>JAPYXD010000111.1:6740000-7077836 GCA_030998225.1 Diplolepis rosae | reverse complement strand
TACTCTATTAAAGTTCAAGAAGTGAATGTTTGTAGAATTAGCATCATACCAAAAAAAAAAAAATTTAAGGTGTAAATTCATATGGGAATTCAGATATAATTTTCTGTGTACTTTCTTGGTAGTTTATCTTCGACAATTACATTGTAGGTAAAAAAAGATTATTTTTGCTTTCAAAAATAGAAAAATTATTATTGAAGAGATCATTTCAAAGAAAAGAGATTAATTTCCTAGAAAAGTATGCGAAGCATAAGAAAAAATTTCATTTAACAAATTTTATTTTTTACTCCCGACTTTTTTTCTTCTATCGCTTCATACCAAATTTTGCAAAAAAAAACGATGTGATTTTAAATAAATCAAGAATCGTTTTTTCAGGAAAAAGATTTAATACAACGTGGCCGTTTCCATATTTCTAAAATGAATATGTTATTACCAAATTCAGCAATTTGTTTACAAGAATTTTGTTTTGGAAAATTTTATTTTGGCTAATGACTTCAGCCATTAAAAAATTTATTTTAATTTCCAAAAAAAAATGGAAACTGTTAAGTTGTAGAAAGCTTTTTTCTTGAAAAAATGATCCGTGATTTCACAGAATCACATCATTTTTTAAAATTTGGTATGAAGCGATAAGAAAAAACAAGTCCGGGTTAAAAATAAAATTTGCTAAATGCATTACTTTTTTAATGTTTTGATTTTTTTTTTTGGAAACTAATCTCTTTTCTTCCAAATGATCTCTTCAATAATAATATTGCTATTCTTGAAAAAAAAATTAAATATTTTTCCCTGAAGTCTAATTTTTGTGGATGAACTACCTTAAATCAGCAAACACTTCATTTACATTTATTTATCGAAATTTTCATACAAAAGATGTTACCTATTATAAAAATGTTCAAACCCTCCATTTTTGAAACTTGTATCTTATCTTGAACGATATCTTATTATAAAATACTCTCTACATAATTAAAAAAAAAAATACTGAAATCGATATTTTGTTTCGAATCTTTAAGCATTTATTGACTTTAAATTTCATTAAAAAATTATTTTTCAAGTATTTAAATCATCTTAGAACTTCACAAAATCTTTTAGATACTTATTTCAGATCAATCTTTCTCAAAGTATATAGAAAATAAGTGTAATTTTTTTAATGATATATTCCGTAATTTTGAATTCGGCGTCTATTTCGCGCCTCCTTTGCACGGAGTCCAGGAAAATACAATTTCTGAGGTAGGTATAGATTGTACCATAGTTTTAGTTGCCCAAAGTTTCAATTGCCCATAAAATCACCAGAAGTCACTATATTTGAAAAGCAGTGTTAGACGGAGATTATGAAAGGAATGTGTTGGCAAAAATTGCAAGGATTACAAGATGCAGGATTCCTGTACATTTCCCTTAAGCGCCCTCTACCGCCTATATTTGATCTATACTCGCAATTTTTGCCAACCCATTCCTTTCATAATCTTCGTCTAACACTGCTTTTCAAATATAGTGATTTCTGGTGATTTTATGGGCAATTGAAACTTTGGGCAACTAAAAGCTGTAGAAGAAATAAAAAAACAAATTACTTATTTCCGTAAACAGCAGATGTTTCGCTTTCTCATCTTCTCACAATTTTAAAATTTATAAATAAATGAAAAGGATAGTAAAATTTGGGAACGAAAATACCCATTTAGTTTTAGAGACTTAACAATAAGTGACACGTTTAGATGGAAAATTATTTGCCTAAATGGGGTCTACAAATTCTCATCAAGACACTTCTCGATAGGATATATGGGTCATTCCATATTATATTGACAGTCGATGTCACAGATTTGAACGAGATAATTTTTTTCGCTTCTTTATCAACAATAAATAGACACGTATTTTTTTGTTTGGACAAAAAAATTTTTTTTACAAGTATACGATTTTTCGAATTTTCTAAGAAATGATATTTTCGACATAGCAAGCGCACTTTCAAGCCTGTTTATCTTGAAAACAATTGTTTTGACTCTTTTTTACAGAGATTTTTGCGAAAAAATTGTTTAAATAATTTTATCCAGCCATTTTGATTCAATCGTCATATTTTATATAAGACTTCAAAGAATCTAAATCCACGAAAAAAAAAATTTCGAAAGGGGCCAAATTTGGAAAAAAGCGATTTTGCGTTTATTTCTTTACTTTTGTATGTTAAAAATTATTTAAACAATTTTTTCGCAACAATCTCTGTAATAAACAGTCAAAACCCTAATTTTCGTAATTTGGAAAAGTTTTCGTGCGAACAATTGTTTTCAAGATAAACAGGCTTGAAAGTGCGCTTGCTATGTCGAAAATATAATTTCTTAGAAAATTCGAAAAATCGTATACTTGTAATAAAAATTTGTTTGGCCAAACAAAAAAATACGTGTCTATTTATTGTTGATAAAGAAGCGAAAAAAAATTATCTCGTTCAAATCTGTGACATCGACTGTCAATCTAATATGGAATGACCCATACATTTTATGTTTCGATTATAAGAAAGCACTATTGAGAAAAAATTCCATTTTTTATCCTAAATACGGTAGGTATACATTGTACCATAGTTTTAGTTGCCCATAAAATCACCAGAAGTCACTATATTTGAAAAGCAGTGTTAGACGAAGATTATGAAAGGAATGTGGTGGCAAAAATTGCGAGCATATATAGCATTAGTATAATTTTTGCCAACACATTCCTTTCATAATCTTCGTCTAACACTGCTTTTGAAATATAGTGACTTCTGGTGATTTTATGGTCCATTGAAACTTTGGGCAACTAAAACTATGGTACAATGTATACCTACCCTAAATACGTGACATACGAAATAAGCGTTGTCAATAGAGCCTTAACTAAATTCAATTTCCTGTTTCACTTAAATTCAAAAAGAAATTTAGTGACTTTGAGAAAATGTGTATTACGGAGCGCGAAGCGCGACGATCAAATCGCGCGCCCCAGGTGCGCTCAAACTTGCGAGCTGCGCGCAAAGCGTTTGAAGAGAATGTGCCCGCGAAGCGGGAGGATTTTTTTACAATTATTTTGTCAAAGGTGCTTGAATTTCAATGAGTATAGTGGATTTCATCAAAGTTTTCTCTTGAAATTTCTTTAAGCGCAAATTTAAGATGGCTCGTTATTATAGTATTGATAATGATAGATTCGATATTGGCATTTGTCAAATTTGGGCTCCTATACAATTCTTATAGGTTATATCATTCAATTTTTTTTCTTTTATCCTCGAAATTATGTTTCCTTTGTACAACAAAGGATTTCATTTCCAGACCAAAGGAAATATATTGACAGTAAGAGGATAGCCTTTGAAACGACAATCTTTCAACTGTTAAATGATTTCCTCTCATGCCAATTTTGGATAGAAAATCGTTCAATAGTACAAATTCTTTTTCATGCTGGATATGGGTTCAGAGATAGGAATACACAGCGTTTAAGGGATGCAAATCGGCTACTTGGAAGAGATAGAAGAGGTTCTATCTCTTTTTATCCCTTTTGTTATCTCTATCTTTCTATTTACAGCAGGGGAAAAGCAGTAATAAAGTATTTTATGCAATGCTTTCGACAAATTCCATTATTTCATCAATCATAAACATCAAAATTGATCAAATTTCGCTATTTTGGATTAGGTTAAAGGTTATTTCAATACCCTAAAGACGTATAAGGCAAACGCTTCAATCCCAAATAAGGGCCTTCTTTAATGAAAATTTATTTCATATAACCTTCGAAAAAAGTGTTGTTGGTATAGATACTCTCATAAATATACACAGAAGAATCATTTCAATTTATTGACCACTTTGTATGATTTTTTTCCAAGTTCAAGCCTGACGAGGTTGGCGAACCAAGCCAACGAAACGTTGCTCATGACAAATTATTGATGAGTATTTCATTCATTTTTTTAACCCAGAACTTGATCGACTCCTATATATCTACCAACTACACATTATAGAGGGTGATAATTCTACAAGATTCTCAATAAAATTAGTTGTCTGAATATTTGGGACCGAAGTGTTTGCCTCTGCATTTTTAATATGCGTTTTTAAGCAATACAAAGAAACTAATCACATGCTCGAAAACGAGAAATTATCAATAAATTCAGACCCGAGGAGAATACATTTTCAAAGTTATTTTTTAATGTAATAAAGTGGTATATACTAACTTCACTTTCATCACTGTCAGACGAAACATGCAGTACAACGTGTGCACCCGCAGCTCTTCTTTTACGTCGTGACCGTTCAGTTGATTTGGGTATGCCATCTAAATCCTCTTGCAAATATTTCTTATAATAGTTTATGTTATGCATTCCAAGTCCAATATTCTATCTGATGAATTTAATTCTTTTCAGTGTTTCCAGTGTGAAATGCTAGTAATAATGACAAGAAATTTAAATAGTACGGTGTTTATCAATCAGGTAAGTAGAAAAAATATTCTTATTTGTGCGTGTGCCAATTCCAACAAAATAATGTTTGGACATATTAGAAGCTAAAATCCTCAGTAAATATGGCATTTTTAATGAAGCTAACATTCATTAACTTCACGGAGCTATCAAAATATGAAAACTAGAGAAAATACAAGAAAGCTTTTCTTCAAAATCGAAAGTACACGGAGGAAAATGGATGTTTAACTATGGGACAACCATCTTGTATGTTCAATTGTAATATCTAGATGTTGAACTGTAATATCCAAGATATTAATCTCTGCATATTTTAACATCTTAGATATTGCAGCTGAATATCTAGATATTACAACTTAACATATAAGATGGCTGTCCCATAGTGAAACACCTAGATATTAATTCTACACACCCATTTTTCTCTGTGTAGTTTCTACCTCGGCAATTACAGCCATTAAGATACCTATTCAAGATAAACATTCTAGAATATACAATCTAGTTATTACATAATGCATCATATAACGTAATGAAAACGAGAAAAGGACTTGATCACAGGAAGGCCATGCGTCTCAGAAGGAGAAGTCGATTCTTCGAAATTGAGGAGAGGCAAGTGGTACTTCGCGAAATAAAAGTATTACTAGTTTCGTAATTTCGTAAATTCGTATATTTAAAAGAATAAAATAATGTGATATCATTTGGTTCTCTTAATCTCACGAATATCTGAAACGAATAAAAAGAATATTTTATGAAAATTTATAAATTATAAAAACAGAATAAAATAAAATAAAATTAAGAAAAACTAGTAATTTGTTGAAATCACACTTCCTTTTTAAAAAACATAAACAAATTATTGTTCATAATGGAGAAAATGAGGCTAGACTTTGTGCAATAACAATTTGAATCTTTAAAACGTGTGAAAAATTTTCTTATTTTGTTCCTACATGTAAAGGATGGACAAGGTCACAGGAAGGCCATGCGTCTAAGACGGAGAAGTCGATTCTTCGAAATTATAGGGAGGGAAAGGGTGGTTGCCGAAATAAAAGTATTATTTGTTTCGTAAATTCGTAAATTCAAGAGAACAAAATAAAGTGATATAATTTGGTTCTCTTAAACTCACGAATATCTCAAACAGATAATAAGAATATTTTATGAAAATTTATAAATTATAAAAACCGTATAAAATAAAATTAACAAAAAGCTAGTAAATTTTGAAAAATTAAACTTCCTTTTCTAAAACATAAACAAATTATTGTTCACAATGTAGAAAATGAGGCTACAATTTTTGTAATAACAATTAGATTCTTTAAAATATGTGTGAAAAATTTTCTTATGTTGCTCCTACATGTAAACGATGGACAAGATCACAGGAAGGCCATGCGTCTAAGACGGAGAAGTCGATTCTTCGAAATTATAGGGAGGGAAAGGGTGGTTGCCGAAATAAAAGTGTTATTAGTTTCTTAAATTCGTAAATTTAAGAGAACAAAATATAGTGATATAATTTGGTTCTCTTAAACTCACGAATATCTCAAACGAATAATGAGAATATTTTATGAAAATTTGTAAACTATAAAAACAGAATAAAATAAAATTAAGAAAAACTAGTAAATTTTGAAAATTAAACTTCCTTTTCTAAAACATAAACAAATTATTGTTCACAATGTAGAAAATGAGGCTACAATTTTTGTAATAACAATTAGATTCTTTAAAATATGTGTGAAAAATTTTCTTATGTTGCTCCTACATGTAAACGATGGACAAGATCACAGGAAGGCCATGCGTCTAAGACGGAGAAGTCGATTCTTCGAAATTATAGGGAGGGAAAGAGTGCTTGCCGAAAGAAAAGTATTATTTGTTTCGTAAATTCGTAAATTTAAGAGAACAAAATATAGTGATATAATTTGGTTCTCTTAAACTCACAAATATCTCAAACGAATAATGAGAATATTTTATGAAAATCTGTAAACTATAAAAACAGAATAAAATAAAATTAAGAAAAACTAGTAAATTTTGAAAATTAAACTTCCTTTTCCAAAACATAAACAAATTATTGTTCACAATGAAGAAAATAAGGCTACAATTTTTGTAATAACAATTAGATTCTTTAAAATATGTGTGAAAAATTTCCTTATGTTGCTCATACATGTAAACGATGGACAAGATCACAGGAAGGCCATGCGTCTAAGACGGAGAAGTCGATTCTTCGAAATTATAGGCAGGGAAAGGGTGGTTGCCGAAAGAAAAGTATTATTTGTTTCGTAAATTCGTAAATTTAAGAGAACAAAATGTAGTGATATAATTTGGTTCTCTTAAACTCACGAATATCTCAAACGAATAATGAGAATATTTTATGAAAATTTGTAAATTATAAAAATAGAATAAAATAAAATTAAGAAAAACTATTAAATTTTGAAAATTAAACTTCCTTTTCTAAAACATAAACAAATTATTGTTCACAATGAAGAAAATGAGGCTACAATTTTTGTAATAACAATTAGATTCTTTAAAATATGTGTGAAAAATTTCCTTATGTTGCTCATACATGTAAACGATGGACAAGATTATAGGAAGGCCATGCGTCTAAGAAGGAGAAGTCAATTCTTCGAAATTATAGGGAGGGAAAGAGTGCTTGCCGAAAGAAAAGTATTATTTGTTTCGTAAATTCGTAAATTTAAGAGAACAAAATATAGTGATATAATTTGGTTCTCTTAAACTCACAAATATCTCAAACGAATAATGAGAATATTTTATGAAAATCTGTAAACTATAAAAACAGAATAAAATAAAATTAAGAAAAACTAGTAAATTTTGAAAATTAAACTTCCTTTTCCAAAACATAAACAAATTATTGTTCACAATGAAGAAAATAAGGCTACAATTTTTGTAATAACAATTAGATTCTTTAAAATATGTGTTTCCTCGCTCGACTGCCACAGGTTGGTTGAATGAGGAAGAAACAAAGAGCTCGCGGCATCTATGGTGGGGGCCTCCAGCTCCCACGTTCTGGGATCACTGGCTCACTGGAGTGTTGGTTGGTTCGGACACCCCACTTCTTTTATCCCCACCATTCGTTGATTCATTTTTCTAAAACTAATTTATCGCTTTATAACCATTGTCTCAGGAACAATCTTGTTGATATAGTGACAGTGACTCATTAAAAATATTCTGGAATACAATACAGTGCATTTGACTTTACCCAAGTGGATATAACAGCATTCTACAGTCGTGAAGAAAGGTAACAATTATCAGTTTATTTGAGGACCACGAGACAAGAAAGACCCATAATTTCAGGAACATTTCTGTTTAAATTGTATTTTTCATCATCGGAACACAGATTAAACCAGCCCATTGAAATATGTCTTCTTTACATTAAAACTTTAACACAAGTATGGATGCATTTAGGGGGCCATTCTGTGTGAGTCTAGGAAATTTTGTGTCGTTCTTGCATCGGCGCCCTCAATTCATCAGAACCATAATTCTCAATTGAATAAATTTTAATTCTTAATTTTCTGTCTTTGTTTTACCAACGTCAATTTTCTGAAATATTGGAATAAAATTTGTCCACATATTAAATAATCAAATTCTTATTGCAAAGTTTTTAGCAAAATTTATTTGATTTAAATAAATATTTATTTGGCCTAAAGATATTCGGATTAAATGGAACAAATGGTTTTTAATTAAAAGAAAAATTATTTGGATAAAAAAAAAGCCTTCCAAACCATTTAGTTATCTTCTCTCAATCAAATCTTTTTTCTCGCTGAATGTCACCGCATTCTATTTTCTAAAATATTGAAATAAAATTTTTCCTACACGTTTTAAAGATTCAAATTGCTATTACAAAAATTCTTGCCTCATTTTCCTCATTGTGAACAATACTTTGTTTATGTTTTTTAAAAAGGAAGTTTGATTTCAACAAACTACTACTTTTTCTTAATTTTATTTTATTCTGTTTTTATAATTTATCAATTTTCATAAAATATTCTTATTATCTGTTTGAGATATTTGTGAGTTTAATAAAACCAAATGATATCACATTATTTTATTCCTTTAAATTTACGAAACTAATATAGTACTTTTATTTCGCGAACTACAAATTCGCCCTCCTTAATTTCGAAGAATCGACTTCTCCTTCTCAGACGCATGGCCTTCCAGTGATCTTGTCCATCGTTTACATGTAGGAGCAACATAAGAAAATTTTTCACACATATTTTAAAGAATCTAATTGTTATTACAAAAATTGTAGCCTTATTTTCTTCATTGTGAACAATAATTTGTTTATGTTTTGGAAAAGGAAGTTTAATTTTCAAAATTTACTAGTTTTTCTTAATTTTATTTTATTCTGTTTTTATAGTTTACAGATTTTCATAAAATATTCTCATTATTCGTTTGAGATATTTGTGAGTTTAAGAGAACCAAATTATATGACTATATTTTGTTCTCTTAAATTTACGAATTTACGAAACAAATAATACTTTTCTTTCGGCAAGCACTCTTTCCCTCCCTATAATTTCGAAGAATTGACTTCTCCTTCTTAGACGCATGGCCTTCCTATAATCTTGTCCATCGTTTACATGTATGAGCAACATAAGGAAATTTTTCACACATATTTTAAAGAATCTAATTGTTATTACAAAAATTGTAGCCTCATTTTCTTCATTGTGAACAATAATTTGTTTATGTTTTAGAAAAGGAAGTTTAATTTTCAAAATTTACTAGTTTTTCTTAATTTTATTTTATTCTGTTTTTATAGTTTACAAATTTTCATAAAATATTCTCATTATTCGTTTGAGATATTCGTGAGTTTAAGAGAACCAAATTATATCACTATATTTTGTTCTCTTAAATTTACGAATTTAAGAAACTAATAACACTTTTATTTCGGCAACCACCCTTTCCCTCCCTATAATTTCGAAGAATCGACTTCTCCGTCTTAGACGCATGGCCTTCCTGTGATCTTGTCCATCGTTTACATGTAGGAGCAACATAAGAAAATTTTTCACACGTTTTAAAGATTCAAATTTTTATTACAAAAATTCTTGCCTCATTTTCCTCATTGTGAACAATACTTTGTTGATGCTTTGGAAAAGGAAGTTTAAATTTCAAAATTTACTAGCTTTTGTTAATTTTATTTTATACGGTTTTTATAGTTTACAGATTTTCATAAAATATTCTCATTATTCGTTTGAGATATTCGTGAGTTTAAGAGAACCAAATTATATCACTTTATTTTGTTCTCTTAAATTTACGTATTTACGAAACAAATAATACTTTTCTTTCGGCAACCACCCTTTCCCTCCCTAAAATTCGAAGAATCGACTTCTTCTTAGACGCATTGCCTTCCAGTGATCTTGTCCATCGTTTAAATGTAGGAGCAACATAAGAGAAGGCTATACGAGGTGAGAATCCTTCGAATTTTATTTCTGAACAAGCTTTTCGATTGCATATACATATAAATAATTCAGAGCTTATAATAGGAGAACATAATAAAACTAGTGAACTGTCTCTTATAAATGATGAAGAATTATTTATTACTCAATAATAATGCACGATCAATAATTCTTAGACTCTTTTCCTGAATTCATAAACTTTCTTTGATTTAAATAATAACATTATTTGCATGAAATAAAATTTTATTTATGCCAAGTACCTTTCGGTCAAATAAAAATTTGTTCAAATCAAATAACTTGTTGCCTTGAATTGAATAATTTATATTTTAAAGTGACATGTTTGATAACATGTCTGATATTATATTGACCCATAATTCATAGAATTTTGTCATTTCTAGTTATTTTGGCATAGGGTCATATTCTTCTTATTTTCTTCGATTAAAATTTACACTATTAGATATAAAAATGCTCAAAAAGAAAGCAAGGCAAACTTTGAGCGTTTTTATATCTAATAGTGTAAATTTTAATCGAAGAAAATAACAAGAATATTATCCTATGCCAAAATAACTAGAAATGACAAAATTCTATGAATAATTTATAACTGATCATATGCGAATCCAATAATATTTTTGTTTTGCAGATCAATTTATTTGAGTTGAATAAATATTTATTTGGTCCAAAGATATTCACGCATAAAATACATAAAATTTTGTCGTTAAAATTCGGTAAATGATAGAGAAGGTAAAAATGGACGTACAAACACTACTTTTTTTTTGTTCATGAAAAAAAAATTTCCAAAAATTTTGCAAAAGTAGAAATTAATTTCATTTTTTAAACCAAAAAGTGTCTATATCTGAGTTCGCTTCTATCTTCTCTACCATTTCCCAAATTATAGGAACAGAATATTATGAATTTTTACACAAACATGTAGAAACCTAAAATCAATAATATTCGCTATTTTTCTAACTATAAAATGCCCTTAATAAAACAATTTTTTTTGTCTACATAAATGTAACTCTTATTGAGACCTAAAACAACCTTCTAAACAATCTATCTATCTTGTCTCAGTCAAATCTTTTTTCTTGCTGAATGCGACCGCATTGAATTTTCTAAAATATTGAAATAAAATTTGTCCCATATGTCTTAAAGATTAAAAATGTTATAACAAAAACTCTAGCCTCATTTTCTTCATTGTGAAAAAATAATTTGTTTATGTTTTTTAAAAAGGAAATTTGATTTAAAAAAATGACTAGTTTCTCTTAATTGTATTCTGTTCTGTTTTTATAATTTATAAATTTTCATAAAATATTTGCACCATCGTGCACGGAAAAAACAGTATAGCTGTTCGACCTATACCGGTATATAGTATCTCGACCCATGCGGTATAGGTGAGACAACTATACTGGTTTGCCGCGCGACCTATAAATTGCTTCGCATGCACGCGACTCTAACCTCAAAATGAGAAAGAAGTGTCATTTTCTCGAGGCGTTTTTTCGTAGCGTTTGTCGATTTGTTTGGATCATTTTTTCTTTCTTTGAAAGATCATTTTTGCGTATCGCGTATTGTTTTATTACAGGCGAAAATTCACAAGAGCGATAACGATGGCATAATATTTTGTTTACGATCGCTATGTAAGGTATTGTCTGTGACGTGGTAAATTTTACCCGTCACAAGGAAAAATGTTTAATTTAATAAACTCACCGGTGACAGGTGGGGTTATGTCCCTGGGGGAAAAAGTCGTGAGACGAGAGCCCGCACTTCGTCGTCACCCGAGAGCACTCGAAACACACTTTCGCGCACCACACGCACTCACGCTTCCTGTCCTGTCTGTTTCATGTGGTTCCATGAGCGACACGAGGACAACAGCACCGGAGGACAGCAGCGTCGAACGCGAGGCACAGCCGGCTACCAAGTCCATGTCAACACTGGCCGCCATGTCGGGTTTCGAGCCATCGAGACATCGATACTTCGATTATCGCCGCCATCGATCTTGGAGAGCGACGCACGAGACGACCAGATGCCACCACGTGACCCGGAAAGCGTACCCTGGGGTACATAGACCCAGGGGCTTGATATTTAGTATCTTAGACATTTTGTGATACTAAATCTGTGCAGTTTGATGGAAACGAACACTAATTGCAATAGTGTCAATCCACTGTAAGCGCCGTTCATTGTAATTGAGGGAACCGCGTGTTCATAGAAAATATTTGCCGAGGGCAATTATATACTAGGCACGAGTTGCCTAGTCGTCTATTGGATGTATGACATGTGACCTGCTTCCGGATCCGCGATTGGGTCACGCATGTAATTCGTGGGGCAGGTCGGGAAATCTGTCAGCGTCGCGTCGATCATCTTCACTCTCGTCCTGCGACTCTAAGTGACAGGTGACGCCATTTCTCTCCCAAAGGAAATTTTGAGTCTGGGTTCTTTTTTTTTTGTTTTTTCCGCTACAACGAAAATGGAAGGAGAGTTCGTGCTGAGATTCGATCCAGTTCTAGGAGACATCGTACAGGTAGCGTGAGCGTTATTTATAAACTTTATTTCTCTGGCAAGTGGTCCGGAAAGTGATGGGCGATTGAACTGATACTGGCGCCATATAGCGTACTCTACAAGTACCGGCCACTTTGCCTCTCCTCTCTTTTCTCTCTTGTCCGCGAGTGCTCTTCCGTCCGTACCGGTAATATTATTTGATGTTCAGGTCGGAAAGTAAATTAAAAATATAAAATAAATTAGTCGAGTCTAACTCTCTCGGGTGGTGATGCGCGCTAGAATAAGTCGAATTCGTCATATTGTCGCGTGGCTCGGAAAGTTCCGAGATTTGTATCATGTTGTTTGCTAATTTTGATGTAGAAATCTTGGCATTTATTACTCACATTTAATTTTAAATTTATATCGAATCTCACTTTAATAATAAAAACAGTGTTCTGCCAAATCTATTATATTTTAATCAAATTCTGGTTCATTTATTCATTACCCGCCAAACTGTTGTGACCTTATTTTGACCCCGCCTTATTTTAGTGTTGTTAGTTTCGAGTCTCGTTACTATTGGAAGAAATTTTGTCGCTAACCGGAGTGACTGGCGCTCAACGAAGAAATTAAATAAAATCCGTTGGGTAGCCAAAGATAAGAGTGCCAGGTCACGGGTAAGACCTGCATCTCAACTGGCGCCCAACGTGGGGCCGGGCATAATCGATACGAGTTATTTTGCCCTGACAACAGGCCAGAATTTGATTAAAAGTGTTAGTGATTTAAAATTTTTAATTTAAGTTGATTTTGATTTGAATAAATTTTAATTTGAATTAATTTGAACTTATTTAATTTAAATCGAGTTTTTTTTGAGAAAATTGGAATCTTGTGATATTAATTGAAATATTTAGAACTTTTATAAAAATTAAAAATTTTAAATCGAGTTTTTTAAGATAATTGGAATTTTGTGATATTACGAAAATATTTACAGATTGAAATTGTTGAATTTAAAATATTTTTATGTGCAATTATATTTCAGGTTATAACAGGATTTATTGTTGGAAACATTAATTCGGCAGTTTGAGAGATTTGAGGATTCTCTTTCAAATTTCCGAAATTAAGGGAACTTATTCGAACTTAAAATTTCAAAAATGGTAATTTTAAAAGATTGAGATTTTTTTTTGTGTGAGTTGGAATTTGAAAATTTTGGAAAGTTTTTTTTGGAAATCGGAGTAATTGTTGGAAATCAGAATTTTCTTGAGTAGGAGATTTTGATTTTATTAGTTTTGAAATTTTTTTTTGAAATTGAAGCAATTGTTGGAAGTCAAGATTTTCTTGAGTAGAAAATTTTGACATTATTCTGAATTGAGAAATTTTGAAAATAGAAGTGGATCCCGGGAAGTTGGAAATTTTAAGATTTGGGGACACCACGACTTCAGAATTTCTCTCGAAAATATCTTTTGAGAAATTTGAAAGATTTGAAGTGTCTTTTTCCAGTTTCTGAGACAGACAGAGCCCACGCGAGAGGGAGAGAGAGAGAGAGAGAGAGAGCATTCGATATTTGGAAATTTTAATTTTAATTGACACTTGTGGTTTTGAATATATTATACATTGAATTTTATTGTACATCTGAATTCATGGTCTATGATTTGACATTTTCTTCCCTTTTTTTTGAATTTTGAGAATAGGGGCATCAAGGTTAATTGAACTGGTACATGAAACTTGAGAGTAGTTGGAACTCGGAAGCGCAGTATTTGACCGTTTATGGGTAAAATTCACTGACTTAAAGACGTCAGGAATTTTTTTTGGAATTTAAATAACCTGTCAGATACCCGCAGACCACGAACTCTTGCTTAGACCTAACCAGTAGTAGTAATTGGAATTAGTAAAGAAAACCTGCCTCCTATTAGAATAAGGATAGAAAACGTCAAATTGGAAATTAGAAAATTTGAAAACTTTATTAGAAATTTGAAAATTTTATTGGAAATTTTTGAGCAAGAGAAAAATAAAATTTTTTTTTCTCTTCTGGAAGTAAACTTCCAAGTCGCGAAGTAAGGTCGAGAGTCAACGACCACTATCACCATCGGCCTGGGAGATTTTTCGGATTTAAAATCGGGAATAAAATTAAGACTTATTTGAAATTTTTCCGATTATTCTGGTCAAAGATATTGGTTGGGAGAAAGTTTTGAAATTAGATTTTTAGAATTCGAAATTTAGTGAGCATTTTTGATGGTGAATTCGTTATAACTAATTCGGAATCAAAAATTTTGCGAAATAATTTTGACATTTTGGAAGTTCGAATTCATAAGGAATTTATAAGAAAATTTTACGATCGTGTTAAATGAATTTCTTATGAACTTAATAAGACAAATTTACTAGGATTTTGTAAATTTATTAGAATTTAATGAATCCAATGCAATTTCGTAAATGAAATAGCATTTTGAAGTTCGTGATAAAGTGGCCGAATAGACTTTATCGGGATTGCAAAGATTAGAAAGATAAAAATTTCGAATTTGTTATCTGGGGAATAGAGACGGATTTTGAAGGTTATATCACGATTATCAGCTTATCCAAGGACGGAATTCGGAACTCGAAGTGTTAAATCGTGAATTTTAATGGACTTTTAGGTGAAATTCGCGGTTATTGATCTTATAGACTTCTGAGATTTCCGAAATATAGGAAATAAAGCGATTTTCGCTGATATTAGAATTTTTCGGGAATAATTGAAAAATAGGATTTCTCGGTAGTTTCAATTAGCATCTTCGGAAAACTCTACTGGTTGATTTAAAAGAAATCACTGGCTGCCTAAAGTGCGCTGGATTTCTTTGGCGATTAGACATTTGAAATTATTTACATTTATTGTTTTATATTTTACGAATGTATTGATATTTATATATAAATATATGTGTATACTTTGCTAGCATTGCTTTGCTAGGCTATTGCCTTTTTCTTGCTGTACTATATGTACTATTGGCCTTACTTTATTTCAATTGATTGTGTGCATTCTGAGTTTCATTTTATTTCTGTCACTGATTTATTGGATTTATTTCTGATTTTGCCATTTGTTTTATATTGCCCTCTTGCTATCGCCATTTTTTTTTATCTGAGCATCGCTGGCGGCGACTATTTATTTCTTTTGGTTAATCCCGGGCTATTGTAGATTTTACTTGCTACTGCTATAACGCAGCCGTGCTTCTCGCCACTTTAGTAGGTAGGCATATTCGGAACGGCAGGAGAGATTTTTTTTTTGGGGTCTTGGAAGATTGCGACGGAGTCGTCATGTCCCTGATAGTGGATATTCTCGCGTGTCCCACGCCAGAGCAGGTCTTGATCTACCTGTCAGAGATGTCGGAACAAGAATTAGGGGAGGCCCTAGACGAGGTCGAACTGGTCAATGCGGGAGATAGACGGTCGAAGATTAGGCGACTTCGGAATTACGTGTTCCGCATAAAAGGATTCTCGGGCGAAGGTTTCTCAGACACTTCGTCGAACGCGACGCGGGATAATTCGGTCGACTTGGGTGATATAAGAAGATTATCGGCACATGACCTGGAAAACATTTTAGATGAAATCCCAGGACCAGCTACAGCCCCAGTTACAGTCACGGCCAGCGAGTTCATACCTAGTTGCCCAATAACGACAATGGCGGGTACTATGAGCAGAGGCGCAGAAGGGTACGTGACGGTCTCGGATTTGGCTCATGGCGTCACTACGTCCAGAATAACGCCATCGGCTCTCGCGATACCAGCTGGCTTAGCATTAGCATACGGACATGCAAACATCACATATACCGGACCGCGTGATTCACTCCATTTACCGAATCCAATATTCCCGCCGACGAGACCCTCACGAACGTCGGTGGAGATAACCGAAGAAGATGTACGACCGAGCGTTAGAGGTTTACCATCTTCCGAGCAACGCAGAGAAACCAGTTATCAGGATACAATGCGAGGAGGTCCAGATAAGCCGTCGGCAAAAAGGAATTTCAGCCCTCTAGTGCCACCAGCCGCCCAGTACAGTACCTTAGATTCCTCGAGCGCAGATCGATTGGACCGCGTATCGGAGGGATTCGGTAACCGGGGTGGGCCCATTAGGGACGGACGATTGGATCTGCACCTCAATTTGCACACCAACCTGGAGACCATCAACCAGACTGGGGCACCGGACGAGCTTACACATGGGCCAAGCAGAGTAGGGGATGACTCGGAAGGGGGACCGTACCGTTTTTCTCGGTATGAGGCAGATTTTAGGTCACTAAACTTGGATGGATACCATGGGCAAAGAACACGCGAGGATCAGGGCAGGCGTAGCCGACTACCGGTTACTGGAGGACCAAGGAACGACGACATGTTCCACGAAGACACCGGGTTGCATGAAAGAGGACATACGAGTGGCTACCCGGAAAACCGCGGATTAGGGCTCACCAGCTCTCGATTTGAGCCCCGGCGCGAAATACAGGATCTCAGCCGATTTATATATAATTGGAAGATCTCTTTCAGCGGCAAACCAGGAGCCAGCGTCGAAGACTTCTTAACCCGTCTGGAGGAATGTCGAGGTATCACTCCAATAAGTGATGACGACTTGCTGAGGGCATTGCCACTGCTATTAAAGGATGTAGCTCTCTTGTGGTTCCGAATCAGCGGTGATGAGTGGCGGAATTGGCCAGAATTTAAGGTGGCTTTTAGGCGTAGGTTTGGAAACTTCGACTTCGAAGCACGAGTCCGCGAACAGATTGTTAATCGTACACAGGGTCCGAAAGAGAGTATGGACGATTATTTGACCCACTTACGAGGATTAATCGCGAAGCTGACGGTTAGGGTGCCGTTAAATGAGCAAATGGATTGGGCTTATCGCGGACTGAGACCGGAGTTTAAGAAGGAAATCCGGAAGTTTGAGTTCCGAGACTTTAATGAACTGGCCCAAATAGGTAGGAGCTGGGAAATGGCGTGGGCAGCAATCAAGGAATATAGACTTCCACCACCACCCGAAAGCTCCTTCCTGCCCGAATTCGCATATCGGTCGGAAAACTCGTCAGCTGCACACAAGCGAACATCGACTTCGGCGATTTCCGAGACAGCCACACCTCCGAGGAATTCGGGAGGATCACACCTCGGAAGTCAGGATACCAAGGGTCAGGGAAGCACGGATGGGCACGACCCTAGGAACAAGGGCCACCCTATGGGATTCCCTAGGGATAAACCGAAGCCGAGGGGAGGATTGAGAAGTCCTAAAAATCCAAGAGGGACCGGGTCAGATTTTAAGGTGGGGGGAGGTCATCAGAGTTCGAGCACCTCTGCTGAGAAAGCCTCAAAGGACTCATGCACAGAGAAAGAGGTAATTTGTTTTAGGTGTCAGAAGCCCGGCCATTACCAAGCAGGCTGCCCCCTACCGAGAAAGCTATCATGCTACCGATGCAAAACGGAGGGCTACACCACGAAAAACTGCCCTAAGTGCTCGGGAAACGGGGAGAAGAAGCAGTGAGACCGGTCTGCACTGCCTCTCAACCTTCCGAGACCGAAGATAAATCCGATGTGGGCATAAGGATTAGTATCGGATGCGCTTCGAGAGTCCCGGGCCCGGTAACGACGACTACGACAGTTCTCGCCACGATTGACATGCCGGAATTTAGAGGCGTGAACATGTTAGGCATCGACGAGTTCGACTCGATAGTTAGCGGTCGGATCGTCGATGAGATAGGTTTCAAAGATAATATTGAGGATCTCGGAAATTTAGGAATTATAGATCGGGAAAAACCTCGTGAGCTGCCGTTCAGGCCTGCAGATTTTAAAGATGATAGCGGGGAGCCCACGAATACCGATTAAAATAAGGAACTTTGGAGACAGGGTAAAAAATTCGTAGCCGAAAAGAATACCCAGATCACTGTTCAAGCTCAAGTACATATAGCGGACGATGCCGAAAGACCTCCCAGTCTTAAGACCTTGGTAGAGACCTTCGTAAGGAGTAAAGTGGGTCGGAAGATTTTGGACCATACCGGGAAAGAGCTGGACAGGTCGCATAGATCAATGATGATAGTGGCTAACGGATCTATGCAGGTTATCGAGGGAAAAGTCGAGCTACCACTGACCATTGAGGAGGTAACTCGGCTTTGTGAGGTTAGATTTGCAGAGCACCTCGATACCGAGATGATCTTGGGGTTGGATGCTCAGGCCGAATTCGATATGTATTTCGGATCTAGGCTGAAGAAGGTCTTCATGCCTGACGCATCCGGAAGACACAACCCTTTAAAGACGTGGTTGGTTGAAGAGGAGGGTTGCGGTGCCATAGCGGATTTGTCAGATGACGAGCAGGCGCGCTTAAAAGAATTAGTGGATAGGAAGCTTCCGCCTAAAGTCGAAGGTCAACTGAGGGCTACTCATCTGGTAACGCACCACATTGACGTTCAGGGACACCCTCCCATTAAACAACGTTACCGAGTTGTGTCTCCAAAGGTCCAAGAGGCCATGTACAAAGAGGTAGATCGGATGTTGGCCGAAGGCGTGATTAAAGAGTCCTTTAGCGAGTGGTCAACACCGATCGTCATGGCAAGGAAGGCAAATGACGGCTATCGCCTTTGCCTGGATTTCCGGAAACTTAATGCGGTCTCGAAGAAGGATGCCTATCCGATACCGTACATGTCGGACATCCTTAAGCAGCTGAAAGCGTCAAAGTATATCTCGACAATAGATTTGAGTTCAGCTTTCAATCAGATTCCGTTAGATGAAGCGAGTCAGGAATACACCGCGTTCACCGTACCGGGCAGGGGACTGTTTCAGTTTGTGAGGATGCCTTTCGGACTCTCGAACGCGCCGGCCACGTTCCAAAGATTGATCGACCGAGTGATAGGCGCGGAACTTAGACCGCACGCATTCTGCTATCTAGATGACATTATTGTCGTTACCGAGACATTTGAGGAGCATTTGAAGTGGCTTGAGGCCGTTTTAGAGAAGATTACGCAAGCCAACTTGACGGTAAAGCCGGAAAAATGCGAGTTTTGTCGTTCCGAGGTAAAGTATCTAGGTTACGTCGTGAACCGTGAGGGCTTAAGCGTCAACTCGGAAAAGACCGAACCGATTTCATCCTACCCGGCCCCGAAGAATATTAAGCAGTTGAGACGTTTTATAGGCTTAGCTTCGTGGTACCGGCGATTTATTCCGGAATTTGCTGTTGTTGCCGAGCCGTTGACGCGGTTATTTAGGTCGAATGTCAAGTGGCATTGGGGCGAGGAGCAACAGCAAGCGCTCGACTCGCTAAAAGGAGCCTTGACGAGCGCGCCAATCTTGGCATTTCCGAGTTTCAAAGACATTGTAGCGAACCCCTTCCACCTACAGAAAGACGCGAGTAACACCGGTCTGGGAGTTGTCTTGACCCAGGTGCAAGATGGGGAGGAGCGCGTGATCTCCTTTGCGAGTCGTACTCTGCTAGCGGCCGAGAGAAATTACTCGGTAACCGAAAGGGAGTGCCTGTCTGTCGTGTGGGGAATCCGTAAGTTTCGGGAGTACCTTGAAGGCTTCTCCTTCAAGGTTATAACCGATCATAGCAGCCTCAAATGGCTGCACAACTTGCGGAATCCCACGGGGAGACTAGCCAGGTGGTCCCTAGTGCTTCTCGAGTACGACTTTGAGATTATTCACCGCAAAGGAGCGCTGCATCACGTCCCAGATGCCCTGTCGAGGATCACAGAGGATGGAGAGATACCGATCTCATCCGCCTGTGATACAAGCGACTCCTGGTATAAGCGTCGCGTCGCAGCTGTCTTGGAGAGGCCTTGGATCTTCCGAGATTGGAAGGTGGAAGACCAGAGGCTCTACAGGCACAGGCCAAACGGGATGTCCGATCCACTCATCCCGGACCTGGACGCGTGGAAGCTTGTGGTGCCCGAGGAGCAGAGGATAGTGGTTTTAAAAGAGGCTCACTCTGAACCACAAGCGGGCCATTTGGGGGTCGAAAAGACCTACCATCGGCTGTCGCTTCGCTATTACTGGCCAGGGATCTACGCGGATGTAGCGAAATTTGTGAGACAATGCGACCCCTGCCAGAGGACCAAGGTCGAACAGGACCGACCGGCTGGCTTGATGGGGCAACGCATTGTCGAGCAACCCTGGACGGTGGTGGCGAGCGACGTGATGGGCCCTTTGCCACGCAGCAAGAGTGGCCATAAATACGTCTTGGTTTTCCAAGACCTATTTACTAAATGGGTGGAAGTGGTGCCAATCAGGACTGCCAACGGACCCACGATCAAACGACAGTTTGAAGACCTGGTCGTGTCGCGTTGGGGTGCCCCGGAAGTTGTCCATACGGACAATGGCACCGAGTTCTCTAACCGCCTGATTGAGCAGACGTGCAAGGGGCTGGGTATTGTCCATACCACTAATCCGGTGTATCATGCCCAGGAAAATCCCACTGAGAGGGTTAATCGAGTCTTGAAGACCATGATTGTGGCCTTTCTCAGGGATGATCATAGGGATTGGGATTTACACTTGCACGAGTTCCGGTTCGCCTACAATACCGCGGTTCACGGATCCCTTAAGGTTACCCCAGCGTTTTTGAATTTCGGCAGGGAACCTTTGCCATACCGTTCGTTGCGCAAAGAGGTAGATATAAAGCAGCAGCGGTGTGTCCCGGAACCCTCGGAGTGGTTAGAAAGAATTAAAAGATTGAGCCATCTCCGAGACTTGATCACGAGGAATTTGGATCGCGCTTATGAGACCCAGGCTAAGTACTATGACAAGCACCGACGTGAACGGCATTTTAAGGTCGGCGATTTGGTCCTTAAACGCGATCGGGTGTTGTCAAACAAGGAGAAGGACATCGCGGCGAAGTTGTCGAACAAATACTCCGGACCGTATAAAGTGGTGCGACGTTTATCCCCGGTAGTTTTCCGTCTGGTGGACTCCAGAGGGAAGTATGCAGGCAAGGAGCACGTTAGACATTTGAAACCTTACGTCGCCAGCGAGGACCGGAATGAAGGCGAATACTCAGGGAAATGATATTTTGAAGGTCCAGGAGCAAAATGAGTAATGTAGGTTCCCTGTCCCCTTTTCCTTCAGCTTCCGAGCCCCCCCATCAGCAGTGAAGTGGCCTCGACCAAGCCAGGGCCGTTTGAACCATGGCCTCGAAGAGGAGAGGAGGCAAAGCCGCTGAGGGAGCCGACTCCCAAGGAGGACCGGCAGATGTTGGACGAGGCCCGATGGGTAAGGGCCTTGCCCCAGGAACTAAGCAGGGAGGAGTGGCTACGTAGGGGAGCCCCTAAACCGAGGCCGGATTATCGGCTACCCTACAAGGCCTGTTGGGCATGCGGGGTAAGGGGACACAAACGTGGCTCTCCGGAGTGCCGCCGCCCGAACGTGGTGGTCTGTTTCGGGTGCGGTGAGCCGGGGAGGACGAAAGCCACTTGCCCGACATGCTCGGAGCTTTGGGAGTCGGATGAGGTGCTGGCGGGCCGAAGGAAGGCCAGGCCAAACCAGTACCTCGTCCGGCGCCCGGAGATTGTAGCCGCCCATCAGCGTGCCATTCATGAGGCCGGTTGGCATAATGGCGTCCGGGACCGCAGGACCAGGGACGAATAGGACTCGAGCCGTACATCGCCGCTACTCCCTTTGACTTGTAAGCCCCGAGGGGCATAGGGGAAGGAAATAAAGAGAATTTCTTTTGTATTTGCCCTCGTATTTATTGGGACCCGGTATTGCGCCTTCCCTTATTCTGACTTATAACTCAGGGAGATTAGGATTAGGAGAAGTATGTCTTAAATTAGAAGAATTTTGGTTACTAGGCTGTAGTAAGAATTGAGGTAAAGATTCGATCTTAAAGTTCTGGTTAGTGATAAGAGTTTTAGGGCCTAAGCTTAGGATTTATTAAGGCTGGAAAATTAATAATAAGAGAGATGACCCGGGAGTTGACCCTAACCAGAGGAATCTTCCGAGCAGAATCACCGGTATCTAGGTAAAGTATACCCGATTGCCTAACTGCTTTGCCTTTTTTTATGATTTTGCCCATGCATTTTATTATGATTTTGCTTATGCAGTTTTTTTTTAAGATTTTTGCTCTTATGATTTTGCCTTTTATTATGATTTTGGCATGTGTTATTGTTGATTTCTTAGGCCTACGATCTTGGTGGGATCGGAACCAGTGTGGCTCCTGACCCATGCTTCGATTATTTTTCTTTTGCTTGTTTTGTGCTGTATGTCTATTTTGATTTGGAGCTTATTGCTTTTGTTTTGTTTCCGAGTGCTCACGGGAGAGGCGAAGTGTGCCCCGGGGTTTGTTTTTTTTTGTTTTTGGGTCCTCCATGTTGTTTTGAACTTGCCAGGGGAAGCTCACGCAACCTGTGGTCCCCGGTTAAGGTGGGGGGAGTTGTGACGTGGTAAATTTTACCCGTCACAAGGAAAAATGTTTAATTTAATAAACTCACCGGTGACAGGTGGGGTTATGTCCCTGGGGGAAAAAGTCGTGAGACGAGAGCCCGCACTTCGTCGTCACCCGAGAGCACTCGAAACACACTTTCGCGCACCACACGCACTCACGCTTCCTGTCCTGTCTGTTCCATGAGCGACACGAGGACAACAGCACCGGAGGACAGCAGCGTCGAACGCGAGGCACAGCCGGCTACCAAGTCCATGTCAACACTGGCCGCCATGTCGGGTTTCGAGCCATCGAGACATCGATACTTCGATTATCGCCGCCATCGATCTTGGAGAGCGACGCACGAGACGACCAGATGCCACCACGTGACCCGGAAAGCGTACCCTGGGGTACATAGACCCAGGGGCTTGATATTTAGTATCTTAGACATTTTGTGATACTAAATCTGTGCAGTTTGATGGAAACGAACACTAATTGCAATAGTGTCAATCCACTGTAAGCGCCGTTCATTGTAATTGAGGGAACCGCGTGTTCATAGAAAATATTTGCCGAGGGCAATTATATACTAGGCACGAGTTGCCTAGTCGTCTATTGGATGTATGACATGTGACCTGCTTCCGGATCCGCGATTGGGTCACGCATGTAATTCGTGGGGCAGGTCGGGAAATCTGTCAGCGTCGCGTCGATCATCTTCACTCTCGTCCTGCGACTCTAAGTGACAGGTGACGCCATTTCTCTCCCAAAGGAAATTTTGAGTCTGGGTTCTTTTTTTTTTGTTTTTTCCGCTACAACGAAAATGGAAGGAGAGTTCGTGCTGAGATTCGATCCAGTTCTAGGAGACATCGTACAGGTAGCGTGAGCGTTATTTATAAACTTTATTTCTCTGGCAAGTGGTCCGGAAAGTGATGGACGATTGAACTGATACTGGCGCCATATAGCGTACTCTACAAGTACCGGCCACTTAGCCTCTCCTCTCTTTTCTCTCTTGTCCGCGAGTGCTCTTCCGTCCGTACCGGTAATATTATTTGATGTTCAGGTCGGAAAGTAAATTAAAAATATAAAATAAATTAGTCGAGTCTAACTCTCTCGGGTGGTGATGCGCGCTAGAATAAGTCGAATTCGTCATATTGTCGCGTGGCTCGGAAAGTTCCGAGATTTGTATCATGTTGTTTGCTAATTTTGATGTAGAATTCTTGGCATTTATTACTCACATTTAATTTTAAATTTATATCGAATCTCACTTTAATAATAAAAACAGTGTTCTGCCAAATCTATTATATTTTAATCAAATTCTGGTTCATTTATTCATTACCCGCCAAACTGTTGTGACCTTATTTTGACCCCGCCTTATTTTAGTGTTGTTAGTTTCGAGTCTCGTTACTATTGGAAGAAATTTTGTCGCTAACCGGAGTGACTGGCGCTCAACGAAGAAATTAAATAAAATACGTTGGGTAGCCAAAGATAAGAGTGCCAGGTCACGGGTAAGACCTGCATCTCATGTCATATCAACGAACTTGTATAGCTGTCTCACCTATACTCGTATAGTTCTGAGAACAATACCGTAGCATTGGTCTGATAGCAATATATTTTGGTTCTGAGGACCAAAATATAGTTCTCTTAGCTATACTGTTTTTTCAGTGTGTGGGTGCCTTTCATCAGAAATTAATCTCATGAAAAAAGTTTCGGATAGAAATTGGAATTGTAATTAATATGAAGTCGTTTTTATTTCTTTATATAATTTTAAAAGCAGGAAAATGACCAACCTCGGACAATCAGATGTTTAAAATTCTTTAATTACGTTTCGATGATCATATGTCATCCTCTTCAGATTTACAGATTATATTCTTGTTGTAGAATTCTATAATATTTTAAAAAAGGACAATTATAAGAATAACCTACATAAAACTCTATAAAAATAAGTACAAAAGTAAAACTTTACAAGAGTTTCAAAAAGGTATTGAATTTCTTATGAATAACACGTTTTTTCAGTTTGATAACAAATATTACCAGCAAGTTTTTGGCACTCCAATGGGTTCTCCTATTTCCCCAATTTTGGCTGATTTAGTTTTGCAAGATCTTGAGGAAGAAGTTATAAAAAAATTAAGTTTCAATATACAGGCTTACTACAGATATGTTGATGACACTTTTTTAATTATTCCTAAGAATAAGATTATAGAAATTCTAAAAATATTTAATTCCTATCATTCACGTTTAAATTTTACATATGGATCAGAATTTGATAACTCTTTCTTTTCTAAATCTATTGATGATCAGAAATGATGATGGTACCATTGATACGAATTGGCATAGAAAAAACACGTTCTCAGGGAGATATTTGAACTATTTCTCAAATCATCCTCTTAATCAAAAAATTGGAATTATTAAAAATTTAGTAGATACGGCAATACTTTTGTCACATGAAAAATTCCATGAAGAAAATGTAGAAACAATAAAAAATCTTTTGATGCTTAATAATTATCCTAAAAATTTCATTAGTAAACATATTAAAAATAGAATTTTCCAACTAAAAAATAAAGACAAAAAGCCTTCTTTGATGCTGATAAATAATGAAAGAGAAATAGATTACAAATCTGTAGTTTGTATTCCTTATTATGGAGACTTATCTTGTAGGATTAAAAGACAGCTAAACGGAAAAATGCTTTTTGTCAGATGTGATGAACATAAAAAAACATTAATTTAAATGAAAAATATCATAATGTTATTACAAAACATAGAATAAATAATAAAAATGATACAGGTTCTCAACACAATTTTGATTGGGATAACATAAAAATTTTACACAAAGAAACAAATTATTTTAATAGAATAATTGCAGAAATGTTTTACATAAAAAATAAGGAAAAAATAGTATTAATGTAATGTCTGACTTAAAAGATTATAACACTTCTTATGACATTATTTTGGATCAACTCACATAGAATTTAATTTTATATCAATTTAATTACAATCTTATAATTTTGATTCTATATTCTTAAAAAATAAAAAATTAAAATAGGTTTAATTTATTATTATTATAAAGTGGTTTTCCATTACAACGGCACTGTCAAATCTGTCACATATAGATTCAGTTTAGTATTTCTCAGTATACTGATATTAGCTTCAGTGAAGCCACACTCTGATTACGTAAGTTCTAAATTAAGGAAAATATGAAGTTAAGGTTCATCTATCGTAACAATAATTTTGTAATACAGTTCCTTTTGGACTAAAAGTGAGAAAAAATATGTAATAAATAATTTGACATCCTTGGGTTGTAAAAAAAGATTTCGACGACTTTACTCGTTATGATTTTGACAAAAATTTTTTTTAAAAATTAATTGGGACTACTGTATTTTAAATAATAATCGGAGATCTACTTCGAAGATGTAAGATAAGTTGACAAAAATTACAGGTAATTAGTTTTACTTTTGTACTTATTTTTATAGAGTTTTATGTTGGTTATTCTTATAATTGTCCTTTTTTAAAATATTATAGAATTCTACAACAAGAATGTAATCTGTAAATCTGAAGAGGATGACATATGATCATCGAAACGTAATTAAAGAATTTTAAACATCTGATTGTCCGAGGTTGGTCATTTTCCTGCTTTTAAAATGAAGAAAATTAGTTGGACGTAAAATATTTTATAACTTTATATAATTGATGGAAATAGATTCCTCTGAGCACTAGTACAGAACAAGACTTCGTTTTTGAATGAATGTGATGCCTCGTAGACGGCAGCTTATATAACTTTTTTATCAATGTTTCTTGAGAATCGCCGCTGAGCACTAAGGGCCACACCGAAAAAAGCAATGTGCCAAACTGTTTAGAAGTAACTTAATCTTAGGCACCAAGGCGCGAAAGTATTTGACTAGAAGAGTCGGGATCAGAAACAATATCATTTTACACTTAAGCTCAAAAGATATTTATTGTCTCAGTGGAAATACGAGATTGACAAAGGGTCCGCCGTAGTCTAGACACGATGCAACACTGGCTGCAGGGTGGGCCTGCAGCTTACTTCTTGGTCCCAAACACAGTAGTGGGAGTACAGGAATGTTCTAGTCTACGTTATTAGGAGTGGACGGTATTACAAGCGTTACACACCCCGATTTAGAGTAACATTAGTCTCTAATTTTAAGACTAAGGTTTCTAGGTCTAACAATTTCTGTTTCTTCGATGAGTAGTCGTTCTGATTGCGTGAAGGGTGCGACAGGTACCACATAGGTTTGAGACGTTGCGTTGACAGTTGGTTTCATACAAAAGAGCTTGATACATAAGTTTTTTGGCATTAATTTTGATATACACTTAAAGAGGCCAATCTTATAGCTTAGATATACAACAATAATCACTACGACAGTATAGCCCATATATCTTAATACATCATGCCCGGTTTCTACCCAGGAATGTCTTCTTCTGTCGTCTCGAACAGTTTTCATAGAGGATTCTATATCGCGTAATGTAGTTTTAAATTAATTAATTCTGGCATGCGTCAGAGTTTCTTGTATCGATGGAAGACTGTCCTTTAGTAACTCTAATTCGGTCTCTTGAAAAGGCATTGACACATTTTTCTTATAAAGGATATTCGTTTCCATTGATACGGGACCGGATAGCTTAAGCATAGACTTAGGAGTTTGTATTATGCAGTTAGTTCCTGCTATAAAAGTGGCGGTGTTTAGCGTGATTGTCTTAGCATGCCCTTCGCATATAGTATTAATTTCTAAATTTTTTTGGGTATCAAAATGTATTGATTATCGCTGTATAAAAGAATGTAAACTAACTCCTGAATTTTAAAAACTGATATTTGACATATTTTACTATCGAGAGTTTTAATCGTTGATTTAAACAATTCGCTTTCACAAGAGTGAATCTCGCTCAAAAAGTGACAGGGCTGTATTTGTTTACAGATCTTAATTTCGCCTAAGCTTTTACAAGATTTCATAGAGGTAGAATCGCCGGGAACATAGAAATTTTTCTCTTTGTTGATCAAAATGATTTCGTGTGTTGGTATAGCAGCCGGGAAGGTGTTTCCGGGGGGTTTAGGTATTGGGATTAGGTGTAGATATTGTAAGGTGTCAGTTTCAGGAATAGGCACTCGTAATGAGCAAGTTAGTTTCCTGTATGGTCCCATGCTTGCCGTCGTTGATAGCATTTATTAACAGATTAACATCCTTACTAATTTCTTGTATACTAATGGTGCAAGCTAATAGTTGGTTTGCTAATTGTAAGTTTTGCAAATTTTTATTCGTAGCATTTACTAGCCCATTTAATTCATCCAGTCGGCTTCTAGTCTGTTCATTCATTTTGTGGATATCGTGGGAGGTAGAGTCAAGTAGAGTACACATAATGATAGTCTGATTGGCTATACTTTGTGACATTTTTTCATTGTCGTTGAACAATTTGTTCATATTTACGTTGATGAGAGCAAGATCATCTTCGTTAAGAGTACCAAATAATGCTTTAGAGAGGGTACCTATTCCGTTTATCAATCTTCTTCTTTGTCGACCATAGCCCAACATGTGATTGAGATTGTACAATGCACTGCTCTTTTACAAGCTCTAACGCTGTATGGATCTGGTGCAGACGGTTGTATAAGTTGTCGCTGTCGATTACATTTATCAGCGTCCAGGATTGATGGTATAGACGAACTTCTCCTAGGTCCTCCGCATAAACTATGACATCATCAAGGGATTTAGTTGTCAATTTCCCATGTGAGAAGCCAAGAAGAGCTAGTAACCAAATGAACTCCATCTGTAAGAATTTAATATTGTTCTTTTAAACGATTCGCGTGAACAATAGTTCTTTTGTTATTAAATAGAATTTCGTAATTATTGCCCATGGTTTGGTGGATTTGCGTATGCAGGTTTATACGTCTGTGGTGTCGTGGAACTTGTGGTCGGTTTTCGAGCAAAATTAGTAGGTCGTGAGATTGTTGGGTTACTGACTCGAGATGGTAACCTTGGCATTGAGTATGCCGTATTCCTCAGTCTCTCTCGGTGCCATGCTTCGGCTTCTAGAGAGTCTTGAAGTGCCTTAGAAAATGTTTTCGGCTGCAAGGGTCGTACCTGTATACTTATTTCGTCGCGTAAGTTCATTATGTACCTTTTTATAGTTGTACGCTCTTCTATTTTTATTGCTATATTTCTTTCAGAAGGTCGTTCATGCTTGGTTTGTAAAGCATAATAGAGTGCGTTCATTAGTTGTCGGAACCTTGTACTATAAGTTTGCACAGTATCGTTATTTTGTCGACAGTTTTCTAAGCGACTTCTACACAACTCTATTGAATGGACAGGGGCGAGATTAGTTTTTAAAGTCTCATAAAGATCTTCGTAAGACCCTATTCCCGTGTGCCTAATGGATTGCCTCGCTTGATCCCTTATCTTTTCTGCGATTATGAAGTCTAATAGCAGGTCGGGTTGAGAGCATAGGACTCGAGCTCTTTTCACGCTCTGAACAAAATCATGTACCCCAATGTCATCATGCCCATTGAGATCCTCTATTGTTCTTATGAGATCTTTAGCACGGATGAGTGTCGTTGGGGGCTGCTGCCGCTGAGGACTTACAGTGGAGCGCGGTATTTGTGTAAGCGGAAGGGACTCAAGATTTTGTTGAGAACCTACAGCTGTGCGCGAGGCTCGGGGGGGGGGGGGGGGGGTCCGAAATTTCCTGAACCTATGCCGTTATCTCCGTCTTCATCGTCTGTGTGAGACGATGCTGTCTGCCTTCCACCGGATGCGCTTTCGTCCTCGGTCAACAATGCATCGCTTTTCCGAGCCAGTATTTTTATTTCATCCGCGCTTTTGATATTTTCCTCGTTCAGGAGTTGAATACTTCTTAACAAGGAATTTTGACCCGCCTCGAGCTGGCTAAATTTGTTTAATAGAATTTCTAGGGCACCTGCATCTGTATCTGACATTTTCAATACCTTTCGAAAAGGGTTGATAATATTAAAATTGTCGTTAATATCTGAACTTTCGTCTTCGGAAGAGGAAGGGATTTCACGGAGATTTTGTCGATAGGTATGGAATGCCAGCTTGATTAAATTTTTTTTCTCTTTTACCGTGCTAAAAAAATTCTCTATTCGCGATTTTCTAAAAAAAAGACCTATTTTCGCGATTTTTTTATCTAACTTAGTAATAAAGTTTCTAAACAAACAATTGTTCGATAATAGAACGTTATGACGTGAATACAATTTACGTACTTTTGATGGAATCTGGCAGGATGGGATTCTTCCTCTTGCTGATGAACCGTAGCGACGAAAATTTCAAACTTTCCCGTTATAGTGCTGGGCCGTGGCACAGGTAGAAAACGAGTTTTCTCCTTTTTCCAACGGTGTCAGCTTGGCTGAGTGACTTCTTCCCTTTTCTGGGACTTCTACCCACAGAGTGACTGTTAAGCCTACTTAATTCAGCCTAATATCGTAGTCCCTGGTGATAACCAGTGAAATTTCTCCACCGTGTAGTATAAAATTGGCTGTTTCGATAATCCGTAGACTATCTCTTTTTTTCCACTTGGTAACTGTACTTTATTACACTTTTTACACTTTTCCACTTCAACACTTTTTAACTAAAGCACTACAAAAATTTACAAATTCTTCACAAAGATCCGTCGGGTTTGATTCCGTGGAATTGTTTCGAGGGATCCTGGCAGGATTGCCAAAATTGTCACGGGTCGTTTTATTTAGGAAATATGAAATAATTATAAATAAAATGATGTCACTTAAACTCAAAAGATATTTATTGTCTTAATGGAAATACGGGAGTGACAAAGGGTCCGCCGTAGTCTAGACACGATGCAACACTGGCTGCAGGGTGGCCCTGCAGCTTACTCCTAGGTCCCAAACACAGTAGTGGGAGTACAGGAATGTTGTAGTCTACGTTATTAGGAGTGGACGGTATTACAAGCGTTACAGACAATCGCCATGTCACATTTCGTTGAACCAAACAAATTAACATTTCCTAATAATCAGATTAGAAGTTATCTTAAATATGATCCTAAATATATTTCATGCGCGAACATACTCCCCCCCTTGAGAGGGTAACGATCAAAACACCCTTTATAAAATATTATTTATGATACATCGTCATATTGGCAAAACAAACGTCCACCGCGGGCTTAGGGGCGCTGCTGCGTGTAAACAATCATGGCTGCCGCAGGGCTTCAGCTTTCACGTATTTACTGTCGATCTGAATAGGACTTTTCAAATTACGTTTATCTGTAAGTGCTAAAAATTCTTTATATTAATATTATTTTTATTAAATATTTATTTGTCAAACAATTAATTAATTACTGCGTTACACTGTGAGCATCTGGCTTTAATATAGTATACACAATGCTGCGCGAAGCCCAACGGTAGCCATATTGATTAGTTCGCTTGTCGCCACCAGGTCTCGCATTGCAAGTTTGAATTGCCAATACAGGTAAAATAGCTATTTTGGTTACAGGGCGTTTTTTAAGTTCACCTTTTGTTTTAACAGTTACAGTTCGAACAATGTTATCTAAACCTGGGTGAATTTCGACTATTCTACCAATACTCCATTCCATACAGGGAACATTGTCTTCCTTTATTAATACTAATAAGCCTGGTTTTACATTTTTACTATAATTTGGTGCTTTACGTCGAATATTCAGACTGTTCAAATATTCTTTGTGCCATCTATTCCAGAATTCTTGTTTTATTTTTGTTCAATTTTTCTATGCATTCAATCGATTCTCTGGAATAGACTTATACTCGCATTCGGGTAGGTTCCTTATAGAATCACCAATTAAAAAATGCCCAGGTGTAAGGGCTGATAAGTCGTTTATATCGGTTGACATTTGCGTCAATGGGCGTGAATTTAGAATTGCCTCTACTTCGACTGAAAAGGTTTCGAATTCTGCGTATGTAAATCGTTTATCGTAAGCAACGCGTCGAAAGTGATGTTTGAATTGTTTAACTACAGCTTCCCACAAGCCACCGAAGTTCGGTGCTTGAGGAGGAATAAAATGCCATTGAATCTTATGAATTGATGTGAATTCTTTTACCTGATTTTGAAGGTTATTTGAATTAAGTAGTTCATATAATTTATTTAACTCATTATAGGCCCCGTGAAAATTTGTTCCATTGTCAGAATAAACATTTTCTGGCACACCTCGTCTCGACACAAAGCGACGAAGTGAACCTATGAATGCTTCAGTCGTAACATCTTCGACTATTTCTATATGTACGGCTTTCACTACCATACAGACATATATAGCTACATAACATTTAATGAATTTTTTATTGCGAACTTTCTTCTCTTTAATAGAAAAAGGGCCACAATAATCAATCCCGATATTATTGAACGGCCTTGATTCTCGTATACGGATACTGGGAAGATTTCCTATTTTGTAACGTAATAATTTCGGTTTAGCGCGATAACACGCTGTACATTTGCGTATTATTTTTTTGACTTGATTCCGTCCGTCTATAGGCCAGAAACTTTCTCTTAAATTGTATAAAGTATTCTTTATGCCTGCATGATAATTCAGAAAATGATATTGTCTGATTATTAAATCATTAACATGATTATTTCGCGGTAAAATAATTGGATGACGTTTTCAAAATGAAATATTAGCTCGACGAATTCTGCCGCCTATACGCAGGATACCGTCATTATCCAAAAAGGGGTCCAATGATGTTAACCGATTTTTCTCATTTAAATATTTTTTATAATTAAGGTCATCAATTTCACAACTAAAAGCAGATCTTTGCACGAGCCTTATGATTATTTTCTCTGCTTTTTCTAATTCATTGAATTTTAAAGGGCCTGTTTGACGATATCTTTTGATAAAACGAAGGCACGTGGCTATGATCCGAGTTAATTTTGTAAATGAAGAGTATTTTTCTAAAAGACTATAAACATGAGTTGTATATGGATTGAGTATTAGACAACATGCCTTTCGTTTTTCGGGTGATTCTTTTATACCGGGAATATTCGATTCAGGCCATTGATCCTTTTGGTTTTAAGCCACGGCGGTCCATGAAACGAACATGATACCAACCATTCTGTTCCAATTCAAAGCTATACTCGAGTGTGACCATAAATATGTATTGTGAAAATTTATATTTTGCGCGTTTATAGCTTGCTTGTACAAACTCGCTAATAACTGCATAGCGCATAATTCTAATCGAGGTATAGTTCTCGTTTTCAACGGTGCAACTCGAGATTTTGAACATAATAGCGTGATTTTAGAATTTTCCTTGAAATCTGTTGATTTTAAATAAATGCATGCTCCATAGCCCCTTTGGCTTGCATCACGAAATCCGTGAATTTCGATTGTCTGCGCATCGTGAGTAACAACTAGCCGATCAAATTTGATAGAATTAATGGGATTTAATTGAGGGCTAAATTCATTCCATGCATAATGAATATTACTTGGAACTGATTCGTCCCATTCAATTTTTGCTTGCCACATTTCCTGCATAATTATTTTAGCAAATAACAGTATTGGACCCAAAAAACCTAATGGGTCAAAAATGTTTGCAATATCAGATAAAATTTTTCTTTTTGTAATTTTACTGTCAATTTTAATATTCTTTATTTCATACACAAAAACATAATTTTTAGCTTTCCAATATAAACCTAAAGTTTTTAAAGGATTGTCTTTACTAAAATCGAAATTCACATCGAGATCTCGTTTGGCAATGACATTAAGAATCTCATTATCGTTAGATGCCCATTGATACATTTTTAAATCTGCAGTTTGTAAAATGTCGATCATTTGGTGACAAATTTCGCGCGCCTCATCTTTACAATTAGCGCCTGTAAGAATATTATCAGCATACATGTTCTTTTTTAAGACCCTTGAAGCTAATGGAAATTTATTTTCTTCGTCTTCCGCAAGCTGATGTAAACGCCGTATTGCTAAAAAAGGGGCTGGGGTCACGCCGAAAGTAACTGTGTTTAAAGCATATTCTCGAATTTCTACGTTATCGAACCAAAGTATTTTTTGGTATATCCGATCTTTCTCGCGAATAAGAAATTGACGATACATTTTTTCTATGTCTCCAATTATTACGTATTTATATGTACGAAATTGAAATAACTGACTAAATAAGTCGTCCTGTATAGTCAACTAGCAAGTTGTCATTTAATGAATTGCCGTTTGTAGATTTCATAGAAGCGTCGAAAACTACGCGTAATTTAGTTGCATTGCTTGATTCTTTGATTACAGCGTGATGTGGTAAATAGAATCCACTTGCGGCTGTTGTTTTCTTAAATCTTTTTTCGAGAAACATTAATCTTTTAAGAGCAATTTGTCGCGATTCACCTAAATTTTTGGCGTTTTGTTTGAAGAGTAAAGCAACAATATATCTCCCTTTTGAATTTCGTTTTATGTGTTTTTTGAAATGCTCTTCCCAATATAAGTCTTCGTTTGACCATCTAGTTTTTGAAATATTTACTTCTTCCAGTGTCCAAAACCATTCCAAGTCAAATTCTGCAAAATCGTTTCCTTAAATAAAGTCTACGATTTTTTTTCCTTTTTGAGATATTTGGAAGAAAATAAATAAATTATTTTAATCATGTAATTTATTAAAAAGTTACTGAAATGTATACAGAAAATCGAGCGCGAAGCGCGAGCGTCATGATGAGAATGTGTTCCTTAAGGCTGATAGAGCCTTAAGTAAATTGAATTTCCTGTTTTACTTAAATTCAAAAAGAAATTGAGTGACTTTGAGAAAATGTGTAATCTACATCATCTGTAATATTATTATAAAATTGGTTTGAGCTTCAGTATCAAATTATAAGAAATAAACTTAAATGTATGCGAAGAGCACAAGACCGAGCGCGAAGCGCGACGTTCAAAAATTCCGGAGCGCGCAGCGCGACGATCGAGCATTACGGAGCGCGAAGCGCGACGATCAAATCGCGCGCCCTAGGCGCGCTCAAACTTGCGAGCGAATCGCGCGATGAGAATGTGCCCGCAAAGCGGGCAGATTTTTTTGTCTACATAAATGTAACTCTTATTGAGACCAAAAAAGCCTTCCAAACAATCTATCTATCTTTTCTCAGTCAAATCATTTTTCTTGCTGAATGCCACCACATTGAATTTTCTAAAATATTGAAATAAAATTTGTCCCATTTGTTTTAAAGATTTAAATTTTTAAAACAAAAAGCCTAGCCTCATTTTCTTCATTGTAAACAATAATTTGTTGATGCTTTGGAAAAGGAAGTTTAATTTTCAAAATTTACTAGCTTTTGTTAATTTTATTTTAGACGGTTTTTATAATTTATAAATTTTCATAAAATATTCTTATTATCTGTTTGAGATATTCGTGAGTTTAAAAGAACCAAATGATATCACATTATTTTATTCTCTTAAATTTACGAATTTACGAAACTAATAATACTTTTCTTTCGGGAACCACCCTTTCCCTCCCCTAAATTTCCATTAATCGAGTTTTCCTTCTGAGACGCATGGTCTTCCTGTGATCGTGTCCATTTTTTACATATAGGAGCAACAGAAGAGAAGGCTATACGAGGTGATAATTTTTCGATTTTTATTTCTGGACAAGTTTTTTCGATTGGATATTTTTAAGAATAATGTAGGACTTATAATAGCAGAATATATTAGGTGCGCAACTAAGTTCCCGATATTTTTTTAATGAAAAGGTAACTTTATTGTGAAAAAATGGTTACAAATGAATCATTCAAAATATTGCATATCGTTAGCTACAACTTTTGCCCATATTTCTGGTAGCGCTCGAATACCGTTACGGTAAAAGTGTTCATCTTTTGAGGCCATCCATGAATCAAACCATTTTTCGATGTCTTTATATGAGCGGAACTGCTGATCAGCCAGACCATGTGCCGTCGACCGGAACAAGTAATAATCGGACGGCGCAATATCTGGAGAATACGGCGGGTGGGGTAGGACTTGCCATTTGAGCGTTTCCAGGTAGGTTTTAAGCGGTTTGGAAACGTGAGGCCGAGCGTTGTCACGTTGCAGAATCACTTTTTCGTGCCTCTGCTCGTATTGTGGTCGTTTTTCGCGCAGTGCTCGGCTCAATTGTATCAATTGAAGTCGATACCGTTCCCCAGTAATGGTTTCGTTCGATTTCAACGGCTCATAATAAATAACACGGGCCTGGTCCCACCAAATACACAGCATAACTTTCGTAGCGTGAATATTCGGCCGAGCCGACGACGTAGAAACATGACCAGGCAGTCCCCATGACTTTCTTCTCTTAGGGTTGCTGTAAGGAATCCATTTTTTATCACCCGTCACGATGCGATGAAGAAAACCCTTCCGTTTATGCCGCTGAATCAGTTGTTCACAGGGGAAAATCGACGCTCAACGTCCCTTGGCTTCAAATCATAAGGAATCCAATTTCCTTGTTTTTAAATCATTCCCAACGCATGCAATCCCTTGAAAATGGTTTGGAAGGTAACTCCTAATGCTAAAGCAAGCTCTTCATGCGTTTGGTACAGATCCTCATTGAGCAATGCCTCCAATCCAGCGTATTCGAAGGTTTTAGACCTGCCTTCACGTGGACGACCGTCAACATCGAAATCACCGTCTTTGAAGCGACGGAACCAATCACGGCACGTTGTTTCACTTAGATCAGCATCTCCGTGAACTTCTTGGAGCTCTCGAAGCGCTTCAGCTGCCGTTTTCTTAGAATGAAAGAAGAAAAGCAACACTTCACGCAAATGACGATTATTTGGCACAAAATGAGACATTTTGACGTATATGACGCCAAAAAAAAAATCACTTATGTGTCAAAACGATTGGTTTACCATATGTCGAAGCTTGGTTCATAACGTTTTGGATACGTCAAAATTGACCAGCACTTACTGCTGGAGCCATCTATTGACAAACAGCGGGAAATTAGTTGCACACCTAATAACAAAAATAATGAACTGTCTCTTATAAATGATGATGAAGAATTATTTTTTACTCAATAATACTGCACGATTTATGTTTTTTAGACTTTATTATGCAAAATATTCCTATAACCTTTTCATCTGAGATCTAAGTCCAGACAGCTATGGTAGATTTATAAAAGTAGTGAGTGATTTTAGTGAAAAACATCTTTTTTGTTCTATTGTATTTAGAACCAGAAAGTAGTCCATCAACCACACAGATTTGTACATGGAATGGATGTTTGCACAATGGATGATGCCTACTGCATTCTAGTAGAATTCATAAATGAAGGCAATACTGTTGCGGTTGGTTTTCGCAGTTGGATAAGTCCTGAATTGTCTGACGATGAATTACAGGATGTCATTACAAAACAAGAAATTGTCGTAATAAATTGGCCTGATTGCAATGTGGAACCCGCTATAAAAATGTTAAAGCGACAGCATTTTTACAATTGGCAAAAAACAGTGGCAAAAATCCTTTCAGCAGGCAGTAAGTATATTTCAATTTACATGTTTTCAAATGTTTTATTCTATGAAATAATTTTGAAAATATCAAAACACTTTTTTAAACAGTAATTTAAAAAAATGTTAAATCTCACTATATTTATACAGTGAAGCAAAGTGTAAGGTTCAATCTACAATTTGCCCATGTAGTAACTTAAGATTACTAAAATTTATTAATTTCATAAGTATCACATGCTCTTAAATTACATGCAAATCTAATAGCTCGTTATTTGCAATGTTCAATCTACGATGTGTCTATTCTTAATTTTGTTTAGCACGGATGGGTTCATGTGGTATATAATTCATGAAATGTAGCTGAAGATGCGATTTTTGGAGGTTTCAAATTTATTTTTCTCTGAATAGCCATGAAAAATTTGTTGACATACTTCAAATAAAGTTATTTTCCGGATTATTTGGCACATATAAAAGTCTTAAGGGCATGGATCAACCAGTACAGCTAACTTAATCAATAAAATCAGTTTCCCCTAAGATTTTTGTACTATAATGAATTTTTAAGCTGAAACTTGAGGGTATAATAAAGGATACATCAACGGATGACTGTATACTTCAATTACTTATAAACGATAAAAAAAATCTTGTTTTGCTGACAGTAAATTTTTTACTGATTTTATTTATTTATTCGGCTGTGCTTGTTGATCCATTGCCTTAATGCTTTTTTGTTCATACTTTAATTTAATGTCACCAGCTTTTTTCCTAACTTAACTTCTAGCCTGGACTGAAATGAGTGGCAAGAGAAAAACTTTGCTCAGCTTGAATGTTTTGGAGTCAACAAAAAGTTCCAGAAAACTTTTGAAGAAAAAAGTTTTTAGTGATGACGACGAATGCCAAGAGAACGAAAAGAAGGGTAAAGGCAAGGTATGATAGTCTGATTGACGAGATCAAATACAAGGTGTCCCAAAAGTCTGGAAACGGTCGAATACATCGAAAATAATTTACTATAGAAAAAATAATGGTCCAGACAGAAGTTGCAAAGTATTCAGCTGGCTTTTAAATGGAGTAGTCAAAAATTTAATCTGATTTATTTGTATGGGACTTATGGGACCCAAATTGTTTTTTTCAAATGACAACCCTTATTTTATATTGCAAATTTTTACTCAGCATAATTTTTTATGTTGGGATAAGGTACTTCGGACTTTTTGTACACGAGTTGGTTCAGGCCTTATAACAGAAAAAATATTTTTTATGGATTCATTGTATTAATTTTCAGAATAGGGCAATATCGTGGAAATAATCTAAGGGTGATGCCCATAGTCTACTATCCCTTAAAATTTACCCGTAGGAAGGCACAGTGGTGGGTCGATCCGTAACGCCGTGCACAAGCGTTCAGCGGCTTCAACACCACCGCGCTGTTTTCAGTCTATAACAAATACATTTTCTGACATAAGGCCCAAACCGGGGCCCCTACAAAAAATCCGAATTATTCTATCTGAACGCGAAAAATTATGCTGAATACGAACCTGCAATAAAAAATAGGGGTTCTCATTAAAAAATGACAAGTTGGATCCCATAAATCTTGACCATTTTTTTCCATAATACATTATTTTCGAAATATTGAACCGTTTCTAGACTTTTGGGATACCCTGTATGAAGCTGAGGGTAGAAGTTTGTCATAATTACATAAAATTAAATAAAGTGATGTAAACTCTGTTAGTTTACGTAAAAGAAAATGATTTTAAATGTATTTCTGTTTCCAGTTATCAAAAAAGGCAAAAAGAGGACCGTTATTGGAAACCAATGTCAATGACAACAATTTTCTGAAAGACTTAAAAAAAGCGCAAACACGCAAAATTAGAGTAAGTGAAAACATTTTTTCATATATATGTAAACATAATATTTTATGAGCACTATAAGAAACCAGTATTGAAATTTTGGGTTTTTTCATAAAGTTTTTTTCAAAAGTACATAAAATGTTCCTATTATATTATATGTCAAATACGAAAATAAGCACTGAAATGCAAAATTGTTTGCTTAATTAAAGTATACGATTGTTTTTTTTTTTAGATATTTAGAAGAAAATAATTTTTTTTTCAATTATCAAATTATTAGAAAGTTACAAGAATGTATAAAGATAATTCTGCAGAAAGCGCGAATGCCATGATGAGAATGTGTTCCTTAAGGGGGGAGCCTTATGTAAACGACTGTTTTTTTGAGAATTTTTTCTAGAAAAATAAGAACATTGATCAAATCGACACAAAGTACATGATAACATTGACTGTACAGAGTATTCAAAAATTTTTTTATAGTTGAAAAAATCAAAAATTAACCTGAATATAACAAAAAAAAAAAATAATAATAATTCGAAATTCGGGGACATTTAAAAAAAATTTCATGTCGAACGGTTCATTAGTTTTTGAGCTACATTCCCCGACGCGAAAAAATTAACGTTTCGAGAAAAACGTGTCGAAAGTTTTCAGTCTTGAAAAGTAGAGTTCAGAGTGATTTATAATTATCAAAGTATCAATGCATACTGTGTTATGGATTTAGATTGACCAACCCAGTACTGACTGCCAACTCCCAGTCGACTTATCGTTAAGGGTCTAGACAGTACTTCGCCAGTATCCATTCCGATATTGCACTAGTACCCTGCCTGTACCAAAAATCCGACGACGGTACTGGCATGGTACCTGTATATTGATAATTTGTGAGTTGATTATTCGCGTATGAAGCAATTATGTTTTTTGAACAGATAAGTGATGATGAATCATTTACCAATTCAAAGGAAACAATCTCAGAGTCTAACAAAAATTCAAAGGACGAGATGAAAAAAATGATGAACGAAATAAAATTACTAAAGGAACTGAATTTAAAAATGCATAATCGTCTTAGAGAAATTGAAGGTGAAATTCAGTTACTTTTAACAAATTTACTTGTAACTTTATTAGAAATTGTACAATTTTATTGTAAATCATTAATGCATGCTTTATCAAATGATTTTACTTATTGGGATATTTTTCAGAAATTAAAATCAAAATTTTTTATTTTGTTATTTCATTATTTATATATTATCGTATTATCATCATTAGGGTCGAAAAACGCTTCCCTTTACCACCAAGATACTGTAATATTAGATGCCAATGTAGATCTAAATGACACAATTTCTGAAAAGGTAAGTTAAGTGCGATTTTTCAGTACTAGTATAATACCGCTGGCCTGAAGAAATTGCTTACTGTTTCTCATCGTCATGTTTAGAGAAATATTTAAATTACTTTCTAAAGCAGGTTAATTTGTTGTAGGTCTTCGTAGAGTGTGAAACTCCTGCTTCTAAAAAGTCAATCGCAGTCAAAAAAAGATGGTTGTTGCAGGTAAATATAACACTCACCGTCATCATAAAAAGTGTTACACTGAGAAAAATGTATCAAAGTAAATTTTTCATGCACCAAGAAACAATGTTTTTCGAATGAGGGAATTCCGCTTTTTAGAAGAAAAATTTATTTCCATCAAAAAAATATTTAATAGGGGGTATTCACGTACAGAATTATTGAAATGACATAGTTTAGATCAAATAAATATTTTCTCGTTCTTCTTATTTATTTTGACCCAATTTAGCTTTATTTGAATGTTTATTTTTCCAACTTGCTTTCTAAGTGTGTCCCATAAATTCTAGATCGGATGTATATCCGGGGATAGCGGTGGGTACTCTGAAAGCTTCAATTTTTGCGCTTTCAACAACTTCTGTAATATTATTTATTGTAATCTAATATTCAGATCATTATCCTGCTGCAATACCGAATCCTTGGCCATTTTTTCTAAACATATGGTGATATACTTTTTGCTAAAATATCCTGATATGTCACGCTGTTCATACTACCTTTGCTCTCGTGTAATGGACCTACTCCTTGCGAAGATATAGCTCCACAAACCATAACCAATTTACCATCATATTAAACTGTCGACATTTGATTTTGAGAATTATATCTGGTGCCTTTCGGGCGTCGAACGTAATTTTTCCCATCACTTCCAAGTGGTTTGAATTTCATTTCCAGTGAACCTTTGGGGGTATTTTTTTTTCAGGCAACAGAGGACTCAGAAATGTATGTAGATGGCATAAGACCAAGCACCAGCCGAGACAGTGTGAAGGAGAAAGACACTCCAACATCAGTAAATGATTTAATCATGCAACAGGTAAAATTTTATCACTTTCATTTTATTTCTTGACAGGCTTTAATAATTTCAAGTATTCGTTAATATATCAGGACTTCCTATTATTATTAATCGAACACATGATCTGAAAGTAATTATTTGATTATTTACAAATAAGAAAGTAAAAATCATTTTTTTTGCAGACAACAGAAGAGTCAGAAATGTGTGTTGATGACATAAGACCAAGGACCAGCCGAGACAATATAAAGGAGAAAGACACTCCAACATTAGTAAATGATTTAATCATGCAACAGGTAAAAATTTATCACCTTCATTTTATTTCTTGGTAGGCTTTAATAATTGTAAAAGTATTCGTCAATATTTCAGGACTTCCTATTACTATTAATCAAACAAAAGATCTGAAATTAATTATTTGATTGTTTACAAATAAGAAAGTAAAAATGATTTTTTTTTTTCAGACAACAGAGGAGTCAGAAATGTGTGTTGATGACATAAGACCAAGGATCAGCCGAGACAGTGCGGAGGAGGACACTCCAACATTAATAAATTATTCAATTAATTCGCAGGTAAAAATTTATCACCTTCATATTATTTCATGACAGGCTTTAATACTCTCAAGTATACGTCAATATTTCACGACTTCCTATTACTATGAAATGAACGCATTATCTGAATGTAATTATTTGATTGTTTACAAATAAAAAAGTAAAAATGATGTTCTTTTTCAGACAACAGAGGAGTCAGAAATGTATGCAGACGACATAAGACCAAGGATCAGTCGAGACAGTGCGGAGGACATTCCAACATTAATAAATGATTCAATCAATTCGCAGGTAAAAATATATCACATTCATTTTACTTTTTGGCATACTTACCTTGAATATTTTAAAGTATTTCTTAATATTACGGGAATTCATATTACTATTAATTGAAAAAAAAACGTTGAATTTATCATTTCTAATTTCATTTAAATAAATAAGCCAGTTATTTATAATTATTAAATATTTGATTCAATCTATCAAAAGAATTAGTTACTCACTTGCACGTCAAAGTATTCGTCTTATAAAATATCAGATGTTTAGACAAAATAGTTTTTCTATGATTTCAAGAATTATACCGATATTATTTGTAGTGCGTTAAAAATAAAAAGATTATTCATTATGAATCAATAATCCAAACTTGCACAAAACATTAGTTTAAATAATGTTATTTGGAATTGAATTTTATGCTACTACTGCTTTTTTCAAATTTTTTTTTTAATGTTCAGTTTTTAATAAATAAAAACTCATTTTTTGAGAGGAAGATTATGTACACCTCGGCCGTTTCTAATTTCAAGGGTACGTAAATAATCTACAAATATAGTTATTTGTCTCATAAAAAATGTGTTTGGAAATATTTCTTTAATTATTTCAGCAAGATAGCGGTAATAGGACAAAATTCAATTGCAAAAGACATTATTGAAACAAATATTTTTCGTAATTAAAAAAAAAAAATTACGTAGAATAATGTTTCTATTGTATGGGGCACTATAAATGATATTACAATTCTTAAAATAATATATAATCTATTTTTTTCATTGATATGATATTTTGACGACAAATACCGTGAAGTAAGATTTTCCTATAATTATATTGAACTGTATACTTACATAAAAACTAGGCTTTACATTGTTTATTATCAATCTCATTTCAAAAAATTTTTAACAATTAGTAATATTTTATTAAATATGGACTTTATAAGAGTAAACATGAAAAATTTTATGAACTTGTTTCAGATAAAAGAAAAGGTACCAGCCTCAAAGTACTTCAAACCGATGAACAGACCACAATATGCGACCAGTCAAACTCAGTTGAAACACAAAGTAAGATATTATAATTGATATTATCACTTTTTTGTTACGGCAAGCCATAATTTTTAGTACAAATAGATCATTTACAAACAAGTGCTATATGGTTTTTCAACATTTGAAATATGAATCGACAAAATGTGAAGAAAATCATATGGTTCAATAGATAAAAATTTATGAAATGTTCTTTCATTTATTATTAAATAATTATATTATACTTGCCTCACATAGGGAAAATTCATTACCATTGGTGGAAGAGAGTACAGCTCAAATAGGGTGGCATGTTGTAATAGAGACAGCGTGTCAAAATTCACATCGGAACTGGCTGTGATAGTCTTCGAGAGAAAAGAGCTGGCAGAATCAAGTTTGACTGGAAAAGTATCAAACCTGCATAAAAATAAAGATTTGCCACCTAAAAAGCAACTGTGTCCTGACCGGGTAAATGGAATGTTAGGTATACAAACATTATTTCATCCTGCATAAATTATGAAAAATATTTACTTGACAACTTTTTTTAATATTCCTATAATATTTGAATTCGTTTCATTGCTAATTATTAATTTCTTTTACAGATTATGTATTATCAATTTTTGGTGACACAAATGATAATCGTATTTTATTCAAAAATTCTCTACGGAAAAAACTAAATAACACAAGTTTTGTAAGGAAGCCTAGATGAATTAATTATGATGTACAATAAACGTTTATTTCAAAAAGTAAATTAAGCATATTACTATTTAATTTATACAAATTTATGCATATAAATTGTATTTCCTTACTGAAAAAATAATCTATAACCTTTTACTTTGTTTTCAGTAATTTTACATAGTAAATAAACGTGGCAAAATTACTGAAATAAAGGTATAATTTCACAAAATTTTGTAAATCGATTCACATAAAATGGATCTCTTTATTACAAACGATAATTTTACCGATTTAACATAATTTCGTAAAATTACTAACCTTATCGTAGTGTTTTTCTTTTATCTCTTTAATGTAACATACTAGTTAAAAGGAATTTTGTATAATTTTGTAAAATTATCAAAAACGATATGAAACTGCGTAATAAAAAAACTTATATCCAATTTTCAACCATTTTTTTAAACGCCCCTCTTTATTATATAAAAAATAAATATAAATACTGAAAATTCGTAGACGTAAATGAATTTTTGAACACTTCTTCATCACTCATATTGTTTCATTAAGTTGTCTAGTTATAATAGTTTTTAAATCATTTTAAAGCATTCAATTCAGTGCATTCCGGTATTTTTTGCTTCAATACTTATCGCCAATACTTATCGCCAATACTTTCGGCGCGAAAAAAGTATTGGATTTACCAATACTTGTTCCAATACTTATTACAATACTTATTCCAATACTTATTCCAATACTTGATCCAATACTTTTTTTTCATAAGGGAGATTTCAATGTTGGAAAAAGTAGAACCGTTATACTCTACTGGTGGCTTTCTCTCGAATTATTCAAAAAGTAGTGCTCAACAAATCATTTACATTGATTCAACTATTTCGAATACAAAAAATGGAATTGCAGTAAGAGATATGATTTTATTACTAAATAATAAATTACCTGCTCGATAGTTGTTGTTTCAGCCCTAAAAATTGTTAAATGGATATTTCTGAAATGAACAAACACAGCAACAGTAATGTATCGTGAATTTCGAAAGTAATATATCAGAATGATCTCGTACAATAATGAGCGTAGATATATATACTTGTATATATCTAATCCTGAATCAGTGAACGGCCATTGATTCGCAGTGACTATTCACTGATGGCAGCACCTATAAGTCTTTCACTGAGAATCCGTAAAATAGATTGAACTCACTTATTGAATCAGTGAAAGCTTCAGGTGGGAGTAATAAAACCAGTAATATATTTTAACGGCCGATGAACTCGTTTATTTTAGGCTAAACAACACTAAAACGTAATTACGTAATTATTATTATTTTTAAGGGACGATAAATCAGTAAAGTGTAGATGAAAGTTTTGAATTCGCGAATTCAAAAGTTATGTTCGCGTGACTCGTTCACTGATTCCTCAGTGAAATCAAAACAGGGCACTGATTCATCAGTTGATATATTTTCACTGATATAATCAGTGACTATTTCACTGATTCAGGTTTAGAGAGTACTTACAAAAAATGTGTACAGTGAATTTGTCATAAAGACTGAGTAAAAATTTTTTGTGATATTTAGAGTGTTACAATATAATCGTAAAGGACAACTATACAAGTACATGTTTATACCATACACGTTGAACATATAAAGTTGATATTCATTGTGCAGTCCACGTTTTTACGAAGAAAACGACTTTTTTCTTTAAAAAATCATAACTTGGAAACAAAAAGTTTTAGCTACTAGAGATTCAGTAGAATTAAAACTCAAGGTGTCTTTTTGATGCAAAAAAAGTTTGAGAGATAAAAAAAATACACTTTTCGATACATTGTATTATTAATGAAAATTGCAACTTTTGTTTATTGCTAAATAAAAAACTAATAACAATCAACAGGCAATTGTTTATAACTGTGTTCAGTAGTCCAAATTATTACAAACATTTAAAAGTGAAAATTGTTAAAATCGGACAATTTTTGACGAAGTTATAGACAATTGAAAAAAAAGTTCTCGCGAATAATTGAAAAAATAGATTTTGACCCCAAAAACAAAATTGCCGATAAATCTCAGAAATTTTTTTTTTTCGGCCCAAAAAAAATACCTGTCCCATTATTTCGATCAAAGAGCAACATATTTGAGTTTCGTTAAAAAATAAATTCGTGTCCCCAATGGACCGGTTGAATTGAGATGGAAAGCACCTACAACAGTAGGGTTGAAAGTTAATATCCCTGATGCTTCGAAACCACTGATAACAATGCTTTTTCTTCCATGTTGTCCAGAGCAAATTTTAAAACTGAAGGAAAATTTTCTTTTTTTAAAAATGTGATATTCTGTTGTGTTTTCCATTTACGTACAGCTTTTTCTTTGCTACTTTGAAGTGGTGGAAGAATAATATGTCGAGTGGTTGCATAATATGAGTTTAGTTTGGGAAAATATCGATTAATTCTATCTTCTTATTTCGACAAAATCTCACGAACGGTATGTTTATGTGTGATTGTCCAAATAAACGATAACTGGAAATTCCACTTTCTCTTCCAGAATTCGCGGATAGAGAACATTGGTTATGTCAAATAATTTTTTTTTTCAAATATTTTTCTTGCTAATTGAACTATCCATGTAAATCTTCTTGACTTACACTTGCTCAAGTCAAACTTAAATGCTGTGGTTTTCTAACAGTTAATTGTGGGTGATGTTTTCTAAACCCTGCTGGCTGGTCCCACAATGTGTCCTAATATTCGTACATATCGTCGATACGCGTACGTTTTGACGTTATCAACGCGTTGTTATCAACAGTCACATGTGGAATCGCAAGTTGAAGTGCACTAAAACGTGAACCAACGAAACATGCAACAGTTGATAACAACGCGTTGATCACGTCAGAACGTACGCGCATCGACGATATGTACGAATCTTAAGACACATTGTGGGACCAGCCTCATATCAATGAAGACTTCTAGACCTGGTACATTATCGCTATGACGCTCCATTTCTCATTGTGGTTAGTACTCACACATTTTCATAGTTGCAAATGGCCACATTAGATATATACAAGTTGCTGCACGAGATCAATGTAACCAAATGCAGCCAGCCGAAATATTTTCAGTAGCCCCTTCGTATCAAATATCAAAATTAACTTCATTCTATAGCGTCACTTTAGCAGGCTCTGTAACACTCAACGGAGACTGTACTGGCATACAATTTTCTGAACCATACGGAACATAGAATAATGTTTTTTCTAATAATAATTCTAATAATAATGATTGTTCTGATCCAAGCAATGTTCAAAATAACTTTGCAAAAACATTACGCAAGTATTCATTTGAGTTTAAATTAAATTCAATTAGGATCTGAATTATTATGCACACTTTCAGACACATACTGTACAGACGTAGAATATAGTATGGATAAATATTTTATGTGCCTCCGGCGCGGAAACTTGTTTTTCCGTTACAGCTGAGAGTAACGGAATGTTGTGTATTCCGTTACAGAGGAATATAATGTAAAAATGGAACTGCGCATGCGCATATAGTCTTACAGCGGAGCAGAATCTTCTTCTTATTTTTCGTACAGCGTTATCACCCTACTGACAAAGCCTTGTACAATTGAACTGCGCATGCTCTATTACAACAAGCTACTACTACAGAAGATCGATAAAATCAAAATGGCTGAGACTAGTCACGAAATATCAAGTGTAATGACTAGCGCCGCAAAAAACTACATTACTAGATTAGATTCTAGTGTACGCATAAAAACTCGTATCCGCACTGAAGTCACATAAAATAGAATACCTGCCAATGCACACAATTCGGGAAATTACGAGACTCGCGACAATGCTCGCAGGACTGATCGCGCCTTGGCTTCGATCTCCTGCGAGCATTGTCGCTCGTCACGCAATAACCCTCATTGTGCGCCTAGGCACGTAATATACTATTGGAATACATCACCTGAATTACTATAATACATTACATTACATATATATAACATATTACATTATATTACATTACATTACTATAATTCTGATAAATATGAAGTTATCTATAGAGGACCCGCAAATAAAATATAAGAGAACACGATAGACAATTCTGAAACCTTTCATTCATTAACTACTGAAGATGTAACCTTGGTACTCGCTGCAAAAAAAAAGGAAACCAGTTTTTAGTTTATAACGTGGTGCGTGTCCACTGAAAAATCAAAAGCAAAAGCAAAATTTATCGAGGCGAACCCGAGAATTCGGATTTACACTCGGTGACACCAGCGTTAATGATGACGGCTTTAAAATGGGCGCCTGGCGTATCCTGGCGCCATATTTATAATGTTATTCACCCTGAAAAAAAGCCTTGCGCACACAGAAAAAAAGCGAGACAAGCAACAGGGTGTCGCATGGAGTGGTTGGGTTCAGAAGTACCGGATTAAGTATTTGGGGTTAGGAACCTAACCTGTGATATATTGGATTGGCAACAAAGTCATTTCGTTTTTTTTGGCATACGAGGTTTTCATGCGGTAGGGGCTTCAGAGTGCTTGGTTACAATAGTTAAGGTTGATTGCAAATCCCATCCCCGTACAAATAGTAGACTCCCGCGGGGCGCCGTCGAGCTATAATGTTTAGAAAAAATTTCATGGGCCCGCATGGTGAAAATTTTAGTGCGCGATTGGCTTACAATTCGTAGTATGCGTGTATACGTATAATCACCAATTTGATGCCAGTGGCAGACTTCTAGATCGTGCAACGTTGCAAGTTAAACCTAACCATCATTGAGCAACTGTGATATGCGTTTTAGTAGCTTGATGTCGAAGATTATTGTTAAAAGTTGAAAAAATGTCTTTGATGATTTGATAACATTTTTAATAAATAACGTTCATGGTTTTATACAGCCGACTTGATTTCACGTACGCTTCCAAGCTGGTTGTTTGTGTGTGTGTGTTGAATGCTTACAGCAGAGAAGCTAGAGAAAGGTGACAGTGCTGCCGGATGAATTACGTGTTAAAGTAGCCAACTTTGACATTATTTATCTTAGCATCGATCTGGTTGAAATTTTTTAAATTAATTTAGCATATAAATAATCATTCTATTTACAATAAATATAAGCTCCTTTTTTAAAAAATTCTACCAGAGATAGATTTTATTACGAACAACCTTAACGCAAATACCAATATAGGTAAATATCACAACAATAAGAACACTACTCTTTACCCTCACTCTGAGAATAAAGAAGAACTTAGTCGAACACATTATTATATTCGAATCCAAAATCTTGAGAATGCCGCATAAACTTATTCAACAAAGACGAGATCCACCTTTCAATAACACTGGTCAACAAAATATAACCTATGTGTTCATGGAATCAGATATCATTTCCAGAGTACTTTTTTGTGCTGAATATAGCAATTTGTTTTATTAACGACATTGAACAAATAGGAATTGCAAACTCAATAAAAACAGCAAAGGATTTTGGTGCGATAAAATTTATTTAATTTTTCTTTTGCGAGAAGACAAAAAATGTTAACTAAATTTAGTAAACTCACTAGGAAATTTGCATGTCACAATTTAAAAAACGAAAAATTAGTATTTCAGCTGAAAAAATTCATTATTTTAGAAAAATCTTGGAGGATTTTATTGATTTAGTCAGTTGTACTGTCCGTCGCTAGCCACTACTTTTCCCATCTTTATGGCAATTGTCGGATACCATCTCGAAAAAACGATTCATATCGTATATGATATTTGACAGCTAACGTTTCATCGATTATTCAGTAAAAAAAAACTTTCAAGTTTTGTTGTTTATTTATTGTTTTGCATTGATTTGAAATGAAGATTCCAGAGGGTCATTTTCGTAAAATTTTACTTTATTACTTCCGAAAAGGTAAAAACGCAGTGCAAGCTCGGAAAAAGTTGTATGATGTTTATGTTGAAAAATCATTAACAGAACGCCATTCCCAGAATTGGTTTGCTCGTTTTCATTCCGGAGATTTTGACCTCAAAAATACACCACGCTCTGGACGCCCAACTGGAGTTTACGACGTGAAAACAAAAGCAATGATAGAAAATAACCGGCGTAGTACGGTACGAGAGATCGCAGTAAAGCTCAACATATCACACACATGCGATGAAAGACATTTAAAACAACGTGGTTACGTTAATAAGCTCGATATTTGGGTTCCTCACAAACAAAACTCAGTAACATTATGACTCACAAGGATGGGCATAATTCTCTGGAATATCCAAATATCCATCTCTATCGAATATTAGCAGCGAATTGGCTAAAATGTGTGGAGGAGATTTCTCAACCGTTCCTTTCAATCCTTAACCAATTTACAGAAGCTATTACCCATGCTACTATTAATTAATGGTACCCCATGTTACTTCCAGATACCTTCCTAGACTTCAAATCTTACAAAGGCCCATATCTTTCAACACCGCTCTTTTCTATGGTCTTTCCCTATTCTTAAATACAATTCCTCTCGTTCGATAACTACTTGACCCTCTGCTGGTCATACAAAATCGACACTGAAACCAATACCATGTGATCATCTCACTGATATGAAATACACAGGCATTAGAACGAGTTATTTAGGATCATAACTAATTCTAACTGAATAAGTAATCTAAGTCCCCTTTCGACGAAAAATTTTATAATATTAATTACGTTTTACTTTTCACCTGCCCAAATTAATTTATCAGTGGAAAAAATCAAAATTATAAGCAAAATAAGTGGAAATTTTTGAAAAATTACAATCAATTTTTATCGATTCTAAAGTTGTTATTTTTGGATGAGGATTTTTTAAATAGGGTACCCAGCACTTACGGGAACTTAATCACCAAAAAACTTCAGAATCGATAAAAAAAATGGTTTTTCAAAAATTTCTTAGTAATGTAAACTAGTCTTCTCTTAAGCGCGCCACATGAAGATTTTTGTGAATTTTTCTTTTCAAGAATGTTTTTCTTCATTTAAGATTCTCTAGACGTCACTTTTTAAGTCAAGTTGGACATTCTGAATTTCATTTCAGAGGATATTCATTGTTTGTCAAATTTTCATTTATTTTTCTTACATTATTAAATGATATCACTGATAAATTATTTTGAGCAGGAAAAAGGTAAAATTTGGTTGATATTATACATTTTTTGTCGAAAGGGGACTTTAACACTCACGGATGGAAATACGATACAGTATTAATAGTCACAAACGCGTTCGAATCGCACCAACACCGGGGAGTTCGTGTAAGTGAACAGTGAGATTGGTTATTCCCTTTCCGTAGACGCTATTTGACGAGAACGGTCATTATGACCGCCAGAGCGTTAATTTTCACTATGACCATACCAATTCCATCTGCTGAAGAATTTCAATTATTTAAACCACATCCAATTCCAATACATTTCGACTTTGATACTGACGTAATTTCCTTTATTTACATGAAATCTCAAGTTCCTTATCTCGCTATTCCTTCAAATTACCAATCGCACTTTGCAACAAATGAAATAGAGAGAAACAAATCTCACCCAGTCCATTTCAAATTTTCACTTCCCACCTGAAACAGAAATATAATTAGTAACACTCACCTACACACTTACCCGAACAATTCGTCCCTCTTGGAGTTTCCACCTCATACCGCCGGAGACGAAGGGACTCCTCAGATTGAAAGCACTATTTATGCCATGAAAGACTATTCGCCTTCCTAATTTATCAAACAAGAGGACTCTCTCACTAGCTGCAAATTGATTCCAGTCAGGATGATATTTTATTGAAACACCCTCGCAGAAAGTTTCCAACTCCTCTTCAACCTTCACTCGTTTTCAATTTATCTTCACAGTCTCTATGCTCTGGACTTTCACAACACTGTTTTTGCTAAAATCCAATTCTGCGTCCTCTAATTCACTTAATATAACAACTACTCTACCATTACCATTACTCTACATAACTAAAATGAACTGTTCAAAAGTTCAAAAATTTCCTCCGTGTCGATTGCACATAACTGTTTTTAACATTCAAGAAACTTGTGAAACTGAATTACAAAATTTAAGTTCTAATTCCCATACCATACCCCTTTTTCCATTTTTCAACAATAAATACACAGGCCCACAAAAAAACAGTGGAATGAACTTTACATGTGAGTATTCTAGCCCTATGGATTTTGAGCCGCTGAATCCGAATCTGGTCTCAGAATTTCCCCTAGACCCCCCAGTTTTCCCCTAGCCTAGGGGAAATGCGCAAAATATTAGAAATTCCGGTATCTGTGAAAGCAATTTTGATCTACGCAATATTAAAGAGAACGATAATGTTTTCACGTATCTCGAGTCGCTTAGTTCGAACCTCACTGTGGAATTTCCCTAGAGTACCTCAGAATTCCACTAGCCTAGGGGAAAAAGTGTTAAACTGAGAAAAACTTGCGATTTCTGGAAGGTTCTATTCTTGCGCAAGAAAGCTTAAATATTTTCGTATTTTGAGTTCCTGAATTCATATCTCACGTGAAAAATGTTCCACAGTACTTCAAAATTTCCCTGGCCTAGGGAAAAACGTAGAAAATTGTGCAAAAGTCGAAATTTAATGCAGGCCTTTTTCGTACGGGAAAATCGATATCTTTCCGTCTTCTGAGTTGCCGTGTTCATTTCTGTCATCATAATTTTTATCCAACTCCTAAAAATTGCCCTAGCCTATGAAAAATTCCATGATATTAGTTTGTTCGTCTTTTCCTTATTCTTTTATCGTCAAACGTCCGACGGAGTGGATTTTGCTTTCACCTGCAACATCCCTCTTCAACAACCAGCAAAAATCTGCCATCATGTGTTCATCCCATCGTCTCTGATAATGACGTTCCATTTCTTTGACATCTTGGTGGAAACGGTCTCCTTGTTTCTCACTGCAATCACCAAGATTTTCAGGGAAGTATTCGAGATGGGAATGAAGGAACTCTGTCGATTTTCTATTTCAATATGGAAACATTCTTTGTAAAGTTTTTTGATTGAATTTGTAATCTTTCTTTGACATTTTTCAGTAACAAATTCACCGCAAACATAACAGAAAACGTTAGCGTTCCCGCTGCATTGGTGACTATGCCCAGATTTTTGTTTGTTTTTGTTGCTTTGTTTTTGAAAATCCATATTTGATAGTGAAACCCACACATTAATGATGATGGTCCGACCGCAGGTGAGTCCGCCGTCCTAGGGGTTATAACCCTTATTCCTCCATAGACCTAAGTATGAGGGCTTTCCGACTTCGAGGACCATGTCAACTCATCGTCGAACACACTATGGCATCATTCTCACTCCTTAACGCCCAGCTGCAGGGCAACGCGCCTTCGCTGGCTTCGTTACCTTGCTAAACCTGAGTACGAATCATTGTACTCCCCTTTTGGAGCAGTTGTCATCGTCCCAGTATGTGCCAAGACAGCAGGATTTTGCAGTTTGTTAAGAACAATCATGGTTGCCCGTTGAAATGGGGTTGGATATGCGATACAGGCTCAAGATTCAAGAGGATACCAAATTCACAGAATCAACTTGCATATGGATATATTTACATAAGAACGTGGAGTAATTCCTTGAAACTGGAATTCATTTCCACAGGCCCAGGTTAAATTAAGAGAGTCAGAAATATTTCGGAGCTGGCACCCAGCGTCAGGTTTCCTTGACTGGGTGCTGCTCAGGCTGGCCAGGTCGACCCCCACCGATCACCCGGACATGGCTGGTCGAACACCGACCGATGGTTTCCCCCATGGTCGGTTTTCGACGTGTGTGGGATCAGCGTCAGGTTCCCCTGACTGACCCTCATTCAGACATCTCTGGGTGAGACCGACCCGACACCGGTCCTCCTGGTCCGACCACACCGAGCGTCTATCGATGGGTTCACCCATGGCCGACTCTTGGTAAGAGCTGGCACCCATCGTCAGGTTCCCCTGACTGGGTACTGCTCAGGCTGCCCAGGTCGACACCCACCGATCACCCGGGGATGCCGTGTCGAACACCGACCGATGGTTTCCGCCATGGCCGGTTTTCGACATGTGTGAGGGCTCAGCGTCAGGTTCCCCTGACTGACCCTCACACAGACATCTCTGGGTGAGACCCTACGACACCGCTTGTCCTGGTTCAGCCGCATTGAGCGTCGACCGATGGCTTCCTCCATGGTTAACCCTCTGTGGGAGCTGGTGCCCAGCCTCAGGTTCCCCTAGCTGGTTGCTGCTCAGGCTGCACCAGGACAAACACAGACGACGCTGCCACCGTACATAAGTGGCCGTAACCGTACTCAACCGTACCCAAACGTACTCAACCGTACCCAACCGTACTCAACCGTACCTCACCGACCTCAACCGAACCTAAACCGTATCCCAAGATACCCATCCGTACCTAACCGTAGTCAGCCATACCAGACCGTATATACAAAACCGGCGAGCCAGCACATCCCCTGACCAATGGCTGAAGCCATTGACCATAAGACGAGGGGGCGGTGCGTGACGTCAGGCGCACCTGATTCACGCCTCGCCCGGTTCTCATCGGGGCAACGTGAACCCGACCATCTCACCGGTGGAATATACCGACCGACCGACTTACAGACATACTAGTACCCTCGGCCCCTTGGATCCTGCCACGGCCGAGGCCCCGCCCAGGACCAGGTCCCGTCAAATACCGATAACCGGGCCCAACCTGGGGAATTACCGACCGACCGACCCACTGTGACCGACTAAACGAGCAACCAGATGAGAAATTTGGGTGAACGCACCCCCCGAGAGGAATCATGCTACGAGAATACATTGTAAGCCGCCGATCTGTTAACCCCTACGATTTTGTTACGTTTTGTATTACAGAAATTAAATAATGTCAACGATAACCGGTACATAGCCAGAATCGCTAGGCCTGTGCTCGTGCACCCGCGCACCCACTTCAATACACATACACACACACACACACACACAGTAAATTCACACACTGGCACCGGCACACCATCTGTTGTTTTATATTCATTTGCACACATACACACAGACTAAATATTATATTGTAATTATTTCTTTTGTAAATTGTCAGTTCAGAATTTTTTCTAGATATGCATAGGTACATTCTATCCTTCCCTTTTTCAAAACCACCTACATGATCGTTGAAAATTCTATACCATGAGAAGGACAGCTTATGTACCTTTGATATTTTAAACCGCAAAAATGACAAATTGTTACATAAAAGTTGTTTTTTCAACGAAAAGGTATAACACACTTCTAGTAAAATCTTAGAATTCAGTTTTGCCTTGCATGAATTAAAAATGTATTAAGAAAAATTATCCAACCTCCTTGTTGAACTTTAGTAAAATTAATCCTCTTTTAAAATATTTGTGGAAAAATGATATCTAGTCCAGCAGAACCTATTGTTATCCATCTTGGACTAGTAGACGGTGGATGTCCTCAAGACTATCCTATAGCATAGGCACATTTGTTGAGTAGTTATCGCTTCGACTCTAAACCTTCAACAACGTTTTTATATTTTAATCGCGAAAGAATAAAAAGATATTCTCAATTCTGTTTCGGAAAACTAGAGCAGGAGATCCACAATAAATGTGAATTTTCCGCTTCGTGGCATTCTATTTGTAAACTAGAATGTGTATACTTATATAAACTGCTACGGTTGCCAAGAAATATCAATTACTCCGCGTCGGAAAGCATCTAATTATCAAAAATGCATAGGATAATATATTGAAAAAAATTATAAATTAATCACGGGAACGAAGTTTATGTTGGAATTTCGTTGCGAAGCCCAAATGGAAGAATTTCAAATGAATATAATAGGAAATAAATTTATTTTCGGAGAATTTTCTAAGACAAAACTTACATTTTCTAAATCCGAAGTAACGTTACCCCTCCATATAAATCACATTGTTACAAAAGATTTTCATTGATTCTTAAAATGCTTAAAATGCGAAGCAACAATTCCTTACATGCAGGGAAAAGCAGATTAATGTTTAACTTACCGAACGTTTAATTGAACTACACGAACACGAAGCGATATTAAATAAAGGCGATTCCGAAGCAACCACCATAATTTATAACAATAAATAAAAATACTAATCAAACCATATTTTGACAATTTATTCTCCTCCCAATAGAATTAAATACTTTATTATGTATAAAAATAACTGCCAAATCACTTTTATAAGACAATTCTGCCTTTATTATTTTCATATGTTGCTCAAAGCCATATTACCGAAGCATCAAGAATGAAAGAATGTCTTGCGAAAAATTATCACAACAAAAAACTCATATTTTGAACTAAACAATAATAAATTAATTTATATATGTCAACAAGCGGACAAACGTTCTACCTAAACAGAATACGTATTTGATATTATAAGGACCGCATTAAAAAGAAAATTAAAATGAACTTCAAAACAAATAACAGTAATTCTATATAACAAAACCAACATTTTTTTTAATAAGCTTAAAAATAATGATTTAAATATTTTTTTGCAGATCAGCACAACGTCCTGGCAAACAAGAAACCTATTGAAAAGTACTAGTGTACGAGTTTTGAACGAAATGAGCGTAAAATACGATTTTTCTAAAGCATTGTATGTTGTAAAATCACTTGGGATACATCAAGCACTGCCGCCGTTCCAGGGAACTCGTTCAATTTTTGAAAATGAAATAAAATTTTCTGGTATTACTTTCGACACAGTACACTTTTTCAGATGAATTTTCAGAGCCTTCCTCAAAGACAAATACAAAGAGGTTTTTAATCAATAAACTTAAAGATAAAAAAAACCTTGTAAAAGTGTACTAATGCATGTGACAAGTGTTCAAAACGCGGTCATTATCAAAATTTGATAAGCTACATTTTGTTTAAATTCGATTTCTTATTATTTTCGTGACCTACAATCAAACGCTAACACGGGATAATTATTGCCGATTATTTATCGCGTTCTGATGTACAAAAAATAATGGTACATTTCACACTTTTGATAACTCCACTGATATCGAAGTTCAAAACTTTACAAGTGCCTATTGAATCTTATGGGGACTCAATATTTTTCGGGTCGTCTGGACAGTTTTTAGGGACAAATGAGACTCGGAATGACATTTATCATAGAAGAGAGGTACTACGGGACCTTATGTATATTTTTATGCTGTTGTTTTCTTTATGTATAGGTGTATTTGAGTTCAGGCTGTTGTTTATATCCTTTTTTTCGCGCGCCCCATTTTGCGTTTGAAAAACTAGTGCAAAAGTTAAAAATTACAAGATTACAAAGTAAGGCGATCTTTTAAAAAGCTGCCGTAGTAACGGCGGCGACGCTGAGGGTAATCCCGAGTCCTCGGGTCCGCTTCGATAAGAATATTTTATTTTGTTGTTTCAGTGGAAGTCACCCGTTATATGTTTTTATGAGATAATTTTCTCGATCTGAAAGTATTTTCAGTAATTTTAGAATTAAAAAACTTTTAATCTTCAGATTTTAAACATATTTTGATCTTATTTTTTGAAACAAAAATTGGAGAAATAATATCCCATTTAAATTATTACTAATTTACAATAATGAAAGTTAACTTGAAAGTAAAAAAAGTTTTTAATGACAGCAATAATACTAGTAATTCAGCGGGGGTATTAGTGAGAGCTGCCCGGGATAGCCACGTGAAGAAAATTTGATCGGTAACATTGCAGAAAGTTGTAGTGTAATTTGGATATAGTGGAGTTTCGGTGAATTTTCACGTACGGGACTGTAAATAACTCTGACAAGTTGTAAAGGAATTTATAAAAAATAATTGATATACATTTCGGAAACCACAGGGTAAAGTATTTTGCATGAACTAGACTGTTTAACAAACCGTTCGGTTCAATGTGAAGTGCAGCTTATGAGAATATCCCGAAAATGCAATAAGAGTTATAATCACGGAATTGAGAATTTACGAAGCCGTGCAGTATAGAGTTCCGCACTGCTCAAGAGCGTATCCTAAAAACACAAGACAAGATTGGTTGCATTTGACACGTCATTGAAAATTCTTGAAATACAATGTGTTTTTTGTTAATCATAAATAATGGTATTTTAACTTGCGTGAATAATAATTACTTCTGAACTGAGAAATTTCGAGCAAAAGACAAGGTTTACCTACTTGGTAAATAAATCATTAATTTAACAAAGGCTAATTTCATTCACACACGTATCCTAGTTGAGTAAAATAAATTTGATAAATACCTAATTCATCCAAAGTAAATAACAATAAGCGTTACATAGGGAATAATAGTAAGGAGTTGAGTAAAACGTTGTCAACGACAGGGCATCAACATGCGTCAGTGGGTTAACATGAAATGTATAAATTATATCACCGACGCTTGAGATGCTTCAAACGATAGTTGAGTATGTAAAATGAGCATCGGGCGTATAACTTCAACCAACAATTCTCTTAAATAAAACAAATTCTTATTTCGAGCCTGCCATTAGTCATCCAATACATACATACATAAACATCATTTAAATGCATTCACACCATTCAGTTGCAGCCAATCATACTTTTAATCACAAATACACTTAAAATATAACCTTACGGAGAGAAATAACTGGTGGCGTGCACTCCAAAGAGACCAGTGTTTGGCACTTGTGGCTGTTCAAATAGTTGAACCTATAAACTCGAGTATTAAATGCTCAAAATTCATGCGAGCTGCGCATAGCAATCTATAAAGACAAAATACTATGCATTCACATAAAAAGTATGTGATATTACAACATTTACTACTCATGCGACATACTGCTGTAGGCAAAAACTAAGGTGAATTTTTAATTTAAACTTCGCGGGCTAACCGATTCAGGCAAACTCTTTTATTTTTATGTTGGTCCCGCTGTTCCTGACATCCGTGCCAAATTTCATGTCAATGTCATAATTTGCTACATAGTTGCGCTTGTGTTTTCTAAACGACTAAAAGTGATTTTTTCAATTTTTACAATGTCTGAATTTGTTAAGCAAAGAAGTGCCATTAAATTATGTTTGCGGAATGGAATTTCAGTCACGGAAACGTTCAGAATGTTGCAGAAGGCCTTCGGTGATTTGATCATGTCGCAGAAAAATGTTTATAAGTGGCACAAAGACTTCAAAGAAGGCAGAGAACGTGTGAGAACTTGGAACGCCCGGACGACCATCAACATCAACTGACAAGCAACACGTCAATCAAATCAAAGAATTAGTGCACGAAAATCGTCGATTGACAATGAGCGACGTTGCTGACACTATTGGCATTTCAAGAGGATCACACAACACAGTTTCAAAAGATATTGTGGGCAGTCAACTCGTGGTTTTTGCATCACGATAATGCGCCGTCCCACACTGCACTCGTTCTTCGTGACCATTTCGCCAAAAACTCAACGCATATCGTTTCACAACCACCATATTCGCCTGATTTGGCTCCGAGTGACTTTTGGCTATTCCCCAAACTCAAAAGACCACTCCGAGGACACTGTTTTGACACGATTCAAGAGGCAAGAGATACAAGCCGAATCGAAGAAGGCTTTGAAGGCAATTCCGGAAATCGAATTTAACAAGTGTTTCGACGATTGGGAAAAACGTTGGCCTAAGTGCATTGTATCGGGAGGGGATTACCTTGAAGGGGATGAAATTGATTTGGATAAATAAATAAAGATTTTACATTTTATAACAAAATTCACCTTAGTTTTTGCCCACAGTAGTATAGTAGATACTAGATGGGCCGAAGGTGCCAAACGCTTGTGTTTCACGTACGCTGCACGTGAAGCTGAAGCGTTTGGAAAATAAAGAAGGCGATATATCACATACTTAGCTAGCGCTACAGGCACGAATATTTAATAGGATGAGCAAGAACGTTGTCTAGTGTGCTTTTTCACAACCGTAATTTGACATGTGTGTGATTCAGATGGAACTGAAATAAAAATTCTTGTCGTAGTCACTTGTTATTTTCACTTATTATTATTCACTTATTATTATTTATTTTTGGATAGGACTGAAATTGTAAAAAAATTCATGGACAATTTTAATAACTCCGTACATCTTTCAATGAAAGCTTCTAAAAACGTTCTGGAAATTCTCATTGACAAATCATATCCAAAAGTCGGTAACAATTAAAGAAAGTTTTTACAACTAAGATTTTCCGTACAGGAACGTTAACTTCAATCTATTAAGATCAAATTAATAACTCTCTACTAAAATAAACCCCAATTGAGCAGCCGGATGCAATAATCGGTCGATCGCTCGAAAACTCGTAAGAACCACTGGACACGTTGTGACGTCATGAGTAAAAATTGAAAGTCCGAAATCGCATAAATAAAAAATATAGTATCATAGAACTCTTAAAATCAAACCGAGGTTGTATTGAAATTTTTTTTTGTAAAGTTCATACTTTTGACAATAAAAAATAAAATCAACAGATTCTTCACACTAGAAAAACAATGCTTTTTAAAGCAGAACTCGACGAAAATTGGTTGAATTATTAGTGAAATTAATAATTATTGGTGTCAATCTACTCGTGATGCTTCAGCGATTCCTACACGCTAATTAAAGTGGTAAAAAATTCATAATTTATTAATAATATTTTAGTTGAAAGTTGAAACCATAATTTTCCCTCTCCCAAGAGGTTACTTGTTACTGTTAGTGCTATGGAAAACTTTCAGCGACAAAGTTGTTCCTTAATAATTGAGGCAACTTTTTACAGGTTTGGGAATCAATCTCGATGGCTCGATATAAATTCGAAATAAATAAGAATTTGTTGCCAATAATGGCGTATAGTGCCTAAGCAAGGCGATAGGACTCTAAGGGGCGGTTCCACCAACCTCGGTTAGAAAGTTAATCCTCGGTTAAACCTAGTTGAGCGTTCCACCACCTATTAACGGCCGGTTAACACGCGTTAACCAGCGTTAAATCTAACCGGTCAAGTTTGGGCGGTTAGGGCGACTTAATCGTCCGTTAACCAAAAAACTGCAGTGTTGTTGTGAAATATGGAGTTTTTGGAGGAAGTTGTGACATCATCTGATGATGAAATCGAGGAAGATATTTATGTTTTTATTCGCAGAAGACCGCGAATTTTCAAAGAAAGAGTTAGTTTTTTTGATAATTTCGACGACATTGATTTTCAAACGAGATTTTGATTATCAAAAGTTTGTGTTCGTGATCTGCTGAATCAAATCGAAGGAGTATTATCGCACGCAACAGAAAGGTATTTTATACTTGTTGATTGAAATTATCAATAATTAATTTAAAATTTTAAAAATTATTGAAAAAATTATATGAAAAAAAACGAATAATTTCTTCATTCATGGCTATATGCAAAGTGTAGGTAATCGCTGACCCTGAAAATTTCATTGTTTTATAAAAAATGGTTTACGAAGTAGAAGATTTTTGTTTAATCACTTGTAAATTTGAAAAGTTTGCATAGTATGTTGAAATAAAAAAATACATGTTTTTTTGTATCCAAAACGCGAAAAAAAATATTCCAGGTGATTTTATTTTATTACTGTTATTATTTTATTTATACTTATTAATTACTTTAGTTTTATTTTTTTGGGAATCACCCACAAACATCATTTTTGAGGTTAGTGTGTTTTGAGGTTTTACCGCGCACTGCCATATTGCTTTGCTTTCCATTCGACTGACGGGCAGCCAATCACACGAATGATTTCAAGTGAAATGGGAGTTACTTCGAACCGACTATCTGGTTAGCTAACCGCGCTCTTCAAAAGTGTGGTGGGACGCGCAGTAGGATAATCGACGATTAACTATGGCGTTAACTTTAACCCGCCGTCAGTTAACCAATGATTTAACCGAGGTTGCTGAAACTGGCCCTAAGAGAGCCTGAGAGTCACGCAGGTGTCACAATATATAAAATTTTGAAAGAAATTACAATTACTAAACGACTTATAATGGCCCGAAATATAGTCCTAAAATCTCACCGGGCTTCTGGCCGCAATCTCGTGCCTCAGTCCTTCTAAATCGAAACTAGTGTCGGCGTCCATTTTAAATAAAAATCTTTTTAATAATTCCGGGGTACACTTTCGTACTTCGATGACAAAGAACAGAATAAAGCTGCGTGCCAAAGGTGTCGCGCAGTTTTATTACATCAGCTGGAAAGTCTGGCGCACGCGCATAAAGCTCAGGTTTGCGCGGGTGACTCGTCTTGTGAGGATGGCGGCGCCAGGCTACCAATAAGCTGAAGCATCTATCGGTCAGCTTGCCCCATTGGCTTAAAATGTCGAGGGGTGCGTTTAAACTACGAAAAGTTTGTATTGCATAGCACAATAGTTTCAATTAGGCTGCGCGCGTATATAATATAAAATACTTGTAGATAGTATAAGCGACTCCAACTCAATAGATCCTTTTTACATTAATCATAACGGTATCGCTGTAAAGGTGTTGGAGACCATGGGCTGCAGTATGTGGTCACTTTTCGGATGCCATGCCTATCTGTTGATGCCCTCTGTGGCTTGCCTGAGAACCCCTCTAACGTGCGATGATAACACAGCGATCTTCTTGGCGGCACCTTTCAAGCTGATGTTAATAATGAAACAAAAAAAAGGAAAACGGCCAGAAAAGAAAAGAAAATAAAAGAATTTTACAAGCAGTTCTCAGACTATCCCTGACAATTTCGTGTCGTTGTCGGTCGAGGTAAAAGAATTTAACGTAATTTACCACGTTACAAACATTATACATTTATGTTTGCTGTATACCTATTATATTATTGATAATTCATGTTTTATATTAGCATTAAAATTTTGATGACTAAAAAGTAAACTTGAGGAATATTTACTATTCTAGAACTAAATAAAATTTTGCAAAATCTTATATCTCAGTAACTCAGTAAAGGTTCCGCAGTTTGACAAAAGTTGGTGTCACCAGTAAGTTTTGATTCAAATTGACAGATGTAAAACGTCACTATCGTAAGGTGGGACATCTGTCAACAACATAACCTTGCAATATTAGTGAATTTTTACCAGTATAATATATTCTTTTGTGTGCAAAAATGTCGAGTTTTGAGCTGAATAAGCATCATTTACGGGTACTTTGGATTTACTTTTTCAATTTGAAGAAATCTGCAGCTAAGGCGCATCGATTGCTTGTAGAAATATATGGTGAGGCTCCCTTAAGTGAGAGAAGTTGTCGTGAATGGTTTCAAAAGTTTAAGAACGGTGAATTTGACATCAAAGACAAAGAACGTAGCGGAAGGCCGAAAGTGTACGTAGACGCGGAATTGGAAGCATTATTGGATGAAGATTCGTGCCAAATGCAAGAAGAACAATACAATGGACAATACTTCGAATAAAACATAAGGTTCCGTTGTTTCACAATAAATGCCCAATTTTTGATAAAAATCGTCGGAAACTTATTTGTACACCTTATATCTTATAACCTTACAAGAAGACCCCACAGCATGCATTTTTGTTAGAAGCGATACTCTCGTTATTAAATGTTGATCACAGGAGGTGTAATGTGGACAAGTGAGAAGAAGCAATTTTTGTCAATTGAAAAATTCAAGTGCCACTGTATCGATTTGCCGTAAATAACATTCGATGTCCCAGTAGCTTACCTGGTAGAACTTTTGCCTTGAAGACTTTGTTTTTTCATTAAAATGCTTTCTTCTTCAGTTTCTTGATGAATATTATTCAAACCATACCATTCAATGAATATTTGGCCATTACTTGCAATAAAAATTCTTTTTCTTGAATTTATATGTCTTGTTTAAAAAATTGTACTTTCCATTAAAATTTCATAAGTGTAAAGAATCTGTGTTTATTAAATGTGCCAAATGTAGCGTAACCTTTTGTTTTTCTTGCTTTTATGACAAGTATCACTTTTATTCGTGCGACACATCTGATAATTTTGATTGAAAGATTATATCATGTGAATTTATTGCACTTAGAAAAAATATTTGATTGAATCAAAAAAGTTATTTGTTTGAAACACTTTCTTTGATGTAAAGAAATGTTTTATTTAAATGAAACAAAATTTGTTTGATTCAAACAAATATTTATTTGGTTCAAAGATATTTTGTTTGAATCAAACAAATTTTATTTCATTTAAACAAATCATTTCTTTAAATCAAAGACAGTCGTTTAAACAAATCATTTTCTTTGATTCAACCAAATCTTTTTTCTGAGTGTGGATTATAATATGTATATTTATCAGACTATGAATAATTTAAACATAGTTGACTATTATTCCTGCGTTTCATTTTTTGCATTTTGAAAACAAAAATTTTCATCTCGAACTTAACATTTAATTTTCTTTGAAAACTTTGTTCTTACTTTAATTGAAAAATATAAATACTATAAAATGTTTCAGAATAAAGAATTTCAATGCAAAGTACTAATTTTGAAACGAGACATGGTGAAAATTCAATAAGAATTATTATTGATAGTTGCACAGAGAAAAAATCCTGGCCATAGTGCAGTTGAAATATAGTTGAAATTGTCCTTACTCAATAAGAAATTTAAAACGGGCGCGGTACTGCGCCCGTACTGGCAAGTGCGGGCGCAATGCTGTCAGACAGTACTGGTGCCTGCACTGGCATATGTCGGGGATGATAACGATGTTCTGCACTGGTCTGCCAGTGCTGTTCCCGTACTTGTTGTCGCTGCTGACATTTGGTACTGGTGCGGTACTGGCATATGTCGGGAATGATAACGATTTTTAGCACTGGCAGACCAGTGCTGGATCCGTACTGGTATTTGGTGATGGTGCGGTACTGACATATGTCGGGCATGATAACGATTTGCAGCACTGGCAGACCAGTGCTAGTCCCGTACTGGTTGTACATAATTTGAAGTTAATTCAAGAAACTTTAATGTAGTTTTCATCCATGAAAATTAGACTTCAGGCAAAAATAGATAATTTTGCTTTCAAGAATAGCAATATTATTATTGAAGGCCTATTTTGAAAGAGAAAGATTATTTTACAAGAAAAAAATTTGAAACACAGAAAAATAATTTTATTAAGAAATTTTATTTTTGTCCCAACTTTTTTTCTTATCGCTTCTCACCAAAATTAAAAAAATTATGCGATTCTAATAAATCATAAATCATTTTGTTAGAGAAAATATTTCTCACAACTTCACCGTTTCTGATTTTTAAAAATAAATTCTTTAATGGCTGAAACCATTGAAGAAACATTTTCCAAAACGAAATTTTTATTTTTTATTTTAATGATAATAATTTATTCATTTTCGAAAATTGGAAATGGTTAAGTTGTAACGAATCTTTTTTTTTGAATAAGTGATTTATAATTTATTAAAATCGCATAATTTTTCCAAATTTGGTAAGAAGCGATAAGAAAAAAAGTTGGGGCAAAAATAAAATTTATTAATAAAATTATTTTTATGTATTTCAAATTTTTTTCACGGAAATTAATCTTTTCTCTTCCAAAATAGCCCTGCAATAATAATATTGCTATTCTTGGAAGCAAAATTATCTATTTATGCCTGCTTCATTCACTGAAATGAATATACTTGGAATTGGAATGAATAATTAATTTCTATAAAATTCACTTAAATTCAATACACCAAAACAATTCTTGTTAGTGATAAGAATTGTAGTTAAAATAGTCGGAGTTTTTTACGTATGTTCAATTGAAGCGAATTTCATAAATCGCAAATGAAGTCCATAAAATTTAATTATTCATTTCGTATCCAAGTCCACACGGAAAAAATTTGTCGCTTAAAATTTAACAGACTATTCAAAGAGTCGTGGACAGAAAGTAAATGACTTTTAGGAAATAGTAGAAAAAAGTCGACTAACTTTTAGAAAACCAGGTCGAAGAAAAAAAGTCGCGTATTTACTATTATAAAAGTATTTTAAACACTAACTGATCTTTTCTAAGAAGTAATGAAAAGTTTCATAATCTTTGGATTCATTTGTCATAGATTTTAAAAGACTATCGAATAATTTGAAATTAAAGTAATTCAAACAAATAGTTTTGTAAATTGTATTCTAAAGTCCATCAGATTTTATATGCCGTCTTCTAAAATTTCTTCGACAGTCGCAAAAAGCGATGCGCAGAAACGTAATTCGTAGCATCGCACAGCAGACAATGCAGCTCAGCTTTATATTTTTGTAATAATTTTGGTTAGATTTTGAGATTACGTGTCGTTTGGTTTCGTTTGAATCTAGATTGAAGCGTACATTGAAGAATTAGTTCCGAGTAAGTATATGTTTACCTTGATAAAGTGTATTACGTCAAATTTGAAATTTATCTATTATTTTAGATTTGCCTTAAAACTCTGAATGTGATCCAAATATTTTACACAAGTCTCCATGACATGTAACGGATATGCGGGTTAAGGCGTGCGATTAGAATTAGGTTAGGATGCGTGCGTGCGTGCGTGCGTGCGAGCGTTCGATTCTCGGTGCTGCGAAGTGTTTATAAAAAATTGCGTTTCTGTAATGTGCAGTGTTAAATATAATGGTAAGTTCATATTAAAATTATATAGGTAATGTAAAAGTGAAAAATAATTAACTATATAAGTGCAGGATCATATCACAGAAAATAATATTTTCCTTTTTACACTGTTCAAAATTTTCTTCGACTGTCACTTAGACTTTCGATGCCTGGTTTAGAGACAATGGAACCCAACCCACGGTGTTTTAAATTTTCCGCGACTGTCACTTAAACTTTCGATATTACGTTTTACATTTTCAGCGACTATCTATCATATTCTTCAATAAGGAGGCTCATAATGTTTAGTCGACTTTCTAACCTATCCACGAGTATTATACAAAGTCGATGACTTTTTAAGCGACAAATTTTTTCCGTGCACACGGAGAAAAAAAAACTGTTGAATCAACAGATGTCATCTGCTGGAATAGGGACAGCAGTTTTTTTTGTAATATTTACAGATTTTTCTGTTGGATTCACAGATTGTTTGTAAACTCAACAGATGAACCTGTAAAATCTACAGACATGTCTGTTAGAATTGCAGATTTCAAGAAAGAAAAGAAATCCGTAATTCTAACAGACATTTCTGTAGATTTTACAGGTTCATCTGTTGAGTTTACAAACAATCTGTGAATCCAACAGAAAAATCTGTAAATATTACACAAAAAAACTGCTGTCCCTATTCCAGAAGATGATATCTGTTGATTCAACAGTTTTTTTTTCTCCGTGCAAGTATATATTCATAATTGAACTTACCGTGTACAACGAAGAGTATTAAATTTATCCTGGGCAAGACGAATCTCAGCGAACCAAGTTTGTAAAAAAAAATTACGCCACGATACTAAATATCTTGCAACAGCAAAACAGAAGCACCTCCTGTCCGTGTGAAGCGAGTAGGGAGAGGTGGCGGCGCTCTACCATTGTTTCTTTCTCGTCGCTCTTGCACGCGAGAACGACTCATCCCACTTCTCCTTATTTTTACTAAGAAACAACACTTTTTTTCCGATATTTTGGAAAAAATCTGCCTAAAATAGGCATCTAAAGATCGTATAAAATTTTATAAGCATTTGAATACTTCAAAAATAAACTTTCAGTAAAATTTGATGCCAATAAATGTTTAAAATTTGAATCAATATATTTTTTCCTATTTAAATTTCCATACTTTTTATCAATTTTGTACATTTAAAAAAATTTCAGTCAGAGAGATGGTTTCTATTAAGAAGATATAATCATAAAATTCCTACATCAATTTCTTATTTCTCACCCAAGAAAAAGAAAATACTGAAATGATTTTTCATGAATCCGTTTAAAAACGTTGTTATCATTTTGCATGGTGCCCGTATGCTGCTAGTATTGAGCCGACGCTTGGCATAACTACGGAAAGTACGGGCTAGCCATCATTCAGTTTATATGCATTGGGCCTGAGTTAAGCCAACGCTGCCATGTCACTACTGGTCTACCGACACTGGCGTGGTGCTATGCCTGTATTATAGCCCGTACTATGCCTGCACTGGTCAGCCAGCACTGGCTTGCCATTACAGGCTCAGTACTGCGTCCGTTGTATATACGGGCGTAAGTACGAAATTTCCGATTGGGTAACTACTTTCTGTGGTTGAATTCAAACAATGGCTGACCCGTCAGTATAGCTACTAAAAATGGTTGCCTTGACTAAGTGATGTAGTCACAGCCACTATTTAATGTACATAGTCACAGTCACTATATGTAAGTATCAACTTTAAGGTTATGTAAAATAAAAGACGTGTAATAACTACGTGGAATAACTACGTGGAACATTGTATTTTTCATGGCGCCTCTTTTGAAAATTCGATTTTCGGTGCCCGTAGAGCGGGTTGAAACTTTAAACGTAAGATGTTTGTTCATTTCTTTGGCATAGGGTCAGTTTCTTCATTTTCTTTGATTAAAATTATTATTACATTTAAAAATGCGCAAAAAGAAAGAAAGGCAAACGTTTCGGCCACATATGGGGGCCCTCTTCAGTGCCATAAATTCAAAGATTAATTCAAAATTTATGTAAAGAATTACAATATAGAAGATAATCAAAAAAGAATTATAATAAAAATTAAAAACTTATCACATAGCTTGCAATTCAAAATGAAGTAGTCCAGTATGCAGCATCACGAATTGAAAAATTACGTGAAGTTCACTATGAATAAAAAACCGGATAAATTAAAAAACATAACAAATTTTGCACACGAACCGACCGGAACTTTTTTCAAAAAATGTTTATTATTAATGAATGATGCCAAATTGGTTCACAATGGCAAAACGCGAACAAGTTTTACATTAATGAAAACTTCTCGTGAAGACTTTAATACCGGCGTCTCTCACAGAATGATCTGAACTGTTTTAAAAACCGACTCGGGACATGTGGCTTTGCTGACCGAAAATTTTTCTCCTATAAGCAATCCTGAGAGGTTCTTTTCCTCCTTGAAGAAGACTATTGTCCTGTACTTAGTTAAGAAATTCGAGACGTTTATGATGATTTTCACGAGTGGACGAAGGCGTTTATTTTTCAAGAAAACGATTTTGTATATAGGCTTCACGGACAATCCATTTTACACTGAATTTGCAAGCAAGACGTTACATAAAGATAAAATATTATAATATCCATATATGTAATTTTACTCCATATTCATTAATAATAAACATTTTTTGAAAAAAATTCCGGTCGGTTCGTGTGCAAAATTTGTTATGTTTTTTAATTTATCCGGTTTTTTATTCATAGTGAACTTCACGTAATTTTTCAATTCGTGATGCTGCATACTGGACTACTTCATTTTGAATTGCAAGCTATGTGATAAGTTTTTAATTTTTATTATAATTCTTTTTTGATTATCTTCTATATTGTAATTCTTTACATAAATTTTGAATTAATCTTTGAATTTATGGCACTGAAGAAGGCCCCCATATGTGGCCGAAACGTTTGCCTTTCTTTCTTTTTGCGCATTTTTAAATGTAATAATAATTTTAATCAAAGAAAATAAGAAGAAACTGACCCTATGCCAAAGAAATGAACAAACATTATATGAATTTGGGTCAATATAATAATAGACATGTTACCAAACATGTCAATTTGAAATTTAAACGTAAGGTTAAAAATCGCAGTTTCGACTCGCTCTACAGTTACATAGGATCAAATTCTCAAAATAGTTGCTATGAAAAATAATATGCATCACTCGAAACAAAACACAACGTATTCAAAGATTGTGAAGTTTGCTGCTTATAAGGACTACGTTATTCTAGCCATTAGAACTCAACGTTTCAAGTTTCATAGCGAGGTTTAAGAGTTAAGGAGCTAGACTAGTTTCTCAAATTCAAAAAATCGATTTTTTTTTTACATTTTTCGATACTTTTTAAGCAAGAGGAAAGTGAACTCTATGGACCTGGTATAGCAGAATAGCTGTAAGTATGATAAATTTAACTTTATAACATAATAATCAGTAGTTAAAACTTTAAACACGTTTTTCTCGAAACTACATTTTTCGAAATAGCTGCAGCTCTAACTCGCGAACAAATCGATAAAACAATTCGATATTTACAGGGTATACTCAGCACATTTTTTTACATATCATGAACTAGGATCTTTCTGATTAGTTAAAAATTGCAAATTTGCAATGTAAAAAACTGACGTTCTAGTTTAACGCTTTTTTTGTTTTTTCTTTTATTTCAGGGGCTCTGACGTCACTTGCAACTGCAGCCATTTTGCCACTTTTTTTTTATGGACCGCCAAGAAATGGCTTATATCTTGGCTATAACTCCATATTTCAATTTCACCAAAATTGTGGAACTACATTGAATAATGCTAAATACAGTCTAAAAAATCTCATAACATTTGGCCGTATAGTTTTTTTTTAATCACAGAAAATCGACCTTATTTTCAGTAGTAGAAACCATTCTAGCCCCTAAGGACAATTTCAATGACGTTAACTAGTCGCCACGACCAGGTATTCAGAACATGGCTACCATGGCTACAAATCGTGTTGCTGTAGCGATGGGTCAAGTAGCAACAACAAGTCTCCCTCGTTCCAGTTACTCGTTTTTCCAACTAAAATTTTCCTAATCACTACGGCCAGGTACTACTTTTTTTGTGTGCAGTTGAATATTTATTAGATGGTATAGTTTAAATAATCCTTATTAAGAAACTGAATATAAAAGCATTTCAATAAATAAATGAAATTCACGGCAGCAAGAATTGAACCCGGAGCCTTCCGCCTTCAAGGTAAGAGTTCTAAAAAATTGACCTAATGCGCTTTAAGGGCATGTTATACTTAGGAGATTAGCAAATTTTATTGATTTGAGATTTCTACATGTTTGTGTCTGAAGTACATAAAATTTTCTTTTCAAAATTTGGGAAATAGTATAGAAGATAAAAAAACGGGCGTAAATAGATTACTTTTGGTTTCGAAATTGAAAAAAAGTTAAATTTCATAAAAATACATCGGAATTTTTTTTTCACTGTCAAAACCGAAAGAAGTCTATCTACGTCCGTTTTTATCTTCTCTACCATTTCCCAAATTTTGAAAACATTATTTTATGTATTTTGGACACAAACGTGTAGAAACTAAATCAAATTGTTCACATGAACTTGCTACTTTTCTCAAGTATTACATGCCCTTAAGGCTGGAAACTGCACAGAGGCTGGCTGGAGAAGGTATTTGGGGAGACGATTTGTTCTGTAGGGTCTCACAGAGTTTTGTGGCTTCCTCAGTCACACTTGCTTTTCTCTTATTGAAGTAATAAGGCTGACCGGAACAGCGTCGGAACCAGTCAAGTAGCCTTGAGGCTGATAAAACCACACAGTTTTGCAGCCCAAAATCTTCACTAGGCATCCACAAAACCAGCTATCGAGATTTACTCGGACTGTAAACCTATACTCACTACATTTTATTATGAGTCCTTTAAGAAGTTATATTATCAAAGAATTATTCACAATTCAGAAACTTCCAATAATTTTATTCACTTTAACTCGCTATTTTAACGCAATTGTATACTTTATTTAGCTTCCATATCTTTTTCGAATGAATGTAAATATCAGGCATATACCATTTAAGTTTTATTCGTGGTCAGGAAACAATTCATCATAGGTAAATGATTTGCAGATTTTATTAGCCAATTCAAGCATTTCTTTTGTAACTGTCCTCTCTATGTGCGGTGTGGTACTTTCAATGATTTCTTGTCGACTGTTCTGTAGGGCAGCATTTATAGCTGTCGCAAGAGTGCTATCAGGACCTTCTTTCGGCTTAAAGTTTGAAGTATAGTCTTTAATGTTCAGTTTTGTAGTCATCGATGGGAAGAACATATATTTCATTCCATTGTGCTCTATTATCTTAAAATTCAATTGAGCTTTCGCTGCCACATCCGCTAAAATTAAAAATGCGTAATATTAGTGTATGTAACAGACAGGGTGTTTAAAGCAAATGGGTATTCGAAAATAAGTCAGAAGGACCATATCAATTTTTTTAAAATGACAACCACTATTTGATACTTCAGAGGTCTGTTGAGGGAAATTTATTTTAACCAATTGTGCGTATTGTATGTGGTTTTAGGTTGCAATTTGAATCTAGTTTGAGCCAAGTTAATTTTTTTAAGGATATCTACACGGTCGGTTCAGGTTAATATTTCTTTATTGTTGAGTGTATTACTCCTTTGATCTTTTCTTGATTGTCTAGATTAATACAAGACCATACTTTAATTGGATCTAGCTTTAGTTGGCTGTAATCAAAGTAACTGTGTGGATACCCATGAAAAAAAAATAAACTTGGCTCCAACTGAGCCCTAACCGGACCTCGATACAAATATAATTCATATAGTTGACCCTGTTTTTTAATAATGTTATAAATGTATTGTTGCAAGCAGAAAAGTGTAAATATTTTATCACGCTCTTTATCAAGTTAATTTTTATAAAAATATTATAAATTCATAGTTTCAGAAAGAATTTGCAAAATTCTATGAAGCTTTTCAAATTGAAAATATTTTATAACATTCACGTCGCTAAATCAAGCATTCAAAAAATTAAGTCTATCTTCTTCTATGCCAAAGAAATAAATTTTTAAATAAATCATTCTAATAGTTGAAATATATTTTACGTCTCATGTTTCTAAAATGCAAGAAAAGTCATGGAAGTTACTAGCATGTAAACGATGTATCATGCGTAGAAAAAATAGCACGCTGAATTATTACTTTTATGAATTATTACTTTGTTGAATTGTTGTTACGCCTTACAATCGTAAAAATTTGTTTTACTGATGTTAATCGTAATTTAAAAATTGAGATGAATAATTCACAAAATGTATCTTAACGATTCAAATTTTATGGACTGTGTCAATTAATCGTAAAACTACGATTCAACGTCACTAAAACAAATTTATAGGATTGAAAATTCCTAAATGCAATTTAACAATGTTTCGATGCAATCGTTTCCAGATGAAACTGAAGATTCAGAAACCTTTAATCGTAAATTTTAAGACACGCAATTCACAGAAATTTCAATCAATCGTTTCTTTTTTCCTTGGTAAGTACAAAATACCATTTGATTGAAATAACAGCATGCCCTTTTGTAAATACATTAGGACAAATTAAAAGAATAATGCTCTTCAATCAACTCCAGGATGGAATAATTGGAAACCAGATCATATTTTTTCTCATGGTAGAAATCCTAATCCTAAATTTAGCAGTGGTTTCTTAGGGTAGTAATTGAGGGTCTGGATCGAATAACTCGCCTGATGCTCAAATACGCCAGGACGGCTTGCCCCTGATCTCATATTGACTTGAAATTTTAAGAATCGTAAAATCAATTCTCTAGAAATATAGGCATATGAAGAATGAAAAGGTACAGCTTTTTTGTATTTGAAGTTTTTTTGTCGTATGATTATTTTTAATACCAAAAATTGAAAACTAAAAAGTTTCGAACCTGATATTTAATAGGTTTTTAAAATATAAATCGTCGCAAGCTGGTCAAATGTTGTTAAAATGAATTGAAATTTGGAACGTACACGATGCATAGTCTGGTAATGTCTGCAACGTGAACGAAACCCTGAAAATCCCTTTTTGTTTTATAATATTCAATTGCAAATTGAGATCGGACGGTAACCATGTTTTTCTACTTCATCATATGAGAAAGATTTCTGAAAATTTTGTAATTAATGCAATGGAAATTGGTAAAAATATGGATTTTTGAATACAGCATCCGACGCCAGAAACGATAGCTCCATGAGTAAAGTGAAGTCATCGAAAGCCGAACGGTAAATACGTTGTCCGACGGTGCTCAATGCTTAAAAAATATCGTTTCTGGCGTAGGGTGCTGTATTCAAAAATGCATATTCTTGCCAATTTTCATTGGATTGATTGCTGAAATTTCCAGAAACATTCCTCATATAATGGTGAACAAAGACCTGACTGGAAGTTGTTCTAACTCTAAAGTTCCCTCGATACTTTTTCTTAGTGAAGATATAGAAAAACATGCTTACCAACCGACTTTAAATTGCAATTATATATAATTAAATAAGAGAGGATTTTCAGGATTTCGTTCAATTTGCGGACATCACTAGACCATGGATCGTATGTGTGCGAACTTTTAATTGATTTGAACAACAGTTGGCCAACTTACGATGATTTATATTTTAAGAATGTATTAAATATCAGGTTCAAAACTTTACAGTTTCAAATTTTTGAGGCCATGGATCAACCAGAACACGTGACCAAATCCCTGTGAAATTTCCTGTATGATAACTTCTTCATTTTACAATATATCTTTATAAAAATTTGCAAAATACAACAGAAGAGGATGAAAAACGTCTGTCAACTTCATTTCAGTGAAATTTTATTCAAAGTTAGCTGTGATTGTCGATACGTCTCCCAATTTTTCTGAAATTTTAATTAAAAAGAAGTTAGAGGATTTGTTTTGTTGTTTTTGGGTATATTTCCCAAATTTTCAGGCAGATGTTTCCCAAATTGAAGAAGTTATTTTACATGAACGAATTGAGCATAATTTAGTTATGTGATCAGCTTGATCCATGGCCTTAATAATAAAAATGATCATGCGACAAAAAAACTCCAAATACAAAAAAGTTTCTTTTCATCATTCTTTAGATGCCTATATTTGTAAAGAATTGATTTTACAACTTTTTAAATTTCAAGTTAATATAAGATCAGAGGCCAACAGTTCTGGCGTGTTCGAGCATTGAGCTAGTTATTTGGTCCGAACTCTCAATTGTCTATGAGCTTCTTGTAATATAACTACGTGTTCTGGAGTACTTATTCTTTGATTTAGGGCAGAATAAAGTAACAAGAAATTATATTAATAACTTGTTATGCTTCAGGGGTAATATTCGCATTTGAGGTAGTTCATAAGTGTAGAAGAATTCTATAATTATTTCATACGTTGATGACCTATATATGGGACTTTATTTCTCAAGTAGTTGCTTGCTTTTGCTTTCTCTCCTTTCTTGTATATTGGGCATTTATACCTTCCTCCCAGTCCTCCTGAATCTCTTTAACCTTCCATATCCCATTCATAATCTTCCTTAGTCTCTCTTACTTTTTCGTTTGTGTATTTCCATGCTTTATTCCTTATTCCAATTCACGCCAGCGCTCTTTTTCTTTTTTAGCTTTCTGATTGCTTCCTCGATATCTACCTTTTTAATTTATTCTGTTTCTCCCCCTTCCACCTTTATCCTTCTCTCTGCTCCTTTCTTTTCCTTCCAATAGATTCATGAAGTGTTGTTTCCACTCATGTACCGTAATACTTTCATCTGTCTTCACTTTTTTCCTATTTCCTTTCATATCTATAGGCTGATATTCTGACTCCACCCTTTCTCAAACTTTGAATTCATTTATCTTCTCCCACGTTTCCACTTCTGTTATTGCGTAATATACAACCGAACTTCCCATTTTTCCTATGAATGTCCATTCTCCTTTTTCGACACTTGCCATTTTTCCGTTCAGTATGCCCAGACCGCTCTCCTCTATCATCAGTCTTGCTTTTTCATGCTCTGTTTCCTCTTCTATCTTATTTATTTTCTCTACTAAGTATAAGAGCAATTGTCTGTCCGTCCATTTGCTGTACTTTATTTCTTTCTCTTTATTCATCTTTTCTTCCTTATCATCGCGACAATATCTATATTTTTTTCTATTTTACCCTTTTCCTCTTGTGAATTTCTGCCTCTCTTTTTAGAGATTATTCCTCTCATTTTTCCTACACTGATAGACCTATTTATTATCCGGATCTCTGCTGTTCGTTTCCTACCTCTTTTCTCTTCTACTTCTCTATCGGTGTTATTATTATCTCTCTTATCTTTCTCTGTACTTTCCGCCTCCTCGCTTCCCTTCCTTACCGACTGCAGCTATCTCTCCCGCCGTAACTCTCTCACCACGCCGCTGCTTTTCGGTGGCGGGGCCTTATCCATACGCGTCTCCTTCTATCTCTTTCTATGCTCCCTAACCTCTATGCCCTACCAGCTCTTTCTTCTCCTTTTATCTTTCTAACGTTTTCTTACCTATTTAGTTCTATTCTCTCACTTCAACCAACTTCCCTTCCTTTTCCACACTATCCCAAACAAAAGTCATTGCAGGCATTCGAAATATGGCCTATCTTCATACGCTGAGAAAAAAAACATGACCCAGTAGCGTCCGGAAAGGAGTGGTTCATGTCCGAAGACGAAAATTGAAAATAGACATCACTGTGTTCTCGTTAGACATGAACCACTCATGTCCAGAGAGTACAAACTAATGTCTTAGGCATTAATAACGCGCACAGGACTCAGCGCTTTCGTTGAGTTCAACGTTAGTGTGTATTTCTGTAATATTTATTTTGGCTTGGGGTCAGCTTAGTTTCTAATTATTTATGTCATAGAGGACATAAACATTAGGAAGGCAAACGTTTCGGCCATAGATGGGGCCCTCTTCAATGCCAATTAGCTTAATTGTAACCTTTAAATATTTATTAACTAATACATGCAATTAAAAAATATATAGTATTTTTTTTTCTTTTTGCTTATTAATTAAAAATAGAGTAAACATGCAGAAAAACTTATGAGTAAGCGAGTTCCTAGGTGTGAAGAAACCAGGCCGTTCCAAAAACTGCTCCAACAAGTAATCCTCTCCCACAGGAACCGTGAAAAATGCGGCCGCGGAACGCACTCCCTCAAGGGCACATATATAAACACAATTATTTCAAACCAGAAAGAAACAACACACTGGAGAATATAACGTGGGTCCTTGGTAAAGCACGCACAGCAAACCACACATATGCACGAGCACCAGAAGTAAAGGACACTGAAGTTAAAACAATCAGAACATTGCAATTGGTACAGAAAAATTTATTTATTTTCTCAAAAACCACAGAGATGACAGACGGATGTAAGTCCACCACTCTGCCACATGGCTAGAAGAAAACTGATTTGGGAATAAGTCGTGTTTAGGAAGACAAGTGTTCAGAGTTTGACGTATATGGAGAGCATTCTCCATGATAGGTCAGGTTCCAACACCAAGGGTCAAGCGTCCAAGGAAAGCAAACCCCTACCACGTGTTCGAAGAATTCTGTAAGGAAAGGCACTCAATACGGTCCCGGCGTCGTAAAAATTATACACATTTTTGTCGATATAGAAAGTAAAATGCAGCTAAAGTGGAAATTCACGAAAAATTAATTTCCTTGTTTTTCGAAACCTCTGATTCTTAATAACTGGAACCCGGAAAAATACAATATTAAGTTTATAAGTATGATGTCCGAGTTTTTCGGATTATAAGACGGTTGTAAAGTGGTAAAATATTACGCGAGCTATTCAAACTCTGATTTGAATAGAGGACAATTAATACGGTAGCACTACGGATTCTGAGACTAATAAAAAGTTGCAAAGTGATGCGCGAGCACTTCAGACATTCTCTTACTCCTAAGAATTCGCGCATTACTTGGCCACTCTTTTCAAGACAGACTTCGTTTAACTCGCGTATTACTTGGCCACTTATAAAAATTCTTATACTCCTAAGAACTCGCACATTACTTGGCCACTTTACTTTAAGTCAGAGTCCGGAAATCTCGCGTATTAGTTGGCCACTTTATAACAATTCTTATACTCCTAAGAATTCGCGCATTACTTGGCCACTCTTTTCAGGACAGGCTTCATCTAACTCGCGTATTACGAGGCCACTTATGTATTTATGTCAGTCCTGAGGTCCATTGTACTCGCGCATTACTTGATCATCTTACTTAAAGTCAGAGTCCGGAAATCTCGCGTATTACTTTGCCACTTTATAAAAATTCTTATACTCCTAAGAACTCGCGCATTACTTGGCCACCTTATTTTAAGTCAGAGCCCGGAAATCTCGCGTATTACTTGGCCACTTTATAAAAATTCTTATACTCCTAAGAATTCGCGCATTGCTTGGCCACCTTACTTAAAGTCAGAGTCCGGAAATCTCGCGTATTACATGGCCACTTTAGAAAAATTCTCATACTCCCAAGAACTCGCGCATTACTTGGCCACCTCACTTAAAGTCAGAGTCTGAAGTGCTCGCGCATCACTTTTCAACTTTTTATTAGTCTCAGAATCCGTAGTGCTACCGTATTAATTGTCCTCTATTCAAATCAGAGTTTGAATAGCTCGCGTAATATTTTACCACTTTACAACCGTCTTATAATCCGAAAAACTCGGACATCATACTTATAAACTTAATATTGTATTTTTCCGGGTTCCAGTTATTAAGAATCAGAGGTTTCGAAAAACAAGGAAATTAATTTTTCGTGAATTTCCACTTTAGCTGCATTTTACTTTCTATATCGACAAAAATGTGTATAATTTTTACGACGCCGGGACCGTATTGAGTGCCTTTCCTTACAGAATTTTTCGAACACGTGGTAGGGGTTTGCTTTCCTTGGACGCTTGACCCTTGGTGTTGGAACCTGACCTATCATGGAGAATGCTCTCCATATACGTCAAACTCTGAACACTTGTCTTCCTAAACACGACTTATTCCCAAATCAGTTTTCTTCTAGCCATGTGGCAGAGTGGTGGACTTACATCCGTCTGTCATCTCTGTGGTTTTTGAGAAAATAAATAAATTTTTCTGTACCAATTGCAATGTTCTGATTGTTTTAACTTCAGTGTCCTTTACTTCTGGTGCTCGTGCATATGTGTGGTTTGCTGTGCGTGCTTTACCAAGGACCCACGTTATATTCTCCAGTGTGTTGTTTCTTTCTGGTTTGAAATAATTGTGTTTATATATGTGCCCTTGAGGGAGTGCGTTCCGCGGCCGCATTTTTCACGGTTCCTGTGGGAGAGGATTACTTGTTGGAGCAGTTTTTGGAACGGCCTGGTTTCGTCACACCTAGGAACTCGCTTACTCATAAGTTTTTCTGCATGTTTACTCTATTTTTAATTAATAAGCAAAAAGAAAAAAAGAAAAAAAAAAAATACCATATATTTTTTAATTGCATGTATTAGTTAATAAATATTTAAAGGTTACAATTAAGCTAATTGGCATTGAAGAGGGCCCCCATCTGTGGCCGAAACGTTTGCCTTCCTAATGTTTATGTCCTCTATGACATAAATAATTAGAAACTAAGCTGACCCCAAGCCAAAATAAATATTACAGAAATACACACTAACGTTGAACTCAACGAAAGCGCTGAGTCCTGTGCGCGTTATTAATGCCTAAGACATTAGTTTGTACTCTCTGGACATGAGTGGTTCATGTCTAACGAGAACACAGTGATGTCTATTTTCAATTTTCGTCTTCGGACATGAACCACTCCTTTCCGGACGCTACTGGGTCATGTTTTTTTTCTCAGCGTATGAAGATAGGCCATATTTCGAATGCCTGCAATGACTTTTGTTTGGGATAGTGTGGAAAAGGAAGGGAAGTTGGTTGAAGTGAGAGAATAGAACTAAATAGGTAAGAAAACGTTAGAAAGATAAAAGGAGAAGAAAGAGCTGGTAGGGCATAGAGGTTAGGGAGCATAGAAAGAGATAGAAGGAGACGCGTATGGATAAGGCCCCGCCACCGAAAAGCAGCGGCGTGGTGAGAGAGTTACGGCGGGAGAGATAGCTGCAGTCGGTAAGGAAGGGAAGCGAGGAGGCGGAAAGTACAGAGAAAGATAAGAGAGATAATAATAACACCGATAGAGAAGTAGAAGAGAAAAGAGGTAGGAAACGAACAGCAGAGATCCGGATAATAAATAGGTCTATCAGTGTAGGAAAAATGAGAGGAATAATCTCTAAAAAGAGAGGCAGAAATTCACAAGAGGAAAAGGGTAAAATAGAAAAAAAGATAGCAATGGGCGCGATGATAAGGAAGAAAAGATGAATAAAGAGAAAGAAATAAAGTACAGCAAATGGACGGACAGACAATTGCTCTTATACTTAGTAGAGAAAATAAATAAGATAGAAGAGGAAACAGAGCATGAAAAAGCAAGACTGATGATAGAGGAGAGCGGTCTGGGCATACTGAACGGAAAAATGGCAAGTGTCGAAAAAGGAGAATGGACATTCATAGGAAAAATGGGAAGTTCGGTTGTATATTACGCAATAACAGAAGTGGAAACGTGGGAGAAGATAAATGAATTCAAAGTTTGAGAAAGGGTGGAGTCAGAATATCAGCCTATAGATATGAAAGGAAATAGGAAAAAAGTGAAGACAGATGAAAGTATTACGGTACATGAGTGGAAACAACACTTCATGAATCTATTGGAAGGAAAAGAAAGGAGCAGAGAGAAGGATAAAGGTGGAAGGGGGAGAAACAGAATAAATTAAAAAGGTAGATATCGAGGAAGCAATCAGAAAGCTAAAAAAGAAAAAGAGCGCTGGCGTGAATTGGAATAAGGAATAAAGCATGGAAATACACAAACGAAAAAGTAAGAGAGACTAAGGAAGATTATGAATGGGATATGGAAGGTTAAAGAGATTCAGGAGGACTGGGAGGAAGGTATAAATGCCCAATATACAAGAAAGGAGAGAAAGCAAAAGCAAGCAACTACATGGGAGTAACGTTAATGTGCACAGCGTATAAGATATACGCAGTGATAGCAGAAAAAAGATTAAGAGAGGAGATAGACAAGTTACAATTATTTACAGAGACGCAGGCGGGATTTATAAAAGGAAGAAGCGGTATAGATAATATTTATATATTAAATATCGCATCAGAAAAGACGATAAATAAGAAAAAAGGTAAACTATTTTCATTTTTTGTGGACTTAAAGACGGCATTCGATAAGGCTAGAAGGGAAAAGCAGCTATAGAAGTATTTGTGGGGAAAAGGTATAAGATCAGACGTGATGGACAACATAGAAAGGATATTGGCAATTCAAACTTGCAATGCGAGACCTGGTGGTCGACAAGCGAACTAATCAATATGGCTACCGTTGGGCTTCGCGCAGCATTGTGTATAGTATACTAAAGCCAGATGCTCACAGTGTAACGCAGTAATTAATCAATTGTTTGACAAATAAATATATAGTTAACATAAAAAGTAAATGACAAGTGCATAAATAAATATAAGCGTGAAAATGGGAATCTCACCGAATCACGGGAAAGGAAAGGACTTTACTCGTAAAGGCAGTGCTTGTACGTACTCGCATAACGTATTTAACGACAACAAAATCATTTTTAGCACTTACAGATAAACGTAATTTGATAAGTCCTATTTGGATCAACAGTAAATACGTAAACGCCGAAGCCCTGCGACAGCCATGATTGTTTTCATGCAGCAGCGCCCCTAAGCCCGCGGTGGACGTTTGTTTTGCCAATACAGAGAAACGAATAGCAAGGTAAAAATAGGAAAGAACTATACAGAGTCGTTCTGGACAGAGAAGGGGGTAAGACAGGGTTGCCCACTGAGCCCACTGCTGTGCATACTATTCATAGCAGATATCGAAAATAATGGTATTCAGTAAGAAAAAAAGCAGAAAGAAGGGAGAGTGGAAATGAAAAGACAAGGAAATAGAAGAAGTAACACAGTTTCAATATCTAGGGTACACGTTTAAATACAACAACAAAGACGATGCTCATATACAGGATTTAAGGAAAAGAGCAACAGCAGCAATGGTGCAGATATGGAGCATAGGAGAGAGAAATTTCGGAGGAGATTTCAGAAGGAGAATGATCATGTTCAATACAATGGTCAAAAGAACATTCCAAAATGATTGACATAAAATGAAGTCTACAGAGTTATTTGCATAGTAAAATAGACAAGCTTGAAAGTAGAACTAGAACCGTAAAGTATCCCAAAATCAGAGAGAACATTGTGTATAATCTTCAAAGAAATTTTATATTTAAACTATAATTATATACTAAAATTATGTAGTACAAATTACAGGAAACATTCCTGTTGCCTATACTGCAAAAGGCTTCTAGCAGCATAATCCATATTAAATAACGAGTAAAATCAATGTTTTTCCCGTGTCGCACATGATTTTTTTGCTACTTGGGGGACAAAAAATGGATTCGTTTGCCCCACACGAGGCAATAAGATCCAATTTTTGACCTGCTAGTAGAAACAAAATATTTTCTCCTTCTTTCATTACAAAATTGAATTTGAATCTTTATTAGCACAAACTCAAAATTATTTCAACGTACAAACAAAACTATAATTCAAAATTTCAAAAAATTGAAACAATTCGAACTATCAAAATACCAAAACCAAAAAATACCTTTTTTCTTTCTTTCATTTTCTTATTCTCCTTTTGGAATTTGGTATGAACGCGTTTACGGCAAAACCGAAAAGCCAGATAAAAACCAATTTTTAATGCTCGTATAGAGATTGTACGGTTGCGGATGTATTGTAATAATGTGTAATGTGCTATGAATAAGATTTTAAAATTTTATCCTATATCAGGGTTTTCAAGTTGAATATTTCTGGTTTTGGTCAAAATCGGAGTAGCACAAGTTTTTTATTTTTATTTCTCACGCCTTTTCATTTTTATTCATGGCTAATACTAATCGACGGCCACAAGCCACTACTATATATTGTAGCTCAAATCAAACCGGGCGAAACATCATAACTATCCAGGTCAGTTTCAAAACATCGCAAATATACGGACTTTGAACGAAACATCGCTACTCAATTTTTCCAAGTTTTTATATTTGCAATTAAAAAGTAATAATAGGTTACAATGAATAACTTGCTATGCTTGTTACATTTTGAAAAAAATTCGTTTTGCGAAAAGTCAAGTTTTATCATACATTGTAACTCAAAATCATAAAATATATCCGTTCTATTTCATCGTAACTCTCGCACCAAAAACAAAAGAGCAAAGTGTCGTTTATATCAAATCAATGCAGAAAAATCACGAACAAATTGGAAAAGTTGTCAGTATTCACCGTCAATAAAAATGTGTATCGTTCATTTGATTTTCAAGCGAACATTGCATTGGTGGTAAATTATACGCGGATATTAACGAAATTTTTAATTATTTTAAATTAGTTCAAAATTATTGTAGCACCCAAAAAAATATTTCTAAAGTGAATTTGAAATATGAAACTTATGATTGACAAAATTAGTGATCTTAAACTATCATGTGTCAGTTAACAGTGGTTCGAAGAAGTTAAATATAGACATTCGACATTTAGAGGAACACAATATTGACAAATTATTTATTAACAAATATTAGGTTAAGTTAATGCGCTCCCTCAAAAACTATTACGAGTGATTAGAGACCACTGTAATCAATAGTATTATTAACGAAGAACAAAAAATAAACTTTTTTTACAGTAATTATTGCTTTCTGTACTCGAAAACTTTTTATGATCGCAATATCTCAACGCAGACGATTCAGTTTTAAGATTATTTTCTTAGGTTTCATTCCATCAAAAGTTGTGTGTAGGTAAAATATCATCAACTATGTGTGCCTTAAAAATTTCTCGAAAATGTTACTTTAAGATACCAGTGAACAAAGTTAATTGGAAAATATATATCAAGGTAGGCCAATGGTCGCTTTTTAGGACGATGGTTTTTACAATATGAAATATAAATTGTGAAAATACTCGTAAAGAAATGACGTTTTATTGCAGGTCTGGAAATTCAAAACCTCTCTGTAGTTCCAGTAGATTTTATACTTGGTGATGATATTTCTGACCCCATAGTAGAAATAAAATCGTGTGCGGACCGCGAAAAACATTGATTTTACTCGTGTGGAAGTGACCCTCGCTTTGCTCGGGCATCAAACTTTACACTCGCAAAATAAATATTTTTTTCCCTAGTTGCACAATATACTATTTCATTTTTCTTTTGTTTTATGCATTTTCTTAAAATATCGCACATTAATTTGCAATCTGTTTTTTGTTATCATCGTAAAAATACTACATAATTTTAATATATAATTATAGTTTAAATATAAAATTTCTTTAAAGATTCTATACAATTTTTTCTCTGATTTTGGGATACTTTACGGTTCTAATTCTACTTTCAAGCTTGTCTATTTTACTATGCAAATCATTCTGTAGACTTCATTTTACGTCTATCATTTTGGAATGTGCTTTTGACCATTGTATTAAACATGATCATTCTCCTTCTGAAATCTCCTCCGAAATTTGAGCGCGAGAGGTCCATTAGTGTGTGTTTGGCAGCCATTGTTTTACGACGCAAAAAGTTTGTCTGGCGATTTTTACTATCGAAAAAAAATTCAACAACGAGTTTGCTTGAAATTGTGTGTTTCTTGCCTCATGCGAGTCGTCCATCCATCTCTGCTAACGACGATAATATCGAAAAAGTGAAGAAAATTGTGCTCGAAAACATTGTGTTGACCATGAATTCGTTCCAGAGAGTCAAACGGTCAATAGGGAATACAACTTGGCTATTTTGAGGCGTCTACGCGAAGAAATTCGTCGTAAATGGCCGGATATGTGGGCAGACAACTCATGGCTTTTTCACCACGATAATGCGCCATCACATTCCAGCCTGATTGTGACTGAATTTTTGGCTAAACAGGAAACAAAAGTTATTGCTCAGCCACCATATTTGCCAGATTTGGCTCGCTGTGACTTTAAATATCCGTTCCGGGGAACGCGCCATCAGTCGATTGAGGACATAAAAAGAAATTCGCTGAAAGAACTAAAGGCCATACCGGCCGAGGCCTATAAGAAGTATATGGAAAATTGGATTAACCGTTGGCATGCTTGTATTGGCGATAGTAAAGATTTGTATTATAATACATAAAATGTGACAGTATTTCTCAAAATTGATTCTGTTGCAAGCATAAGAATGGTTATTATTGGTTGTTATCTGTTACGGAAACATGTTCAAAAGTTAGTGATGATGAAGGGTAGTTTAATATTGTTATTTCTTATTCTTTTCGATTGGCAATTTTTTCACTGTTCCGCTTGCTTTGGCAGATGGACACTTATTTCATTTCTGTCCTTTTTGTGTGGAGGAGAAATCATTGTGTGAGGCATAACCTCCCATCGTCTCTCTCTTTCGCTCTAACCGAGTTTGCAGACTGAGGTTACCACTTACAGAGCGGCCTATAGCTTGTCTCCTCTATCTATAATATCTTTATGAACACGCCAGAACTGTTGGCCCCTTATCTTATATTAACTTGAAATTTAAAAAGTTGTAAAATCAATTCTTTACAAATATAGGCATCTAAAAAATGATGAAAAGAAACTTTTTTGTCTTTGGAGTTTTTTTTCGCATGATCATTTTTATTATTAAGGCAATAGATCAATCTGATCACACGACTAAATTATGCTTAATTCGTTCATGTGAAATAAATTTTTCAATTTAGAAAACATCTGCCTGAAAATTTGGGAAATATAGCAAAAGACAAAAGAATAAGTTTTTCAACTTCTTTTTAATTCAAATTTCAGAAAAATTGGGAGACGTATCGACAATTACAGCTAATTTTGAAAAAAATTTCACTGAAATGAAGTTTTGCAAATTTGTAGAAAGATATTTTGAAAAATGAAGAAGTTATCATACATGAACTTTCACAGGGATTTGGTCACGTGTTGTGGTTGATCCATGGCCTAAAAAACTGAAAAATAAAAAGTTTTGAACCTGATATTTAATACATTCTTAAAATATAAATCATCGTAAGTTGGCCAATTGTTTTTCAAATTGATTAAAATTTGGCACACACACGATGCATGGTCTAGTGATGTCTGCAAAGTGAACGATAACCTGAAAATCCTCTCTTATTTAATTATATATAATTGCAATTTAAAGTCGGTTGGTACGCATGTTTTTCTATATCTTAACTAAGAAAAAGTATCGAGGAAACTTTAGAGTTAGAACAACTTCCAGTCAGGCCTTTGTTCACCATTATATGAGGAATGTTCCTGGAAATTAAGCAATTAATGTAATGAAAATTGGCAAGAATATGCATTTTTGAATACAGCACCCTACGCCAGAAACGATATTTTTAGAAGCATTGAGCACTATCGGACAACGTATTTACCGTTCGGCTTTCCATGACTTTATTTTACTCATGGAGCTATCGTTTCTAGAGTCGGATGCAGTATTAAAAAATCCACATTTTTACCAATTTTCATTGCATTGAATGCAAAATTTTCAGAAATCTTTCTCAATTATTTTGTTCTACCATCACAGAGAAAAGTAATGATTCTTATGAAAAAATTTTGCATTTTATAAATGTATCCTGTGTTCTAAGTTTTGTGAAAATTTCAAAAACCGTGCATGATAACTTTTAGGTGAAAATCGGATAGCTCCGGCCACTCGTAACTGAATAAACTGTACATTCTGCTATGATAAATCAACATTTTTATCTCTTGTAATTGTCCCAAAGCGTAATTTTGAAGATATGGACTCATATCTGATCAGTTTAAAAGTAAATACGATTTTATTATTTCGTCCCGAGAAAACAAAAGCATTTTGCGAAATATAAATCAAGTTTACAATCAAATATTTGCAAAGCTAAGAAAAATATTGGCTTGGTTTCAATTATTTCTTATATATTTATTTGCGAGTTATTGGTAGAAGCTCTGCCATTATGCCTAACTTGTTATGTTTATATTTTGCTCACTATCAGCCAAGTTCTTGATAAAAACGCTCAAGTGACACTGAAAAAATTTCGGTGCACCAGTTGCACCTATAGGGACAGCAGCAGCGCCAAACGCCGTGGTAAATCTTATACCTCAGTTCGGGGCAGCTGATGCTCCCTTTCCGCACAGCAGATGCACTCGATCGGGACAAGCGCTCTTCGAACTGCATAGTGTAAACGTTGTTTTTGCTTTCGGGTCCCATGGTACACCAGTGATGAAGGAACGCGTTGTTCTTATAGTGATATAATGATATAGTGATGGATGTTTTTATACAAAAAAAAAACATTTTGAGGAGTCGAAAGGAGTATTTGAACGCAAGTGTAAAATTTTAACTTGACTGTAAGCTTTGTAAATATTTCGGGAAGCCCTATAATTATGGAATTTTTTTCTCGAAAACAACTCTTGTAATAAAAAAAGCAACAAAAATAATTTTGATTTTAAATTTTACGTAGAATGCGTCAGTATTTTTTTATTTCAGGAATATCAAAATTTACATAACGGGTCCGCCATATTGGATCGGCCATTTTAAATTTCGAAAAACTCACCTAAGATTCGAATTATATTCGAATTCGAATACTTTTGCGCATCTGTACGCCCGAAATCTGTGCAACGGTTGCTCCGAATCTGCACTGCCGGTGCACCGAAATTTTTTCAGTGTAACTGTTTTGAACACTTGCATAATGAATATTCATTTTACGTATGTAGAATATATTGAAATATTCTCCCTATTAATCTAATATTAGGTAAAATTATTAGTCTACAAACTTGCAACGATATTGATAGGTCCCGTGCCAGCAACAGGAACTAGAATTTTGGCATCTACATCGTAATCAGCGTCAAGAGTGACTTGTTTGAAGGTCAGCTCTACGTCAATTTGCTGTTTCTTCGTGTCCAAGTGAAGTTTGTTTATGTGAAAGTCGGATAGCCCATACAATTTAACATCGTGCGCAGAGGCTTTGAAGTTCGGAAGATCTGCTAATTCCATTCGATCTACATGCATGGGTTCAAGAGAAGGAACGTCAATTTCTGGAATTCCAGATCTCAGCTTCTCTTTTATCGCCTCCACAGAATTCTGGATGCATTGGTCCAATTGAGGATTCCAGCGACCGCAAACTTTTATGTATGGTGCTGAAAGTTGAAAAATTAACATTTTTAAATTTCATGAAGAAATGTACTACGATTGCAAATTGATACCAACATATTCATTATACTGTTAGAATTGTTCAAATTATTTGTAAATCATGAGAATTGTGCTTCGCGTAACACGAGGAAACAATCTATGTTGACACAACTCACGACTATGTCCAAACTATAAAGATATTTACGGACTGTTCTGAAGTAGTTCAATATAAAATTAAAAAAACTATTTATAATATTTTTAACAGTATTAAACCATTATAACAATTATATTTATTGTTGACAGCAGCAAACATTTTGATTCAGTCGTCAAAAATTAGATTGAATATTGTACTGCAATCATCGATACGACACTTATATAAGATGAGCCTTATAAGTAAACTGCAAACATGAAAGTATAATTTTCTTGATTCCAAAATTTTATCAGCCCCTCTGAAATTGAACCACCGGTCGAAAAATGAATTTTTAATAAAGAGCCAATATCACGTTTGGTTTTAAACTCGGTAAAACAGTTTCCGAGATGGATCAAATAATTCAAAAAGTTTATGATATGAAGTGTTTCTCACGTCCTACTATCTATTAGTGGATTAAACAATTTTAATAAGGTCGGGAAGACTTAAATGACGACGAATTTTTGGGTCGGCCGAGATCAGCTCTGAACGATTTGTTCTTAAAATTTGAAGGAAATGGTGCACTGAAAGTTCGTTCCAAAAAGACAAACGATTAATGGTGTATTTTATCTTGATTTTATAAAGCGTTTGCTGGCACGTATTCATCGTGTACGGCCGGAATATCGTGAAAGAGGAAGTTGGCGCTTTTTGCATGATAATGCACGAGCTCATCGATCAATGTTAATAATCGATTTTTTTTACCAGAAATGGCATTTTGACTACCAACCATTCCCGTATTCACCTGATTAGGCGCCGCGCGATTTCTATTTGTTCCGAAAGTTACATTTGGCCATGAAATGAAAGCGTTATGCAAACATTGAAAACATTGAAAGGTCGACGATCGCCATCCTGAACATAATTTGTACTAATAAAATGAAAATGTCTTTCAATTCCGAAGGGGACTATTTTAAATAAAATCAAACAACTTTGCCAAAAACACTTTTAGTTTTCTTGATTTTTAGCTCGTCTGGAAACTTTCGCGACAGATCTTGTAGATTCAAATGTGGATTCACAACTTAAGCTTTTACTTTTTACTTTAGACTATAGTCAAACTGGGATTGAAACGACTTTTGGAGACGTAAACCTTTTTTAGCTTCTTCATTTTAATGATAATGAAAACCAGCTAGATAGAGACGAACTATTAAACATTACTACTGTCTTAGTACATTTCAAACAAGTTTGCTTGTCCCTGATGAAAAAGTAATTCCAATAGCTTTGCATACCTGAGGTTGCTCTTAGTGGAAGAACGTGTCGTGAGTGGTTTCAACGCTTCAAGAGCGGTGATTTTGATGTCTAGGACCGGCATGGAAATGGAAAAGAGAAAATTTTCGAAGATTCCAAATTAGAGGTATTACTTGCTGAAGACTCGTGCCAAACGCAAAAAGAATTGGCAGAATGATTGGGAGTGACTCAGGAAGCCATTTCAAAACACCTCAAAGCCATGGGAATTATTCAGAAGCAAGGAAATTGGATTCCGTACGAGTTGAAGCCGAGAGATGTTGAACGGTGTTTCTTTGCTTGTGCACAGCTGCTTCAAAGACTCAATCGGAAGGGGTTTTTACATCGCATTGTGACCGGCGACGAAAAATAAGTCTACTACAATAATCCCAAACGCAGAAAACTATGGGGAATGTCCGTATATGCCTCAACGTCGACGGCCAGACCGAATATTCACGATGCCAAGGTTATGCTCTGCATTTGATGGGACCAGCTTGGTGTGGAGAAACGGCCACAATATCAAGAGAGACACGACAAAATTATCTTCTGGCATGACAATGCTCAGCCACCTGTCGCAAGTCTGGTCAAGACATACTTGGAAACGCTGAAATGGGAGATCTTACTCCACCCGCCATACTCTCCAGACGTTGATTCGTCCGCCTACCATTTGTTTCAATCGATGGCACATGACCTGGCTCTTCAGCATTTCCGCTCATATGAAGAAGTAAAAGAATGGACGAATTCGTGGATCGCCTCAAAAGACGCATCCTTTTTTCAAAATGGTATCCGACAATAGCCAGAAAGATGGAAAAAGTAGTGGCTAGCGGTGGACAGTACTTTGAGTCATAAATAGGTAATCACGTTTTAAGCATAAAGCCTAAAATTTTGGTAAAAAACGGCGGAAGGAAAGTTGTACACCTAATACATATTTTCTGTTCTACATGCCACCAGTATCATTTAAGGCCATGGATCAACCAGTACAACTGACTAAATCAATAAAATTCTCCAAGATTTTTATAAAATAATGAAATTTATTAGCTGAAACTTTAGGACATATTATCTAATAACTGTAGACTTTAAGTAGTGCTGAAGAATATTAAGAAAACTTCTGCTCTACCAACACTACCATTTTTTTAAATGTTTAAAACTAATTAAAGTCTACAGCCATCCGCTAGTATGTCCTTCATTAAGTCCTAAGCACGTAGCTAAAAAAATTTATTACTTCGGAAAAATCTTGGAGGATTTTATTGATTCAGTCAGTTGTACTGGTCATCGTAGATATATCGTAAAATATCGTACATATTTTTCGTTGTACGTAGTATCAATAGGATGTAAATATTTCATAAATATCTTTCGTTACAGTCTGCGCTAAGATTCAATTACATGGCAGTAATAAGTTCTAAGAAGAGCAAAATTGAATGCTTAGAGTTGAAGCTTTTATTCCAATTTCTCCAATAAATACATTAAATACGCCATGTTGAATTTCGAATCCGCAAAGAGTGAATTATAACAATGTAAAAATAGGCTATCTACGAACGTTTTCAAGTTTTCTACAGTTTTCCAAATGTCTATGACAAAATGTTCTTTATTTTGGATCTAAATATGTAAAAAGTTAAACTCAATAAAATTTTCAAATTATCTAAGTACGACTTGACCTGAAGAAATAAAACATTTAAAAAATTCTGTCACAAAGGAATCTGATAAAATAAATTATGTATGTTTCGACTTGTAAATTTTAGTTCACCATGCATTCACAGTCAATTGCGTCTCTTCTTGCGAAGGGAAATTTCAAATTTTCTAAATTTGAATTTATTGGTTTGGCAAAAAAGTCATTTCGCTTTTTTTCGATAGATGACGTTAGTCGTTCAAAGTCTTTCTTCTCCATTGCAAACTTCAGACTGTATATGGTATTTGACAGCTGACATTTCATAGATTATTCAGTAAAAAAAAAGTTTCAAGTTTTCTTTGTTTATTTATTGTTTTGCATTGATTTGAAATGGAGATTCCAGGCGGTCATTTTCATCCCATTTTACTTTATTACTCCCGAAAAGGTAAAAACGCAATGCAAGCTCGGAAAAAGTTTTATCATGTTTATGGTGAAAAATCATTAACAGAACGCCAGTGTCAGAATTGGTTTGCTCGTTTTCGTTCCGGAGATTTTGACCTCAAAGATGCACCACGCTCTGGACGCCCAAATGAAGTTGACGACAATAAAATAAAAGCAATGATAGAAAGTAACCGGCATAGTATGACACGATAGATGGCAGATGAGCTTAACATATCACATACACGTGTTGAAAGGCACTTAGAACAACTTGGTTACGTTAATAAACGAGATGAGCCTGCACAATCGACATAAAAAGCCGATATTCATCAAAAGAAGGGTATGCTGAGTGTTTGGTGGAATTTAAAAGGTATTATTTATTTTGAGCTGCTCCCAAGGAACCAAACTATCAATTCGAATGTCTACTGTCGCCAGCTAATGAAATTGGACAAAGAAATCAAAGAAAAGCGGCCAGAACTAGCAACTCGTAAATCCGACTATCATTTATTCCGTTCACTTTAAAACCATTTGAATGGAAAAACATTCGATTCAAATGAGGCTGTCAAAAATGAGTTGATTCAGTTTTTTGCCTCTCAGAATCGAACTTTCTACGCAAGTATTAAAAATTTAAGCCGAATACATTCATTGGTTTACAAGTTACAATGTTTGAAAGCAACCAACCTACGAATTTTTCGCACAGATGGAAAAGTGTGAATTTCGTGTGTTCATTAAACACTACATTTTGCGTGAAAAAACCTTATACGAAATTAAGGCCAAGCTCGATAAACATTATTCGGAATCTGCTCCGTTGTATGGAATGGTTCAGAAGTGGTTTACCGAACTTCGTTGGGGTCGTACGAGCATAGAAAGCATACCAAGTCCAGGTCGTCCAAATGAGATCACTGCACCAGAAATGATAAATAAAATCCATGATATCGTTTTGAATGACCCGAAAGTGAAAGTGCGTGATGTAGCAATTAATTGGTTTGATCCGAAAAATATGGGTAAGGCTTTCCCAAGTGGGCCCCGATTTTGCGAAGATTCGTATTTTTCGTTGATATTTAGCTTAAACCGAGTTTCAAGCGTACAAAGTACATCCTGTTAATTTTGTTTTAAAATTCCCGATTGTTTATTTTTTATAAACAATCAATGTTTTTTTAGTGTTTTGAGAATTAATTTTTTTCTCAGCAAGTAAGTACCCGAATGTTTATTCAAACCATTGTTTGTAAACAAATAAAAATAAAATCTATATCTGCGCCTCTAGGATCTACATTAACGACAAAAACTTATGTAATAAACATTTGTGCATTTATTCCTGAAAAAAAACGTGTAGATCGAAGTGGTTTAATCACAACAATAACATTTTTGTGTGCGCGCGCGCAACGTATACTGCCTAAGTTTCGTACTTTAACGCGCTTTTTATTCTAAGGCAAAGATATCGTCCACTACAAAATGAAAATTATAAACCAAACTTCAAATGATTTTTACAACAATTTAAAAACAAAAAATCAAATCACATTCGAAAAGTATACAAACAAACTACACAACAATATTACAAATAAATTGGAAAATCTAAAAAGTGCTCAAATTCCAAAATTAGTTACAGACAAAAACAATTGGTTTATAAACATGTCAAATAAACAAATCTCTCACAATGTTGCAGACATTCTAAGTCTCGGTGGAAAGTTTGCATTTAATTACAATAAAAAAATTTTTCCTATTGCTAAAATTATCACAAATTTAGAATACAGTATTCATAACATTCCTTATGACAATAGAAACTATATAAGAAATGAATTAACATATTGGGTTCAAAATTGGCTATATAATGAAAATATTAATATTAACAAAAATGTTTTCTTACAAAAAGGTATTTACGACACAAAATTTTTTTTTAAATAACACAGACATTATCTTAACAAATGCAGACAAAAGTAATAAAACCATTCTAATGAACAAAAATGATTACGACTCAAAAATTTACGATCTTCTCAATAATCCATCTACACACATTAAATTAAAAAAAGATCCAAGTAATGAAATAAATAATAATTTAATTATAAATTTAAATGAACTTAAAGATAAAAATATTATTGATGAAAAACTTTAAAAATTTCTTCATTGTAGCACCAATATTGCACCCAAATTCTATGGTTTACCAAAAATCCATAAAACTAACTGTCCACTGAGACCTATCACTTCATTTATTGGTTCACCTTTATACAACCTATCGAAATTACTTTCTAAATCTATGCAAAAACCAGTTGGACATACAGAATATCGTATTAAAGATAGTTTTGAATTCAAATAGAAAATTTCAAATATCCATATACCAAATAACTTCACTATTATCTCACTTGATGCAGTCTCTATGTACACTAATATTTCCTGGAATCTTATCAGAAAATCAGTTAAATTAAGATGGAATCAAATAAAAACCAATACTTTTCTCAAACAAACACATTTTGATAATATTTTACAATTTTGTTTAGAATCATCATACTGTACTTATAACAATGAATTTTATAAACAAATTTTTGGTTTACCAATGGGATCACCTTTATCAGCCACTGCTGCAAACGTTGTCATGGAAGAATTAGAAAAGAAAATTTTAAAAAAATTACCTTACGATATTATATTTTATTACAGATATGTAGATGACACTTTAATTTGTCTACCAGAAAACAAAGTGGAAAATATTTTATGCAAATTTAATTCCATAGATAAAAAACTAAAATTCATTTTAGAAAAATCTATAAACAATAGTATCAATTTCTTGGATATAAATATCCAAGTTATTGACAATAAAATTAAAGCAAATTGGTACAAAAAACCAATTTGGTCGGGTCGATATGTCAATTTTTTCTCAAACCACTGTTTAACATATAAAATTGGCATTATCTACTCACTTACTGATAGAGCAATACTCTTATCAGATAAAGAATTTCATATAACTAATTTAGATTATGTGCGATCTACATTACTAAAGAATGGCTATCCATTAGATCTTTTAAATGAAAAAATCTTTGAACGTTATAAAAAATTAATAACAAATCAACATAAAACAAGTCAAGTATGTGAAATTTATAACATAGATTACAGAGAAAGTAGAAAAGTCATAACTTTTCCATATATTCAAAATTTTCAAGAACAGTTATGCAGAATTTTCAAAAAAACTAAACTTCAAATTATTTTTACAATAGAAAATTCTTTCCAAAAAAAGATTGTTTCCTACACTTAAAGATAGAACACAAAAAAAATTTAAATATAACGTTATTTATGAAATTAACTGTATTCAATGTAACAAACAATATATTGGACAAACTTGCAGATTCCTACACAATAGATTACTTGAACATGCTAGATCAGTTAAAAATAAAGATAATAAAACTGCACTTGCAGAACATGCTACTTCTTATAAACATTCTTTCGATTTCAAAAATACAAAAATTTTAGATACAGAAAATATTTTTAAAAAAAACGATTAATTTTGGAAATGATTTATATTCAAAAAGAAAATTTTTCTATTAATTATAAAACAGATATTAAAAATCTTAGTGCTATTTATAATAATATAATAAAATCCATAAAATAATTTTTCTACTTTCTCCTTTCCTTTCTAATCTTTTTATTTTTATATTTTCATAAATTCCAAAAATTACCATTGAATTTTACCAATAGCCGACATATTACATATTAATTTTGTTATGAACACACCATTACATCAACAATGCTACGATAGCCAAATAAACAGATATGGAGACATTTATTTCCAAAATTTGTTGAACAAAAATAGTTAGAAAAAATATAATAAAAATTTAAAAAAGAAGGAAACTGTTTGTAAGTAATTAATATTGTAAAAAATTTTCTTTACATAACTTGCTAAAAATTCTATCTTATGTGTATTTATTTTATAGGTGTAATTTTCCATCATTTTAACCTATAAATGGAGACACCAGTTATCCAAATTTTTTTTTTTAAATTTAACGAACTGATTATTTGATTATTATTTTAACTTTTTACAAGATGATTTTAGGTTTTTAACATGGATTTTTGAAATGTATTTTTACAAAAAAACAATGAAAATTTCTCCAAATATCAAATAGCTTTGATGAAAGGAAGTAAAATTTTAACAAAAATGTCATCCACGGTATGTTTATTATTTTTTCTCTCTTTTCTTCTTATCTTAATTTTATATTAATATTTTTTTACCATATACATAATCATTTGTAAACTAAATCTATATTTTCTCAAAGTTAATTTTATATAAATTCATTTTATATTTCCTTTTTATAGTCTTGATAAGGACCAAAAAATTGGTCTAAACGTTGACGCACCTTTTGAATAAAACAACTATACAAAACCGGAAAGGCCATTCACTTTACTGTTAAAATTATAATACCGTTAACAACATATCTACAAACTTAATCGATATTGTTTTCGGAAACTAGTTGAGATAAATTGTAAAAGGGTAAGCTTGATAAAAAAAAAAACTTTCCGAATCTTATTGAAAATTGTCAAAGTTATTCAATATTTCTATTAACCAGATTGAGATGGCGCACCCTATAAAATAAATGAATATGGGAGTTTCGTATCTTGAATCTTTAACAATTACTGATAACATTTTTCATGTGTATTAGTAATCTGGAGACGTGCAAGGTAAGCAGTAAGAAGTAGTAGCGTACTAATGACTGTGATTCACACATAATATTTTATTTTGCCACTTCCAATGTGCATTAGCATTCTGGAATTTTTGGATTTACGAATTTAATTTGCATAATTCATTGAAAATAAATCTTTAGCTGCTACTAGGCAATCATGATCCTTCTTATTGATTTGCGCAATGCGGAAACAAGTATTAAACGCTATTTAACGGTAATTTTAGAACCTGAAGCAAATAATTAAAGGACACACAGGTTGCAAATTAAAAAGAAAGCACACAATAAATTTCGCTAATAATTATTTAAGGATAAACTTTAACTGAACGGATTATCCGGGCAAAAACCTGTTATTAAACATGTGTCTGGAATACAAACCAGCAAACAGAAATGAGCACCACTTTAACTGCGTGACTCGAAAGTTAATATAGCTGGAGGAATTTCCCAACACATTATCGTATATTCGTTTAGAGATAAAGGGAATGAACTTTTTTATTGTTTTGGGTCCCTTATATTCAATAATTTTAGCATCTTTCTCTGAGCAAATAAATGCCAAGTTATTTAATCGCTCATGTAATTTCAACCCAAAAACACTGATCTGCAGTTCAGTGGATCATATATTGATCTACATAGGCTTGTATTGCTTGCATAAATTAGATTATATGATCAAAGCCTTTACGTAAAAGAACTTTAAATGCTGTCTAATAAATCACGTACATGAACGGACTTAATATGACTTTACTATTCAAGCGGGATGATTATAAAATTTGCGTCGAGTCTGTGAAATTCCAGTATAATAGTATCTTATGTGCCTAGGTGCATAATGAGGGTTATTACGCGACGAGCAACAATACTCCTAGGAGATCGAAGCCAAGGCGTAGCTGAGGCAAAGTCGAGACGAAGCCGAGGCGCGATCAGTCCTGCGAGCATTTTAAGCGAGTTAATGTACACTGAAAGAAATGTACATAGTAATTCTAACTAATGAGTCCCAACTAATTGCTTTTAATAAAAGCTACTAAAAATTTGATTATTTTTTTTATTGGAAGCAATTAGTTAGAGCGTATTCGTTAAAAAAAACCCTAGAAATTTCTCCCGGTGTATGATGCAGTGGAAATTTGATTTCAAAATTCATAGATCTATCGAGTTAAATTATGCTTGTGATTGCAATAAGTTTCCAAATCTATTGAATACATCAATAATTGAGGGCATGTGATACTTGAGACAAGTAGCAAGTTCATGTGAATAATGTAGTCCAGTTTCTACGTGTTTGTGTCTAAAATACAAAAAACCATGTTATCAAAATTTGGAAAATGGCAGAGAAAATAAAAAGGGACATAGATAGACTTCTTTTGGTTTCGCCAATGAAAAAAAATTCCGATAACTTTTGCTAAAAGTAAACTTTTTTCAATTTTCAAACCAAAAGTAGTCTATTTACGTCCATTTTTATCTTCAGTATTATTTTCCAAATTTTGAAAACATAATTCTATGTATTTTTGAGGAAAATAGCGAAAATTAGTTTTTTATATCTTACTTCAGTTCTTTCTTTTTGACCTAAGCCCACTTTTACCTGACCCGGAAACTCATATATTCTGTTTACTTTGCAAAACAGAAATTGTACTGTAATTTTATTAATGTAACACCTGGGTTTTTCTGTATCATTTTTCGGAATTTTATTGGACAGCTGAGAGATCTGGAACTGAAGAGTGGACATTCAAAAGGGCGTAACCCACAATTTTTCAAAAATCGTTTTTTTGGCGAAACAAATTCTTGAGGTTAATGCCAATACAATAGCGCAAACGATTTTTTTTTTCCAATCGGAAATATTTTTATTTTCGATTTGGAAATCAAAAATCTGTATCTCGAGGTGTCGAAATGGGAACGTTTCTGTGCCGCCGTGTAAAATTTTAGAAATGTGGGTTACGCCCTTTTGAATGTCCACTCTTCAACTATCCTTTGCCCTTTGTGTGGACTATTTTATGCATAGCGATTGGAAGATTCCATAAATCTTTTATGAACCCATTTATATCCAAATAATATTCAGAAGTTTATTCTATTCTTATTATTTGCATTAATTTTTATTTAATTTAATTCCTATTTATATTTTTTTATTGGATTTTTTTGTATTTTATTTTCATGCTCGTGTATGCATGAAGCTAAAATAGTTTGCTGAAGACCCACTATGCATAAATGGATCAATTCTATTCTACAAATATATTCAAAACAGTTATATCGGCAAAGAATATAAAACTTCAGAAGCAGGATTACAACATTTTTCGAAATTTATGTATGGCTGTTTTACCATTTTTCATCTAGGAAAATGCACATACACATACATTTTTTATGGTTTTTCAAACATCATCTTCTACCTTCTCCCTATTTAATAGGAAATGCACTATGGTTTAGGATATTAAAACGTTGCACCGCGTATATCAATTCAATATTCATTTCCTGAAAAAGCACGTAGGGCAAGGTCAAGCTGAGTTATTGAAATTAACAATTTCAAACACACATCGAGTTTTTAATCCAATTATTTACAACTGTCAGCAGTCTTTTCAGAAATTCTTTTGTCTTGTACTTGACTGGAGGTTTCTATATGCATGCTAGAGCCACTTAGTACTAATTACGTGCAAAATATATAAAATAAGTAGTTGAAATCATGTTAGGAAAGCTGTGGGTTCTCTCCATTGTTTAAGTCATAGATGTCATCAACAGAATATTTGGGGTCATTTATGGTGATTTTGTAAAAGCATTTCAGATTTTTTTTTCCGGAATCTTTTTGAAATTTTTTTTTATTATGTGACGTATCAAACATTTGGATTTCACCACCTTTTGGTTATTGATAGTCTTTTTGTATTCAAAGTAATGCTGATAGTAAATTTATGACTATTTTCATATTTAATTATTTTTTTAGAAAGTTCAAAGTGAAAAATTTAAAAATATTATTCCAAAACTTTAAGCATTTCTGTCATATTTTCAAAATTGAGATATTACGACAACAGTAAGTATCACATTGGACATAGTACAGTACTAGAGTTGACTGAAACACATAGCAATAATACATACAAATATTTAAGAAAAAACAATTTTAATGTGGAATATTTTAAAATGTATTTGAGCAACACTACTTGTAATTCAATTTAACACAATTAAAATTCATTTTGTGTTTGATCTATCTGTTGTAAAATATTATTTATAATTAGCTTTGATATTTAAATTTGATGATGATTTACTCACGAATTTTTGCAACAGTTAGTGTTGCGAGAAGCGCGAGGTTTAACAAAGTTAACATGATGCTTGTGATGCAACTAACTTGATAAAATATCACATTAAGATGTTGTTATACACTGTTGATGGTTGATCCTGTAGAGTCATATTTATACCTTGAGGCTACTTGATAGCCTTAGAGTTATTCTGATTCGGTTTAATTCAAGGTCACTGTTAAGATCTACCTATCCTTTTGGTCTTAAATCCCCACTTCCTGTCTCTGCATTTATTGACACATTTACAATTTTGCCGACACATAGCACGTAACCTATTTTTTATAAGTAAAAAGATCAAGACATTTCCACTTGATTCAAGTCAAATGATTAATCATTCATGTGACATACAGAAGTTTTCACAAAATGTCTTACAGCAAATAACAGAGACAACTTGTATATACACATAGGGTTCAGTTAGACTGTGCATAGGTCATCGGGTTTATCGTAGATCAAAGTTTCATCCTAATGACAATACTCCTCTTCATGAAAATGTTACTATGTAAATGATACTCAAGGATTTTACGATGGCTTGATAGTTATGATTGATTTGCATAAAACATTCGTATGTCACTAAAAGGCAACACGCAGTAGAGCAAAAAAAGTGTCTGTGTGTGAATAAATTTCCAACCTGAACTATTCATCCGATTTATACGGTTTTTTTTAATTGAAGTATAGCGAATTTCGCATCGTTACAATGAAGCCCATTTGAAAAAAATGTTCAGAATAATGTGCAGTAGTTTTAATTAAATAGAACAAAAATTAAAACTGTCATAAACAAATCAGTGATCAAAAGTTACATCTTATTTATTTCCAATATATTAATGTATTGGACCAATATATTCAGAAGCAAATGTAAGTGAAATTATAATTACATAAAATTAGAAGACTTAGGGCATCATTTCTTAAATTTTTTATAACAATTTAATAAACAAATACGGAATAAAGGAATTTTGAATCATTGCATTTAGCATTTCTCAGCAGAATTCGCTAGAAATATTTGACCAATGGTCTTTTGCTATGAAAATTTGCAGTTAGATTATATCTGTATATTGTTTAAACTGATCAATAAAGAACTGTATTTTTTAGCCATTTTTGAATAGAAAAACTCCGTTTCTCTCCGCGGAACCACTTGCTAGTATGTTGCCATCAGTACTGTCAGATCGTTGATAAAATTTATCCCCTTCATACCTGCCGATTGGGAGACACAAATTCCATAAGTTAATGATCACCACTGTCCACACAACTCCGTGAAAGTAAAAAATTCTCAATTGTCGCTTGGGGTTTATTGTTTATCTCCTCTGCTAGCCCTGTTGCTTTTTCAGTTTCCTGCCAAATGCTCGTACCTTGATATAATATATGCTACTTCGTGTTTACGTTGATGTTTCCAGAAAGATAAGTTGGCAAAAAATTTAAATTGAAAAGTATTCATATGTATAATCATAATACACTCTGCTCATATGTCAACGCTACTTATGTAATGTCCGCGAAGGGTGCATATTTGCAACATTTAAAAAATGTTAACGGTTTATATAAATGATGAATATAATCTTTATATGGTATTTAAATGAAAAAAATATGAAAAACTGAATGCTACAAATGCAATTTTCTCATTTTTTATTACAAAATATTGTATCTATAACTTAATTCTTGCGGTTTTCTAAGAGATGGCGTAACTTGATTATTATTCCATCGTTCCAGTATTCCGAACATGCGTTGGAAAGCTACTGTCATTGTGCGTCTTTTTCAGTATATGTCATTCATTTGAAGCGTAAACAACAATAATTTTTTTTCACTCAAATATGTCGAACTTTGTGCCTGAAAAAATGTTTTTGTGGGGAGTTCTTCTTGATTACTTTAATATGAAGAAAACTGCTGCCGAAAGTCCTCGTATTTTGGTGGAAGTTTATGGTGAACATGCTCTAGCTGAGCGAACGTGCCAAACGTGGTTTGCACAATTTAAAAGTGGTGATTTTGGCTTGGAAGACGAAGAACGTCCTGGGCAGCAAAAAAGTTTGAAGATGAAGAACTGGAAGCATTACTCGATGAAGATTGTCGCCAAACGCAAGAAGAGGTCGCAGAATCTTTAGGAGTCACTCAAGCAGCCATTTTAAAACGTTTAAAAGCAGCCGGATACATTCAAAATCAGGGAAATTGGGTTCCACATGAACTCAAGCCGAGAGACGTTGAAAGGCGGTTTTGCATGTCCGGAATGCTGCTGGAACGCCACAAAAAGAAATTATTTTTGCATCGGATTGTTACTGGTGATGAAAAATGGATCCATTACGACGACCCCAATCGCAAAAAATCATATGTGAAACCTGGACAAACAGCCAAATCAACGGCAAAGCTGAATATCCATGGCGCGAAGGTAATGCTCTGTATTTGGTGGGATCAGAAAGGTGTGCTGTATTATGAGTTGCTAAAACCGGGTGAAACCATCAATGGAGAACGCTACCAAACACAATTAATCCGTTTGAAGAAAGCAATAGCCGGGAAACGCCCGCAATATGCGACCAGACACGAGGCAATAATTTTCGATCATGACAACGCTCAGCCCCATGTTGCTATTCCGGTTAAGAACTATTTGGGAAACAGTGGATGGAAAGTTTTACTCCACCCGCCTTATAGCCCAGATCTTGTCCCTTCTGACTACCATTTGTTCCGGTCGATGCAGAACGCCCTCACTGGAATACGGTTCACATCAGAACAGGGTATCAAAAATTGGCTTGATTCATTCTTGGCCGCCAAGCCGGCGCAGTTCTTTTGGGATGGAATCCACAAATTGCCGGAAAGATGCGAAAAAGTCATAGCTTCAGATGGGCAATACTTTGAATAATACTATTGTACATGTTTTTCTTAAATAAACGTTCAAATTTTGAAAAAAAACCGCACGAATTAAGTTATAGATCCAATATTTTTTTGAAAATTTGAAAAATACAAAAGAAGACGATGAAAAACGTCTGTCAACGTTGATTGAGAGAAAATTTTAACAGTCAAATGTTATTATTTATTACTTTTACAATTTTTTTGAAAAATTATGCTAAATAAAACTCAACAGACGAACTTTATTGTATTTTGTTACTTTTCCCATATTTCCAGGAAGATGTTTTGTGAATAAAAGAGTTATATTGTATGAATAAATTAATATACACTCAGAAAGAAGGTTCGGTTAAATTTACTCAAGCTAACCGGTTAAAAAATTTCAAATTAAAATGACTAAACTTTTAGTTAATTTCATCAGAAAAATTGTTTACTTATTGTGGTTATAAAATTCTGGTTATATATATTATGGTATTATTATTACAGTTAATTTTACAGGAAAATATAGTAAAAGTAGTTTCAAGAAACACCGTTGTCAGCGTTACTGTACACAATCTGGCGCCTTTTCGTTTTTCGCTATACATGTTGATACCGGTTTCTTGTTCGTTATGTTATGTATTAGGCCGTTTGCAAAAAGAAGTGAAAACGAAAACAAGGTAAAGTCCAAAGGAATCTTAAAGATCTTACGTCTTGTCTCGAATTAATTTTACTGAGTTTCAAAGAAATGGAGAATAAAGTGTACAAGGTGTTAAGTGAGTTATTACATGGAATGGAATTAAAGATGAAAACAACCGAAAAGTGTTTACTAGAATTTCTATCATTTTTAACCAGAATTACTAGTACGGTTCTCTGTAACATTTTTTTCCGGTTGTTTTAATCAGACTTTGTTGTGAATGTATGGTTTTATCACGTGGCCCCATTGATAAATGACCTTAAATACGGAACTAAAAATATGTCATTGCAGCCATGAGAACAGAAATTTTCAACTTTCATATTGGGTCATTAAGTATGAAGTTGGAAGTTTTTTAAGAATGAATTTTGGCATTTTTCACTGGCGTTTGTTTTTGTTTTGTAGATTGTGAAGCTACACTGGGAAAAAAAACCGTCAGGCTATCCGGAAATTCCCGTTGCATTGACGGGAATGAGCATCGGTGCCTTTACAACGTTAGGTTAACGTGCTGCCACCGTCAATGTAGCGTTGAAAACTCACGTTAATCCAGCTATGTCAGCCCCGTCAATTCACCGGGAATATTAACGCTGGAACGCCGTGTTATATGAAAATATCACACGATGACGCAATTTCATATCCATAATGAAATTGGCAGTGCTTTGCTTTTAAATACCAATAAATAATTAGTAAAACTTTTATTAGGAAAACAAAAGAACTGACAAGAACAATCGCGAGTATTGCCACAGCTGATCATTGTTGGGTGGTTTAACGTTGGCTCTACCGTCAGTGCAACGTTGAATAGCACCGGCGATTCAACGGGAGAGCAACGCTACGCCAACGTGAAATTGGCGACGGGACTCCTTCCCGTTGATTTCACCATGTTTTTTTTCCCAGTGTAGACTATTATTCTTTCGACTACGCTTCAAAATTTACAATTACCCTCTGAATAGCATTTTGTGGAAAATAATTTATTAACCATGGATAAGTCATTCTCGAACGAAGGCGGGTTTGACTCCGAGTTGCACACATTACTTTATGCAAAGGGAAGATGTTTTTTACGTCATTCACGGGGAGTACGACACGTCACTTTTTTCCAGTTCCGACGACAAGACACTACGTTTACTACTATTTTAATCAAGAAAAAGCAGGCAGTCGTCGCGCGCATGCGTGTCATCTCCATACTCGTTTCCAATCTGCAATACACATGCGCAAGCGACAATAATTTTCTTATTGCTGTCCATGGACGGCAAAAATCCTTTCCCTAAATGTTGCTCATTTGGGCCATTGGTGCGCCCTCTCCCGGAATGATGAAAAAAACGTCTTCCCTTTGCATAAAATTATTAGTGTTTTTGGAGAAGGTTTAACTGGCCATAGCACAGTATAGTTTGGGTTTGCGAAATTTCGTTCTGGGCATTTCACCCTTGCAATTGAACCACTATCGCAGCCACATTGGATCATTCACACCAAATCAACAAAGTAAGAAAGCGTTCAGCAAGCTAGATACATAAGGATAAAGTACCAAAACATAGCCCAAAACCAAATTGTATCGATGCCTCAGTAGTATACTTTGAATAATTGAAATGTTATTTTATTTGATAAACAATAAAGCAAACTTTTGAATCCGAACTTCTAACTTCATACTTAATGATCCAATACATGAATATTCCGGTAGAAGGATGGGTACTAGGGTGTTTGATATTGACGTGATAAAATAAACAAGAATTAATTTTTGTGGCGAAAATCGGATTCATTTCTCAATGTAATCACCTTTTAGCTCCATGCAACAAGTCCAGCGATTTTTCAACTTTTCTATGCCTTCCAAATAATACGATTTGTCAAACCCTCCAAAATAACCTTCTGTTTCCCACTCAATTTCTTTGTTCGACTCAAAAGGCCTACCACACAGTCATCTCTTGAGGTTTGGAAACAGATAATAGTCGCTGGGGGCGAGGTTTGGAGAATGCGGTGAATGCAGAAGCCATTCCAAACCCAATTCATGCCCTTTTGTCTGTTCAATGTTCAGTGCGAGAGATGGTGTATTGTTATCATGAAAAGCGATTTTTTCCTTCAAATATGTTCGTTTCTTCCTGATGCCGTCAACCAATCGATCCAATAGTGCCGCGTAATGTGCTCCAGTAATCGTCCTTCCCTTTTTAGAAGCAGTTGATGAAGTTTACTTCATGTGCATCCCCAAAAATACTAGTCATAACTTTCCCAGACGATTGTTGCGTTTTCGGACGCTTTGGAAAACAATGAAATTCGGTAAACCGCTTCTGAACCATTCCATACGACGGAGCAGAGTCCGAATAACATTTATCGAGCTTGGCCTTGGTTTCCGATAAGGCTTTTCCACGCAAAAGGGAGTGTTGAATCAATACACAAAATTCACTTTTCTCATCTTTTCAAAAAATTTGGGCGTTGGTTATTTTCAAACATTGTAACTTGTAAACTAATGAATGGATCCGACTCAAATATTGACAGAAGTGGTTAGAAAATAGGATTTGTCAACAATGACATATATCTCCGAGATGTTTTACAAAAAAAATAGATGGTGAAACAAATTTTAGGATGAATTAGGTGTGGGAGATGTAAGTGGAACGAATTTTCCTAATTTTCAGCAATGAATATAATATGACGCACATGCTGTATCTTATCATTTGCGTTTTCAGTGTCGAATTTGTGACACTTTATATGAGATTTTATCTCTACAAATTTGCGACGTCCCATAGCTGATAATACTGGATCAGATCTCAGTAAGGGACTTGTGGACCAATAATCTCTTTGCGATAATCTTTTGTTGAACATTGTAAACATGATTACACTTAAAAATGTATCTAAACGATGTGGTGTTAGGCCATATTCGTGTTCAGCAGTAGCATCGATAATGTACTTCTTCAGTGTTTTAGAGAACAACTTCTCAAACAAATTCCTTGGTGAGCCAGCTAATATTATGTTCTTATCTGTTTGTGATAATAAGACATTATGGGATGAATCATCATCAAATTTAGCCTCTCCATCAATCCATCGATACGTGCCTATGTCCACCTATCAACTTTTTTTGATTTGCAATGTAATTTTCTGACATTTTCTGGTACGATTGAGCTTGATGAATTACATGAGAATCGACGTCACCTTCGTCATTAGTAGATGCGCCACTTTCATCACTACGAACCGGAATTTTCTGGATGAGAAATGAATACTGTTCCAACATGATCTTCCTCTTCAGTGCTTTCTACCCTATTCATTCGACGCACTTTTCTAACATTCGGTGAATATTTTTGTTTTGGCATTGTGAAATAGAATTGAAACAACAGAGCGAGATGAAGATCACAGTTGGAAACCTCTGAAGATTCAGAAAGTTATATTGTCCAACTAAGGGAATTTGTGAAAAAATGTGCAGTATGGCTCGAGATCCTCGATAATTCGTTGACACAAACTGCTTTACAAAATTATCTTTGTCAACCCGAGTCGAAATCCTAAGACTCGCATCAGTCTCTACTGTCGAGATTGAGGCGAATGTGTGACGACGGCTGCGAGAATGTGAGAAGAGAATCTATAAATGTTCAGCATTCATGGGCAACTCTCTTCTAGTAATCGAAAACTGCACATATTACCGTTTTCCCATTTTTCGATGGTGCGGCAATGGCCAACTCTATAGAAACTTACCTGGCTAAACACTCGCTTCGGTCTCCTTATGCCTTCTTTTTAGGAAATAGTAAGGAGTTGAGAAATATGTTGTCATGGTTCTCTTGAATAACAAAAAGATTTTCACCTCGAACCTGCCATTAGTCATCCGATACATACATACATTCACACCATTCAGTCGTAGCCAATCATATTTTTAATTACAAATATACTTAAACATATAACCTTACATATATAAACCTGTCAACTACACTTATATATAGTACGATACGCTTTCGTCGAATCACGCACACGCTCGCTTACAATGATGAGACGTAAACTTCGAAACTCTCATATAGTGACTGCAAGAATTATTCAGAGCTTGTGAGAGTAAGTGTCGTAACTAGAGTTCTTTAGCCTTACTCAAGTAAAAATAAATCAACTTTTTTCACAAATTTTCCATATAATATTTTTTGAAATTAATATAATTAATTAATTTTTATAATTATGATTGTTGATGATATATACACATATATGATATACCAGGAGTGTTAGTTGAAGTTTTCCGGTTTTTTCAATAAAGAAAACACTTAATTCTTAAGGGAATCTCAAAAAAAATTTATTCAAAGTATTGACCATTGCATTCTACACATTTTACCCATCTTTCAGGCAAATCATGAATACCATTCCAAAAAAACTTTTTCTCTTTCAAGGCAAACCATTCGACGAGCGATTTTTCGACTTCTTCAAAATTGGCGATGCGCTGCTCTGCGAGTGAGTGTCCCATCGATGCGAAAAGGTGATAGTCGGACGGGGCGAGGTCTGGAGAGTACGGCGGGTGCGATAATATTTCCCAATCCAATGCTTTTAATGTGTTCTTCACCACTTTAGCGGTATGAGACGGTGCGTTATCATGTTGTAGGATAACTTTGCCATGTCTTCGGGGCCATTCCGGCCGTTTTCCGATCAACGCATGATTCAAATTGATAATTTGTTGTCGGTAGCGATCCGTATTCACCGTCTCACCAGGTTTTAATAACAAATTCACAAATGGTTTTTCGATTTTCCATTTGTCTCTCGTTCAGTTGGCGTGGTACCCATTTTCCATACTTTTGGATTTTTCCCATGGCTTTTAAACGTTGGCAAATTGCTTCTCGGGTCACATTTAGTGTTTGTGCCAATTTTTGTTGCGATTGAGTTGGGTCTTCATCCAATAACGCCTGCAATTCCTCGTCTTTGAACTTTTTCGCTGCACCAGGATGTTCATTGTCTGTTAAATCGAAATCTCCACTTTGAAATTGACGAAACCATGTCTCACATGTTCTAATCACTGGAGCATGTTCACCATAAGTTTCTACCAGCAATCGATGAGCTTCAACTGCTTTTTTCTTTTGATGAAATAAGAAAAGCAACGAATGCCGCAAATGCGATTTACTTGGAATGAAACTCGACATATTCACTGAGGTAAACAACTATGATGCTATTATTTTGGGAGAATGTAATTGTGTATTTTTGAAGGTTATTGTCCATAGAGAAATATGACATAGATGCCAAATCATAGAAATGTATACATATATCTAGCGACATGTATGAGTAAAACCGCAAATTTCAACTAACACCCCTGGTATAGTATAATTATTTATTTATATTTAGTATACAGTTTCATCATAACTACGTATAAAGTTTAATGAAACTAAAGTTGGAATACATTAAAAAATTGCATTATTTATTATTAAAAAGTATCTTGTGTAAAAACATTTAAAAGAAGGTTCTTTTATTTTCTGTGTTGTATATTTTCAAAGTATGAATTATATTTAAATTTTATGTAATGCACTTATCAAGACTTTTGTTGTTTAAATTTTCACATAATCAATTTAATTTTAAAAAATGTAGTGAAAAATAAAGAAATAATTATAAATGAATTAAGAACAAATTATGAATCAAGAATTTATTAAACTTACGGAATCTATATAACTAGATTATGTGAAATTTTTAAATAAATTATATAAACTAGTGGATAATCAGTAAAACAGTTATCAACACTGCGGAGCATGTACAAAAGCTTCGTGACAAACAGACAAAACACGAGCAAACACGACTGCAGTACGATGAATTTTCAAAATCATTAGTTTATAAGTGGAATCCACTATTTTGGATTTGGAGCGTACTAAAATAAACTGTAATTATATTTTGTATCTTTTTAACTGGTTTCGATTATTAAATTATTGTTTTTACTCTCCAAATATGAATCATTCAAATTTTCACTGATCGAATCAGTGATTTGCTTTTTCACAGTTAAATCAGTTAATTTTCACTCAAGAAATCACTGTTATGTGACTTAATCACAGTAGCCTCTTTTTAGCTATTTGAATTAGTCAAATTTAACTGATAATCAGTAGATTTTGACTGATTCAGATTTAGGGAGTTGAATTGAGTAAACTTGGTTACAATATAATAAAACTCACCAGTCTTACTGGTTCTGATAAAATAACTTCATCATGCTTGCATGATTATACATGCATATTACTCATTGCAACTATATACATCTGCTCCAAATAATTAATTATACCTTCCTGAATTCTAAATTTTTTGATCTTGGAATTAGAATTTTCAATATCACTTCGCTCTCGTTTCACTATCGCTTCGTAGTCGTTCTTCTCCGCGTTCAACTTATAAACTATTCACCTTCAGTTTTTCGAGAATTTGAGACATAATATTCGCTCCGCACTCGTCAAGCACTCGATTTTTGAAATAGAAAGTGTAGCGAGGGCAAAGAAAAGGCAAGAACTTCGACTCGGGAATACAATAATAACAGAGTTGTCGAAAGTAAATCAGCAAAGTATTAAATAAAATTCTTCTTGTAGCATGATCCTAGATGGCTAAAACCTCTGATTTCACGCGTACTTAAAACCATTTATTTATAATCGACATAATTAGCTGTGCAAAAAAAATAATGGAAATTTGCTGTTCATGTTTTTCACGTATTTTTTATCATAAATTACGATTCTGGAAACGATTTTGCAAAATTAATATTGGTTGTCATAATTTGTTTAAACTAATTGTTTAAACAAATTAATTTTGCAAAAATAACATCAAATTCTTGACCAACGCTTCGAAAAACTTCTGCAGACATTACACAAGTAGCATTGACATATGAGCAGAGTGTTTTATAATAATTTTTTGTAACCTAAAAGTCATAAAATCTCGAACTTCTATGTCATCCTAGTTAGAAAAAGCAATTTTTGGCATTTGAAAAATTCAAGCCCCAGCATATCGATTTGCCGTAAATAAGTTTCAAAGTTCCAGTAGACCAACTAATAAAGTTCTTTCCTTATACGCAGAAGGCTCAGGATTCAATTCTCGCTGCCGTAAATTTTTGTTATAGATTAATATGCCTTCGTATCCATTTTTTTACTGAGAATCATTTTAACTTTACAATCTAATAAATATTCGATTATAATTATTAATAATAATTATTTTCGAATTTTCATTATGTACTGTTTGAAAATCGTACTTTTCATTGAAATTATTTATTCTGAAACCTTTTATAATATTTGTATTTTTCACTCAATGCAATAACGAAATGTTTAAAAAAAAAATGAAATGTATGAAATAAAACTGTTTTTCCCTCAAATTACAAAAAATGAAACCCAGAAATAATGGTCCTTTATTTTTAATGTATTCATAGTCTGATGAATATACAAGAAATAACCAAATAAATTCACACGGTATAACTTTCAATTATTATAATATAATATTAATAGTAATATTAATCTATAATAATAGAATTATCAGACGTATTGCACGAACCATAGTGATACTCATCATAAACGTGAGGAAAACAAAAAGTTACGTTACATCTGGCGCATTTAATAAAGGCATATTTATCACATTTATAGAATTTTAATGAAAAGTTTGATTTTCTAAACGAGACATGATGAAAATTCAAAAAACGAATTTTTATTAATAGTAATAATTGAATATTTTTTAAATGGTAACGTTTAATTGGTTCTTATTGAAAAATTGAATACACAGAAAAAAATGTGTAGCTGTAACAAGGATTTTTGAGGTTATATAAACCATACTTATGGTTGGGATAGTTAATAATATAGCTGGAACAGCGATATGTTTCTTTGTGCCAACTAGACATTTTTTTGCGTGTACGAAAGCATTTTAATAGATTTAAAAAATTAATAGTAGCATGAATTGAACCCTCAGCCCTCCACCTAAAGGGCAAGAGATTTACTAAATGAACTACTGGAACTTCGAAAGTTATTTACTGCAAATCGATATGCTGGCGTTTGAACTTTTCAAGCGTCAAAAATTGTTTCTCCTAACTTGGCTGTATTACAGTTCAGTGATTGTCTTTTAAGAAGGAAAGTATCGATCCAAACAAAAATAAAGCATGCCATCAGGTCTTCTTGTAATGTAATAAGATTAAACCCTTTTGATACAAATTAATACTAAAATACACACAATTTATTAATGCACCGTGATATCGAAATTTGCTAAATATGGTTGCAACTGTACATCCCGTGTAGAAATAGCCCGGTTTGACTCGACCAAAAGGAGGTTTTTAACCGATATCTGACCTGGCCAAACCGGGATATTCTTTTGCTAATTCGCCGGCCGGAATCTGACTGGTTTTCTATCAAGACCTGGTCAGGCCAAACCGGGGCGCACCTAATTAAACTCGGTTTTCTATTTCCTAATTGCGTGATAGGGATCTGACTAGATTCCAACTGGGATATGGTCAGTTTTCAGTCGGACCAAATCTGATTATAGTTTTCTTAGTGTTAAGGGGGGAAGTACCTTTAGATGCTGAATAAAAAGGTCTTTTTTGCAACTGATTTGTAGGGAAATGAAGACAGTTCTTTTTAAATCAGTATAATATTTATTTTAGGCGATGTTTGAGGTTGAAAAAAAAACATATTCTACAAAAGTGAAAGTTGAAAATTAACAAAATTTTCAAGGATCTTAAAAGCCATGTCGTCGCTGACGTCGTAAATTGCGTAAGCGATGCTGGCTGCAATTTTCGTCTGAAATCAACAAACCAAACATTTTCTTACTCGAGAGGGTTTTTTTTAGTAGGTAGACTAAAATATTTGCGAAATTCAAAAATTAACCCTTCAAAACAGGCTCAAAAAAAAAAAATTACGATTTTGACGAAAAATTTCGTTGTACTTCCAGTCAAAAATGGTCCCAATATAATTTATTTTTTTAATCTTTAGTCTATATAGAACAGTTTTTTATTCTCTTTAAAATGAATGCTAGATGATGAAAATCGATTCACTAGTTTTTTTATTATCACTTACGCAATTTTAAAAAACATGGTATCGAGAAAAGGCCGTTTAAAGTTTGTGGTCAAGAGAAAAAGAACTTACTAAAGGGAAATGTTCAAACAGCATCTCTTCCACAATTTTGAGAATTAGCTTTTGAAACTTTGACATGATATTCTTAGGCGATATATCTATCGATTAAAACAATAAAAAAATCGATTTTTTGAAGTGTCTAAAGGTACTTCCCCCCTTAATTTGCTATTTGATTTTAATTATATTCTTAAAAAGCGACTAGATTCTAATTAGAATTTGATCTAATCATCTGAAAGCTTAAGTAAGAAATCATGCTACTAATCATACTATATTTCAAAGTGTTCAGAAAAATATTTCTAACAAAACATTAATATTTCTTGAAAATTCGTTACCAAATATTTTTGACTTCTCCAAAAAATGTTAAAGAAACTGCCCCACTAAACAAAACAAATGTTTCGAAGAAAATAGCTTTGACTTAAGTCTCTATAAACAGAATATATTATCCTTATACTGTTTGACTAAAATGTCGTACCTCTGTGTATTAGGTTATGGAGATACTACAATATTCTCGTGAAGTAGAATAGTGTTAATACAAAGTGTTTTCGGGGATTCGAGTTAAGACTATTTTTTTGGGACCAGTCGACAAATTATTTTTATTGAAAACCAAAATTTACCAAATTTAAAATTTAAAAAGGCTGGAGCTAAAAAATGTGTAATGTGTGGACCAATGCACCGAGTGGATGGACAGGGAATAATTATACGGAGAACAATGATTGGTTGAACCAACTACTACTTCGAATAGTAGAATATAGTCGAATCATAATCTTAAATACTCGTTGTATGACGAAACTTCACCGTCATATCTTAGAATATTTTAAGATAATCAAGTTGGAGAGCAAGCTGAAGAACGTGACAACTCATTTGAAGGCAACAACGCAAACGAGAGAAACGTATAACTCTGGTAAGCGATGCCGTATATTATAATAAGTGTGGCGCTGTCACAGCGCTACACATATACTTGTAACCAGGATTCTCTTTGTATCGCATTAAAAACAATACCATAACCTTATGACCACTCAAATATTGCTACCACAGCGATATGGAATTTTCCGTGTAATGAAACATATTGAGTCACCTAAATACAAAGAGCGCCATGCCACAAAAAGATGAGAATCTAACATTTTTTATACACAAGTAATAGTTAAGGTTTTATAGGGGTTTAGTGAGAAAAAGTCTTACACTATGCGGCAAAGACTAATTCTGTGAATTTCTTCGAGTGGATTTTCACTATTTTTTAAGTGAAAATCCTGCAAATCAGGCTTAAGTGAAAATTCTACCTTGAATAAGTGAAATTCTACTCGTTTTAGAGTGATATTCAACTTTAAACGATGAAAAAATTTAACTCATTGTTCAGAGTGAAACATAACTCAGAAACGAGTGGAATTCACTTATTTGAAAAAAAATTTCATTAAAGCATTATTTGTAAGATTTTAACTTATATTGAGTGAATCTTTCTCTCGGAGTAAGTTAGAAAGAAATGTTAAACAGCAAATCCTGGCACGAAAACTACGATTTATGAGTAGGTGACTAATCAACTGCCCTTGGAAGAATGTCCGAGAAGCAACTTAACGATGACAGAAGACCCGCCGATGAAGTAACTCGGCAACTATCCTGAAAAGGACTGTTAGAGAGGCAATTGGTACCAATTTCTATAAGATTGTAGAATGCAGAAACCTACCTGTCGTGGGTTTGATGTTATTGCGTTTGAGGTTATGGCGTACTTGAGTTTGGAACAGCAGATCCCTACCTGTCGAGGGTTTGATGTTATTGTGTTTGAGGTACTATATCGTTGGATACACGTCTCTCTTTTAACGTCTAAGAAACGTCAGCGAAGTTGGTGAGAGCGAGAGCGGGGGGGGGGGGGGTAATTTTCAAGAATATTTTTAGAAATGTAAACGGAAAATATATATCATATTAAAAAATATTTTGATGGAAATTTTTGGACTCTATTTAACACCATGGATCAATCGGACCACGTCACTAAATGATACATTAATTTTTTCATGCAAGATAACTTTTTTAACTCACTGAAGCATCTTTCTGAAAACAAATTTGGGCATTTCGTCAGCATGGGCTTGTATCTCTATTATTCCTTTTCTGTGCAATTTCTCATTCACACACCTTTGAAGTCTATTTGCAATACCAAAGTACGTAAAGCTTCCTTTTTCACCTTTACTATTTTCCATTTCATCGACTTCATATTCAGCTTGACTTCTCCCAAGAAATGTTTTAGATGATTTTGGCAAATTGGGCATAAGTCGAGATCTTAAGCCTCCACCTACCCAAATGACAGTTATCGCCATAAATCGTCAAATAAGGCATATGAAGAGGAAATAGTCAATGGCATTCTCTCACCATTCTCTGACCTCGCATTATTATGGCTAAGAACAGTAAAAAAACATTTAAAGCCTTGCAATTATAATTCTGTGGCGAAATTCGGAATAGAAGGTGTAAGAATAAATGAAATTATTTTATTTTTTAGTAATGAAAACTAGGAAAACATCATGCATCTTTTATTGAAGGCAGTGCAGTGGTTCACCATTTGCGGAACGTGTCCACCTTCAGGGTTGACCATTGGTTGGAGTGAGACGCAACTACTTTTTATCTCACTTCTGCCAATAGCCAATCCTGACAGTGGAGACGTTCCGCAAATGGTGAACCACTGCTCTGTCTTCATAGTCCAAGAGCCAGTGACACATTTTAGACTAGGGATTTGAAACAGGTTGATATAGTGCGTAATCGTACCGGCCATGATAATTGTATAGGGAATAGCCACTCTGCCCGGTAATAAAAGGTGGACTAGATACTGCGCATGTTGAGATTTAGTTAAAAAATAATGGATAAAAAATATTATTGATTTATAACAAAATTACCAAAATTATTAATTATAATCAATTATAAACATAATATATTAACCACAGATCATTTGAGTGGTGTGACAAAAATATTTTTGGTGCACGTTGAAATTTTAATAGCGAATAAAGTAATTTTTTTAATAATATTGCCAAAAAGACAGATCATTTTGATGGTGTTAAACAACCGCCAGATGCGATAAAAATCACTCCGTGAGTTAATGTGGGAAAGGCTACAAGAAAGAACGAATATGAGAAAGAGCGTTTATCTACAGCTTGTTGTGTTCGTGCAGTTGACTCACGAGGTAGTTGATGTGGCAACACCGCCTCGCTTTTTTTAGTGTTTCTTCTAAATTTGGCATCATAAGAGGCATTTTATTGAACTAGATTATAAATCTAAGGCATTCAGGTGTGAATACTATGACAGGGCAAACGCGCATGTAGGCTTAATGTTTCTTTTTGAATAGCACGCCATAACCTACCAACGTATACTCGGCTGCGGTGTTGCCATATCTACTACATTATCACTCAATATCATGATTTTTGTAACATTTATTTACATTTTCATTGATTTACAAATACCCTTCTAACAATATTGTAAGCTAAAAATGTTTTTTAGATATTTTTCTCACTAGTATAAGGCTCAAGGCAAACACAGCGCCGGGGATCGACGGGTTGCCGAACGAGATTTTAAAGAGGTGATCGGGGTATACCCGGAAATCCTCCTAGGAGTCTTTAACTCCTGTCTTCGGGAGGGGAGGTTCTTCGCAGACTGGAAAAAGCAGAGGTTGGTCCTGCTGAGGAAGGGCAACAAACCTCTAGGGGATGCCTCATCGTATAAACCAATATGTTTATTGAATACGATGGGGAAACTTCTGGAGGAAATGATCCTACAAAGACTACAGGGTCACATGGTCGGCGAGAACGGTCTCTCGGAAAACCAGTTCGGCTTTCGGAAAGGCAGGTCCACAGTTGACGCCATCCAGGCAGTGGTGGACATCGCCACTAAAGCAAGAAGAGGAACCGGTAGGCGTAAGGGATTCTGCGCGTTGATCAGCATTGACATACGCAATGCGTTCAATACCGCGAGATGGAACATCTACATCGAGGCGATGGTGCGGAAAAAGGTTCCAGACTACCTGTTGCGAACAAATGGTCTCTCAAGGAAGAGATGACATGTGGCGCCCCTCAAGGGTCGCGGGTAGGTCCACTCGTTTGGAACGTCATGTACGACGATTTCCTGCGCATGGACCTGCCTGCTGGAACGAGCATCATCGGCTTCGCGGATGACGCACTTGCCGTGTGCGCCGCTGACGACGTCAAAATCCTGGAGCTGCGGATCAATGATAGTCTGTGGCGGGCAAAGCGTTGGTTAGATAGCAGATGCCTGAAAATGGCCCCTGAAAAGACCGAGGCTTTGCTGGTCACAGACAGGAGATCCTTCAAATACCCGAGGATCGTTCTCGGGGAACATGAAATCAAGTGGAAAAAGAGCATTAAGTACCTGGGTGTGCAGTTGGATCGAAGGCTTAGCTTCGGCGAACACCTGCAGATCGCGACTGCCAAAGCCATCCAGTGTGGGGCCGCCCTGACTCGGCTCATGGCCAACATTGGTGGTCCTAGGGAAGCTAAGAGAAGGCTGGTGGCGAGCGTGGTAAATTCGAAGCTGCTCTATGCAGCTCCGATCTGGACAAGTGCCCTTAACAACCATGCTATCCTGAAGAAGCTGTTCTCGGCACAGAGAGGTGTGGTGATGAGAATTGTCTCAGCATACTGAACTGTGTCGACGAGTGCTGTGCTGGTCCTGGCGAGCGTCCCGCCAATAGATTTATTGGCGGAGGAACGGCAGGAGACCTTTCAGCTTCGCAAGGAGCTTACCTGCGCCGACCTGCAGGAAATCGCTCGCGCAAAGGAGGCCATCCGCAAGGATGGAAGGCGCAGACTCGTCGAGAAATGGCAGACGAGATGGCATGGTGACCAAACCGGAAGATGGACACACCGTCTGATCCCGGAGCTAGCCACCTGGCTGGATAGAAAGCACGGCCAAGTCGGCCTTTACCTGGCGCAAGCGCTTTTGGGCCATGGTTGCTTTAATGCGTACCTGAAGCGCTTCAAGGAAAGAGACGATGAGTCGTGCCACTACTGCGGTTCCCTTGTGGAAAATGCAGAGCACACACTTTTTGTCTGTGCCAGGTGGGGCGCGGAAAGGGAAGCTGTCGGTCGGGCAGTGGGCGCACAACTCACTCCTGACACGATGGTCTCTCTCATGCTCCAATCTGAACAGATATGGATGCTTATCGAGTCATTTATCACCCTGGTGATGAAGACGAGGGAGTTCGATGGACGTGCAGAGCGCGGAAATAACGAGGGCCAGTAGAAATCGCATCAGGGCCTACGCACACGATCTTGCGTCTTGGGCGGACTTGTCTGTTCGCGTCGACCGGGGGAGGAATCTTCTTAATCCTTTCCTGGCTGGCGCGGCTAGCCGGCCTGCCTAACGGACGTGTTTCCGCGGATGGGAGTCCCGGGCGAACGGGCGACGGAAGAGTCGTACGCGACTTCAAGCTGGAACCAACTGCCCGCGAAGTTTAAAGCTGGTGGTGTGTAATTGAAAACAATAAAAAGGTAGTTGTCCATAAGAGCACATGTTGAATGACGGAAAATATTTATTTAAACATCTCAGCTCACAGGTACCCTGGCGTCTTGAAAATTTGACTGATTTATTTTTATGCATTTAACTATGTTTCAAGTTTCAAGTTCAAAAAGGTGATATTTCAGGAGTAGTCAAATGATCAATTAAAAAAGAAACTAAAGCTTGTTCAAATTGAATATTTTTAAGCTCTTTGTCAAAATCTGTTCGACGGTTTTGCATGGGACCAGAAATAACATAATCCATACAATTTTTTTCACCTTGGAAATTAGGTGCATAATCTGTTATTGAAGGAGTCACGTGCTAATCAAAGATAATATCAACTCTTTTAGTTTTTGTAGCCATTGAAATCTGCATAATTTGTTTTGAAATATTACCAAAAGTTGACGGTAAGTGAAGCAGAGTGTGTAAAAGATAGAAACCATCAACAATTACAACGCCGTAAATTTTTGGAAAGATTCCCGGCTGATGGTTTCTTTCGAACACTTCAACGATTGCTACGTTATGATCCATGGACAAGCCCAGCATTCTCCCAAATAAATCACGCTGCATCCTAATCTCTTTAAATTTGTCACCACTTTTTATCGATTTTATAACTGCTTCTGAAGAAAAATTCAAAATTTTAATTCTATTTATTGGTTTCTCAAACCTTTCTCCAGATTCGGCACATTCTGAAATAAATTTTTCACGTAATGTATTACCATTATTTTCAATAATCAATAAAAAAATTTCAGCTTCATCTGATGCCGCTTTTCTATTTGAAATATTGAATAACCGCTGAGAATTAAGACTTGTTTCGAATGGATTCATGAACCTTGGAAATGAATTTATAAAATTATTTAAGTGTTTAGTGTTTTTTCTAATATTATGTTTTTGCAAATCAGCTGTTACATCCTGCCGTTGACGTAAACCAGTAGTCTCATATGTTTATAATATTATCGTTGACCTGATTTGATGACTCAAACACCAGCGTTGCCGAGCAGAAATTGAATTAGTAAAATGTTTTTGTATTATTAGATTTAATTCATCAGATTAAAGGTAAAAATATTTGTGTTTTTCGTTTTGAGTCAGTAGATATACATTTCATCCGAGCCGAAAAAGTAAGGACAAGTTCGTTAACCAGCCATATCCAACCAAAATTGAGGAAACTAGACCATTTTTTGTGTTTTTCAAAAAAACTTTTTGAAAAAGTCAAAAATTCTAATACTGGTTTTTGATAGTGCTCATAAATCTCTACAAATTATCTTCCTAACATTCTTTGATTAAACTAAAATTAGTAATGTTACAGCATGTGAAACTTGAAAAAAGTCAATAACGAAATTCAATTTTCCAGTTAAATTATACGCGATATGAAAATAAGTTATTATACAAAATTATTTTCTACATTAAAATCTACAAATTTGAATTGCAACATTTTTTCATAAGATATATATTTTTCTTTTTCATTTAAAAAAATACTATTAAAAATCCAAAATTCAATTTTTTTCAACAATAATATGTGAAATACGAAAAAACGCAGAAATGCGAAGTTGTTCGTTTCAAAAAGATCTACAATTTTTGTCTCACACAGTTTCTGATAAAACATATATTTTTCCTTTCAATTCCAAAAATATGATTAAAATTCAAAAATCCCATTTTTTAGACAAAATATGTGAGATACAAAAAAACGTTTAGATAGAAAATTATTTGCATAAATGAGGTCTACAAATTCTCATTGAGACATTTCTCGACAGGATGTATATTTTATGTTTTGATTTTAAATATTGAAAATATTCCATTTTTTTCACCAAAATATGTGAGATACGAAATAAGCGTTGTTCTGTAGAATCGATTCCTTAAATAAAGTCTACGATTGTTCTTCCTTTTTGAGAGATTTGGAAGAAAATAAATTATCTTAATCATGTAATTTATTAAGAAGTTATTGAAATATATACAGAAAATCGAGCTCTAGGCTCGCTCAAATTTGCGAGCTGCGCGGCAAGCGCACGATGAAAATGTGCCCGCGAGGCGGGCAGGTGTAAGAATGATCTTAATTTTTTCTGTTTCCTTTGTGGTCTTTTTACACCAGCAAATCAAAGACAACCAGTTACCGACGCCATTAAAACAGGATATCGATTATCCTTCAGTAGAAAAATGAAAAATGTCAATCGGTCATGGAAACCTCAGTATTGCTGTCCTGCTCGTGCGATTGAAATGAGGTCTGTAAGTGAAGGAAATCATCAAAATCTAAATTTTTGTACACTGATGCTTTGGAATGAACCGCAAAATCATGATGTAGATTGTTATTTCTGTAATACCACACTCATAAAGGGCTTTAATGCAAAGGATAAGCAAAAGATTTCTTATGCTGATGTCCCATCCGTGGTCAAGCCTGTTTTTTACATGTGCCTACAGCAGAGAATATCTTGGGTATAATTGAAAATAAGCGGGTTGATTCTGAAGGGGATGAACCAGAACCGAAACGTGCGAAGAAAAACCCGAGTTTATTCGATCAAGCTGAAATTAACGATCTCAAGAGATTTCAATCTATCAAAAGATAAAGCTGAGTTGCTGGGATCTCTATTCAAGAAATAGATATTTATCCTACAAGGGATGAAGAGGATGATTCTGACAACGACGATATTATTTATTGTAATGACGTAAATAAATTGATGAAGGCTGTCGGACATAAGCACGTAGCCAGCAAATGACGTTTATTCATTGATTCAAATAAGACTAGTCCGTTAGGCAGGCCGGCTGGCCGCACCAGCCAGGAAAGGAATAGGAAGATTCCTCCCCCAGTCGACGCGAACAGCCAAGTCCGCCCAAGACGCAGGACCACGGGTGTAAGCCCCGATGCGATTTCTACTGGCCCCCATTGTTGCCGCGCTCTGCACGCCCATCGAGCTCCCTCGTCTTTATCACCAGGGTGACGAATGACTCGATAAGCATCCATATCTGTTCAGACTGGAGCATGAGAGAGACCATCGTGTCAGGAGTGAGTTGTGCGCCCACTGCCCGTCCGACAGCTTCCCTTTCCGCGCCCCACCTGGCGCAGACAAAGAGTGTGTGCTCTGCATTTTCCACAAGGGTACGCCTGTGTCCGCGGTGAGGCATAGAGTGGTCACATGATGCGACCACTTTCCACCTCGCCGCCCGCAAAATGTCCTCCAACGACTCAGCAGACCTTGCCCAACCAAGCTCATCTATGAGCCTGGTTTCTTCGAGATGTTCGCGAAGCTTGCCTTTGCTGAGTCGTTTTGTGTTCCAGGAGGGGCTCCTTACCTCGCCGCCCCTTCCCGTATTCACTGGGTGACTCTGTTCTTGGATGCTAAACTCAATGCGCTGATGGTCAATCAATGTTATTACATCGAGGACGCACCAGTCGCCTATCCTTGAGGCAAGACGGGGCTTGGCAATCGTGAGGTCGATAATCGACCCCCCCCCCCTCCTCGTCTGAACGTAAGATCCCTGCCCCGATTCAATACATTCAAGTCATTCCTGGCGACCATCTCACCGACAAAGATTCCCCTCCTGTCCAGACGGGCTTCTCCCCTCTCGGGCGACTTACTATTAAAGTCGCCCTCAATAAGGGACCGCCCACTAGCCTCTTTAAGGCTTTCCTCAAGGAGGAAGATCTGGGTCTCAAAGATCTCGAAGGGATCGCTGGGGGAGAAGTAGCGGGCTGTACACACGTACCCCCGCCACCTCCACCCAAACGAACCCCGCGTCGGTCTCCAGGAAATCCCGGATGGTCAAATCGGGGCTACAAATAAGGATCTCAGCCCTCCGTGATGCATCCTGGTACCAAGCAGAGTTTTCAGACTCTCCTTGGCAGTCTGCATCAGAAGGTTATGGGCTTCCTACCCTCTCCCGAGGTTGAGCTGTAGAAACTTCACTTTCCACCCCTCAACCTCTGGAGCTCCGCCCTGAATATTGGGCAGGAACCGCTCCCCGAAGCATGGGCGACATCTTTTTCGCCCCTATCAGTACAAGTCAGGCACCGAGGGGGAACCTTGCACTCCTTGGCCACGTGTGACGCGCCCCCACACCTCCAGCAGGCATCCTTCCTGCCTGGAAGCGTGCAGCCACGCGACACATGGCCGTATCCCTGGCACCTGAAGCACCGGGCAACCTTGACATGCTCGCGGATGCGGCAGTTTACCCACGCCACCCTTAGCTTACCGAGCCCGAGCAAGCTCCGAGCTTCCGCCTCGGTTAAACGGACCACCGCAGTCTGCACACCGCCGAAGCGCTTGTACAGCCTGCACTGGTCCCCGAGATCTGACTTGCCCAGCGCGATGCACAGCGCGGCAACAACCTCTTCCCTTGTGACGGTCTCGTCGAGGTCCCTAACTTCGAGGGTCCTCTTCGAGACCAAAGACTCAACGTTGGCCTTCTCTCCGACCGCCTGACCAAGCGCCTTCTCGAAGACTGAGACGTCGCCACCCTTCTTCAGGACCAGAAGTATCTCCTCCCTCCTGGTTCTTCGGATGGAGAGGACCTCCGCTCCCGAATTTTGGAGGTTAACCTTCGCCTTCATGGCTTTCAGGATCTGGGCATAGGACTCGCCGTCCTTCGCCGATACCCTGATACCATCACCCGACCTGGCAGTCGGAGAGCGCCTCAGCATATTCCCCTTTGCTTTAGGTTCCTGCGCAGAAGGCACGGAACCTCTTTCTTCTTTTTCTCTTTTTTTTTCTTTTTTTTCTTTTGCACTAGCTGCCATTCCCCATCCTTTTGTGGGGTCTGGACACTGGTGACCGCAGCGCAGGATGGCGATGAGCCGCCATTCACTTTCTTCGGGAGCGGATCCTCGGGGGGTGGGGGGGGAGCATCCCTCTTCTCCCCCTTTGTCATCTTTTTGGGGGTATCTCCCAGGGACGCAGAACGTAGTCTCCGGAAGATACCCATCTTTTTTGAGGCGCGGTGGGATTCCAGCTTCTTCTGGATTTCCACCCGCTTTCTAGAAGGCATTTATGGGTGTTGAGCGTTCCGCTCAACACCTCTGAGGCCTCGTTTACACTGTCCTTTACATGGCCAGGGTTATTTCTCAGCATACCCTGCTAGATGACATTGAGAGCCCTGGCCAACTTCTCCATTTTAGCACTTTGCTCCTTCAGAAGCTGAAGGACGTCTTTCCATCCCTCAGCTCCTGGGGGAGAGTGTGAGTGCGCATCTGGCGCCTTCACCTCTCCATCACCTTTATTTTCATTAGAATTCATATTTTTATAAACCTCGAGTCTTAAGACGGTTCGCCCATCATGGGAGCCCTACCGTAGTAAGGCTACTATCCCCGCCTGTATAGATCCCTAGTTATGTGCGCCGAAACCGAGAAGCGGCTTATCGGATTGTCGATCCTATCAGCACATTTCAATGAGGCTAGAAAAAGGTTACGGGATAGGCCCACGCCATAATGATGCTAAAGGTTTATCGTCACCCCTATCGACCGAGCGGTGCCGGGTCCGCCCCGTCACCTGACCCGGACTTCAGGCTAGACGGTGTGCGATTTATCTTACGCAGCGTCGGATATAAGGAAATGCTGAACAGGTAATCCTTCATTCCTGCTCCCGGACGTCCATGATTTCATCCCCGACATTGGCTCCAGACAGTAGCATCGTGAGCGATTTTCCCAGATTACCATGTGGTTTCACGGGATCTTTGCCCTTCGTGGTCGAACACCGGAGGGACTTACGGTTACCCATATTACTTCCACAGAGGTAAGGTACGGACATCGCGTCCTACCCTGGTCGTGAGGCTACTACTCCTCCCTTGGCTAGTCTATCGGGAATATCCACCAGGCGCCGGCCGCAGCCCATTCACTCAGCAGTGCATTCGTTCTTGTATGTGTGGGTGTCGGTATCGTGCATGTAGTTGTGATGTGTCCAAGAGAAGGCACGAAGGAAGTACAGCGTCACTGCCGCATGCGCATTTGGGGCGATACTCCTATTAAGAGGCCCCCCGCATTCACACTGTTTTCATTCATACGGCATCAAGGAACCTGTTTAAGGTCCCCTGATGCTTTTGCTCCACACCGCGTCCTCACGCGCTTGAAGGTTCGGAGAAACCATTCCAACGCGTGCGCCCGGCAGGCCCACCGCTAGGGAAAGCCTGTTTATAGGGCTCCCTTGACGGCCATCCTGACGGCGACAGCCCAGCTGCTAGCAGAGTCCTTTCGGCTACTACCGTTGGTGGGCTGCAGGACGCGTCTGCTCCGTGCGTGACCTCACGCATTCCTCTGGGTGAGACGCTGCCCTCCCGCGAAACGCCCTCTCGGGTGTTGGGTGTGTTGCGTTCAGTGTCGCTGTAAGTATGTAGTGTCGTGTTGCTGTCCGTGTGTCCCCTCCTCCTTTCTCATCCGGGCTTGGGACCGGTAATGGCGGAGTTACCATGCTTTACATTTAAAAGAGTGCTACGAAGTTATGAAAATGCTTCTTCTGAAAATAAATTACCACGCACACTGTTGGTCAATCTGTTCGGACTTCAAAGCGATTGCTATTCTGTTAGGACTGCAGACAGGATTCACGAAGTATTGTTGCTTCTTATGTTATTGGAACAGCCGTGCTAGGGACAAACATTACACTGTCAAGGTTTGGTCCGTACGCAACTGGTTTGAACAAGGGCAAAGAAACGTCGCTGACGTCCCTCTAGTAGACACTAAAAATGTTATTCTGTCGCTTCTACATATCAAGCTCGGGATAGTTAAAAGCTTCGTAAAAGCAATAATTCGAAACGGAACATTTGGTTATCTAAAATCAAAACTACCAAAACTTAGAGCAGCGAAAATAAAAGAAGGGGTTTTTATAGGGCCTCAAATGCCTAAGCTTATGCAAGACTCAGAATTTGACGAATGTGTTAGTATAATAATTTGAATTATATAAAGTTTTAGCGCCTTCGCACTATCGATATGTAAGTTCCATTCATGTTGCTCACTTCACATTACTTATACATATCGTTCCCTTTTTTTGATGAATACACATTTTTCTTTGTATTGAACCAGTTTCGTTTGTCTTTAATCATTGCCCATCAGGTTATGGGCCCAGATATTAACGCAGTTTTTTAAATGAAAAATCACATATGTGATTCCGAGAAAGACATTCGTAAATAAGTGTCTTCTTTTCTTCCCGTAATAATTTTCGTGGAAGTTTTACGACCACAAGGCGAATCAACGTAACCTCAAAATGGCACAGAATAATGAAAGTTTTTTGCCATCCGTTGAGAAATTATTAGGAAGAGAGAATTATAGTTCATGGAACTTCGCAATGAAGGCATATTTGGAACATGAAGATATGTGGGGCTGTGTTACTGGCGATGAAGTGTGATAATAACTTTTTTTTCTTAAATCACCTTCGGTACAAAACTTATTCTTTAATTAGCATAATTTAAAATTAATATTATACTAATTTGTTCAAATTTTTTTTTTAGGGCGCCAGATCTTTCGCGGATCAAGGATAATCAACAAGCTAAATAAAATAAATTTTGTGACGGATCTAAATTGAAAATTAATAACTAGCTCAGTCCCTATCTGGATAATGGAGAGGGGCTGGTTCTTTAAAAATAAGAAAACTTTATTAGATATATTGAATTAAATTCAATGAAAAGATTATAATTTTTTACAAAAAAAAATTATTTATTTAACAAGTTGAAGTTGTTCAATTTACACAATTAGAAACATAGCTTCATTGATGATTTAACAAGAATATCCAAAATAAAGAAGTTACGATCTTAAAGTATTGATCTTTTCGTCTGGTATTTCCAAGACTTCACAAAGTAGCCGAAAGGTATGGATTTAAATTTACTTCAAAGGGAGATTCTCATCAATGAATCAATCTAAATTAGGTATCACTGGGGTAATTTGGATCTTTAACATTTACATGTAATTATTTTTAAACTTTTAATTGAAATTAATCTATTCATAAAAATATTGATTAAATCAGGGAGAATACAAAATATAAGTTCAACTTCTGAATTTTTTCACAGTAAACAGTACCTTATTAATTCGGCGAATACTCTTGAAGTTCACAATCTTCACAAATTAGAACATAGCAATAAATAAACGTAAACTCGACACTAAACTATCACTATTTTAAATGACGTACTCCGGGAGAACCTCTTGCTCCGAAAGCTGCTGACGAAAAGATAGATATTCTTTCTTTTTGTTGATTCCGTTAACAACGAAGATCTTCATTTCTTTAAATAAAATATTGGATCAATGTTGCTATGGTTAAATTTTAAATTTTATAGAATAATCCTTGAATGTAGCAAGAAAGGGTGCAGTTGTCCAATCAAATATTCTACTTCTGAATATAGTGATTTCAATGGTTCAACTAATTCAGTCCAATAGATGGTAGATATCATTCTTCCTCTCCGTAGTATTTGCCATACCACAAGCTGGCTATCCAGATTTCTGACAATTCGCAAAAGGGAATCTGGCAGAATTCTTTATCCAGACACACAGAAATGTTAACAGTAATACCAGGGCCGTAGCTATAGAGGTCCCACTCTACATGCCGGGGAATTAACGATAAACCTTCTCAGATTCTACTTTATCTTGAATTTCTCACCAAGGAGAATAAGTTATTCAGGTAATACAGGGCCAATAAAACGCAACAAGAATCCTGGTAGCATTTCAAGATGAACAAATAACTCTGAGGTACAACCAGAAGGATGGGATTGGATTCACTGCAGTTTAGGTTGGACATAATGATTTGGGTACTCTTCCAAGTTTCTTCAAGTAACAAAAGGCGTCCCAAATGCTTACTGAAGTCTCTTGAAGTCTCTGAGTCTCAGTTGAATTTCATAAATAAACGGAAAAAATAGGCAAAATCAATTCTTAAATTTAAAGGATCTTAATTATTAACATAAGTCTTGGAAAACCGTGCAGCTTCCGGAGCTTATAAAACGCGAAATTACTAATATTAAAAATTGTAGTATCATAAGTTTTCTAAATTCCGAAATACTTTAACTTGTGACTTGCAAGGATTTTGCAACGTCAAGGACGCATTATCTTCAAACGTCGTTTTTTCATCGAATCGCTGTCATTTGAGTGGCTTTTGAGTTTTGGAAACAGCCAAAAGTCACAGTGGACTATGTCGGGACCTTACGGAGGTTGTCGACGCAATACGATACTGTGTTTACTCAGAAACTGCTGCACAAGATTCGATTAATGCGCTGGCGCGTTATTGTGGTGAAGAAGCCAGTCACCGCACACACGCGAGTCATTCCTAAAATCTTGTTCAAAATTTCCCACACAATAGTTTTCGGTATTTCGAGATCATTTTCTAGTTCACGAACAGTTAGTCGACGATCACCTTCAATCGCAATTTGCACCCACTCAATATTATTCAATATTTTTGTCGTCGAAGGTCAGCCAGAACGAGAATCACTATCAATAGAAGTGCGGCCTCCTTTGAACGATTATACCACTCTTTTATTCGCGTTTTGCGCATAGACTCATTCCCAAAGGCCTTCTGCATCATCTGAATAGTTTTCGAACTCGTTTTCCCGAGTTGAAAACAAAATTTGATGCAAATTCGTTGATCTTGTTTTTCAGTCATTTTTAACAATCACAAAATCCGCCGAACTCAAAAATAGCATTGTAAACAAAGACACGCTGCGCATGAACTATACGTCCGGCAGATGTCAGAAAGCAACCGATAGGTTCGTGAGGCTTTACTGTCGACGTTCATGCCCAGCAGAGGTCGTTTGAACACTACGGCGCGGAGATATAAAGATAGGCCCGATACTTTCCGGACAGACCTAGTACAAAATAGTGAAGCACCAGAAGAGTCGGCCTTTTATGAAACTTCAAAAAGCTTCAAAATTATGTTTCGACCGAAGGATATGTTAACAGGATTATTTCAACAGCGCACAAATTGAATTCGCTCAATTTTGAGGTTAGAGATGAGTGGATTGGAACTCGTTTACTGGCAGGACTCCCGGATGATTACTGCCCCATGATTATGGGTTTGAAGAACTCAGGCACCCCGATGACAGGAGATTCTATCAAAACCAAGGTGCTGCAGGATATTCAGCATAACGCCTCAGGAAAGGGTAACGAAAACGACTCCGCTTTGTTTATCAATTGTAATGCAGGAAACAACCGTAAACCAGGTAAAACAAGTAATTTTAATAATCAAGATCCCAAAGGTCCGCGATGTTTTGCGTGCAATAAGTATGGTCACTTTGCTAGAAATTGCAAAAATTCAAGCAAAAAATCACAATCACATGCACGACACCGACACCCACACTCACCAGAATGAATGGGATGCTGAGTGAATGGGGCTGCGGCCGGCGCCTGGTGGATATTCCCGATAGACTAGCCAAGGGAGGAATAGTAGCATCTCAAACAGGGTAGGACGCGATGTCAGTACCTCACCTCTGTGGAAGTAATATGGGTAAATGTAAGTCCCTCCGGTGCTCGACCGCGAAGGGCAAAGATCCCGTGAAACCACATGTTAAATTGGGAAAACCGCTCACGTTTCTGCTGTCTGGAGCCAATTTCGGGGTTGAAATCATGGACGTTCGGGCGGAGGAATGAAGGATTACCTGGTCAGTATTTCCTTATATCCGACGCTGCGTAGGATAAATCGCACACCGTCTAGCCTGAAGTCCGGGTCAGGTGACGGGGCGGACCCGGCACCACTCGCTCGATAGGGGTGACGTTAAACCTTTAGCATCATTATGGCGCAAGCCTATCCCGTAACCTTTTTCTAGCCTCATTGAAATGTGCTGATAGGATCGACAATCCGATAAGCCGCTTCTCGGTTTCGGCGCACATAACTAGGGATCTATACAGGCGGGGATAGTAGCCTTACTACGGTAGGGCTCCCATGATGGGCGAACCGTCTTAAGACTCGAGGTTTATAAAAATATGAATTCTAATGAAAATAAAGGTGATGGAGAGGTGAAGGCGCCAGATGCGCACTCACACACTCCTCCAGGGGCTGAGGGATGGCAAGACGTCCTTCAGCTCCTGAAGGAGCAAAATGACAAAATGGAAAAACCAGCCAGGGCCCTCAGCGTTATCCAACAGGGTATGCTGAGGAATAACCCTGGCTTTGTTAAAGACTCGGTGAACGAGGCAACTGAGGTGTTGAGCGGTATGCTCAACACCCACAAGTGCCTCCTGGAGAGCGGGGTGAAAATCCAGAAGAAAATGGAATCCCACCCCGCTATGAGGAAATTGGGGATCTTTCAGAGACCACGTTCGGCGTCTCTGGGAAATACCCCAAAAAATCAAGTGATGGGGCAGAAGAGATCCGCACCCTCCCCCCCTCTGGAAAAAACTCCTAAGAGGGGAAAGGGTGCCTCTTCGCCCTCTTATGCCCAGGTGGCCACGAGCCAGCCCCCAAATAAAGAAGGGGACTGGCATGTGGTCACAAAGAAAAGAAAAGAAGAAAAAAGAAGAAAAAAGAAAAAAAAGAAGAAAAAAAGGAGAAAAGGGCGGAGGACCCGGTGCAAAAAGCGCAGGGGACCACCGCCACTCCTAAGTCGAAGCGCTCTACGCCCGCCAGGTCGGGCGACGCCATCGAGGTGTCGGCGAAGGACGGCCAGTCCTATGCCGACATCTTGAAGGAAATGAAGGCGAAGGTCGACCCCCGGAAGGCAGGACTTGAGGTTCTGTCTATCCGGAGGACCAGGAAGGAAGAAGTCCTGCTGGTCCTCAAAAAGGGGGGAGACGTTTCGGCCTTCCGAAAGGAGCTCGAACTGGCGGTCGGGGAAAGGGCGCAAATTTCAGCCCTGGTCTCGACGAGGTCCCTCGAAATTAGGGACCTCGACGAGACCGTTGAAAAAGAGGAGGTTGTGTCTGCCCTGTGCTTGGCACTGGGCAGACCGGTTTTTGAGGGGTCCTGCAGGCTCTTCACCCGTTTTGGTGGGGTGAAGACTGCAGTGATCCGCCTGGCTGAGGCAGACGCCGCGCGTCTGCTTCAGCTAGGTAAACTGAGGATCGGGTGGGTCGCGTGCCACATTCGCGGGCATGTGGAAGTCTCCCGCTGCTTCAGGTGCCTTGGATACGGCCACGGGTCCCGGGGCTGCAGCAACCCCGACAGAAAAAACGTCTGTTGGAGATGCGGCGCCACGGGACACTTGGCCAGGAGTTGTAAGGCGCCACCAAGGTGCCTGACATGCATAGACAGGGGCGACAAAGATGTCGCCCATGTGTCAGGGAGCGGCTCCTGCCCGGTCTTCCGGGACGAGCTTCGGAGGCTGAGAGGCAGGAATTGAAGTTCCTGCAGCTCAACCTCGGAAGGGGGAGGGATGCCCAGGACCTCCTGATGCAGACTGCCAGGGAGAGGGGGGCCGATGTGCTGCTCATTAGTGAGCAGTACAAGTGGTCCGAAAACTCTGCTTGGTATCAGGATGCATCAAGGAGGGCCGGCATCCTTGTTTGTAACCCTGATTTGGGCGTCGGGGACTTCCTGGAGACCAACGCGGGGTTCGTTTGGGTGGAGGTGGCGGGTGTGCGTGTATACAGCTGGTATTTCTCCCCCGGCGATCCCTTCGATGTCTTTGAGACCCAGATCCTCCTCCTTGAGGAAAGCCTCAAGGGATCAGCCTGATCCCGGAGCTCGCCACCTGGCTGAACAGAAAGCACGGGGAAGTCGGCTTTTACTTGGCGCAAGCGCTCTCGGGCCATGGCTGTTTTAACGCGTACCTGAGGCGCTTTAAGAAGAGAGACGAGGAGACGTGTTGCTACTGCGATTCCCCGGTGGATAACGCGGAGCACGCACTCTTCGTCTGCGCAAAATGGGTTTTGGCTAGGGGGGTCCTCGGTCAGGCGGTGGGTTCCGAACTTACCCCTGACACGATGGTCCCCCTCATGCTCCAGTCTGAACGGTTCTGGACGCTCATCGAGTCATTCGTCACACTTGTGATGAAGACGAGAGAACTTGATGGGCGTCGGGAGCGAAACAACGGGGAGTGCCAGTAGTAATCGCATCGCCATTCCATGAAAGTATTTGTTTTCTTTTTACAGCAAAAAAGTGGGTTCAAAAGCACATTTGAATCTTTTAAAAATTGTATTGAAAATCAAATTGGCCAGAAAATGAAAATACTTGGAACGGATAATGGCAAATAATACGTCAATCATTTACCGACAAGTTTTTGGGCCGAAGCTGTATCTACCGCTGTTTACTTAATTAACATATCACCTGCGGCAGCACTAGAAAAGGTAACTCCAGAGAAAGTTTGGAGTGGCTCCAAACCCGATATCAGTCATTTAAAGGTCTTCGGATGTAAATCAACGATGCACGTACCAAAACAAAAACGTAGAAAATGGGACTCAAAATCTGAAGAGTGTGTTTTTATGGGCTATTTCGAAGACTCTAAAGCTTACAGGCTTATGAAACTGTCATCCAAGGAAATTGTGAAAGCTAGAGACGTCGTATTTTTTTAATCAAAAATGCCATTTGCACCAAAGCAATCACAAAATTTTGGGAACCCTTCTCAAACCGAGTCTTTTGTGAATTTTGATGATGGCAATGAACGAGAGGATTTAAACGATGCGAGTTCCAGCGCTGATAGCTCCGACGATACTCATCAGGATGAACAAGAGTCAAGTGATACCTTGGAAGATACGAATTTGAGCACCGATGACTCTTCTGAAACCTTGATAAAGGACGGATCAAACGATGAAGGTTCTAGCAGTGTTTTTAAAATAGAGCAAAATAGAATCAATGAAAAGAATCCATTAAGAAGATCTGAACAGACTCCGAAACCTAAACAGATGCCAGACTATGTTACTTATGCTACCATAGAGAGCAATACAACTGATCCAAATACAGTTTACGATGCCATGCATTGCCCTAAAAAGAGTCTTGGGAAAAGGCCATGAAAAGTGAGTTTGAATCACTTCAGCAAAATAAAACATGGATACTTTCTGAACATCCCAAAGGCAATAAAGTCATAAACACCAAGTGGGTATTTAAGACGAAGTATAATGCACAGGGCAATATTGAAAGGTATAAGGCTAGATTAGTAGCCAGAGGGTTCACTCAAGAATATGGTAAGGATTATTTGGAGACGTATGCACCAGTTGCCAGACTCTCATCAATTCGTTATCTATTTGCTCTCGCTGTGAAGTATGATTTAAACGTGGATTATTTGGATCTTGAAACTGCCTTTTTAAACAGAAATCTCAACGAAGAGATATATATAAGATAACCTGAAGGCTTTATTTTTAAGGGACAAGAAGAAAAAGTATGTCTTTTGAAAAAAGCCATGTACGGGCTTAAACAAGGCAGCAGATGTGGGAATGTAATGCTATCATCGACCTTGAAAGCCCTTGGATTCCAACAACTAATTGCAGATCAATGCATTTATTGCAAAAGGGATGGTAAACAAATTTCAATTATTGATGACCTTTCACTCTTTTATGATGAGAAAACAGATCGAGTTAAGCTCGTAAAGCAACTTCAAAATAGATTCAAAGTTAAGGATCTCGGGGAAGCAACTTACTGTCTTGGTATGCAAATTACTAGGGACAGAAAGGAAAGGAAACTATGGATTGATCATGAAAATTACATCAACAAAATTCTGTCCAGATTCAACATGGAAGATTGTAAGTCGGTGCTTACTCCCATGGACCGAAACCAGAAATTATCGAAAGAAATGGAATCGAAATTAGCTAAAGAAAAGGAACAAATCGCTAAGCTTCCTTATATGGAAGCGATTGGAAGTATTCTCTATGTCAGTCAAGTTTCAAGACCAGACATTAGTTATGCCGTAAACTTCCTCAGTCGTTTCTCGAAAAATCCAGGAAAGGCTCATTGGTTAGCAGCAGTGTGCTCAGATTGCAAACTGGGGTACCTACAGACGCGATTGCACGCCGTATCCGTGTACTGAGCACACTGGTTAGCAGTGAAGCGACTATTGATATACCTACAGGAGATTACCAATCTCAAATTTCAATACAGAAAGGGGGCTAATTCTTCATTGGTGGGGTTTTATGATGCAGACTGGGGAAATGATATTAACGACCGTCACTCAGTTTCAGGTTACGTCTTTGTCATGTAGGGGAGTCAAATTTCTTGGGGCTCAAAAATGCAAGCTACTGTTGAGCTTTCGACTACAGAAGCAGAATACATGTCTCTCTCAACCACATGTCAAGAAGCGCTATGGCTACGTAATTTGGCTCAGGATCTTGACCCTAGTTTAAAACCAATGTCCATCCACTGTGACAACAAAGGGGCAATAGATCTTGCAATAACAGCAGCCTATTGTCCTCGAACAAAACATATCGCTATTAGATTACATTTCTTACGCGATCATGTACAAAAAGGCGAAATTGTATTAGAATATATATCTACAGAGAACATGATTACTGATTCTTTGACTAAGGGTCTGTTTCATAATAAACACATCTATTGTACCAAGGGAATGGGACTAATCTGAAAATTCAAATTCTAAGGGGAGTGTTAGAATAATAATTTGAATTATATAAAGTTTTAGCGCCTTCGCACTATCGATATGTAAGTTCCATTCATGTTGCTCACTTCACATTACTTATACATATCGTTCCCTTTTTATGATGAATACACGTTTTTTTTGTATTGAACCAGTTTTTTTGTCTTCAATCATTGCCCATCAGAATGCTTGAGCAGTGAAGGGAGAAAAGCCTGGTTATCTTTAAAGAACGTGATCAGAAATTTCCTGAGAAATCACAAATCTAAACACTACAAGCGGTGTGTGAATGAAATGTTGACGCAATTCCATGGCTTACTCGTGACGATCCGATCAAAAAACATGTTCGCTCAAGCAAACGTCGAACATTTTAATATAGATAAATAAAGATCTGATGCCCAGTACAGCATTGAGTACAAATTTTCGGAAATTGAAGAGAAGAGTACGCATTTTTCAAGATATTTCAGAAACGGCTAATACAAATTTAAATGTTTTACCAGATGATTATTCTTCATGAAAACACAAAAAAATCAACCCATTGCTAATTTAAAAAGAGTAAATACGTCCTGAATCAGAGATTATTGAAATTTCAGTGCATTTTCAGCACTTTTTTCCAGTTTTTGAAGAATATATCAAAAACCGTTATAAATTTCGCTGAAGTAAGAAGATATTTGCAAACTGTGTTAAAAACGCATCGAAATGATCTGCATTTATAGCGGGAAAAAAATGTTCACTCTTAAAAAAAATTATGTTTATGTTTATAATGTTTCATGCTCGTTTTACACTTTGATGTATTCTTCCAGTGAAACTTTGCTCATGATGTCATTATAAAATTCTCTTGCTTCTTCTATTATCTAAATTATAGTATAATCTATACTTTGTTGAGTCCGTATTACGGAAAATCTCCCATGATAGATCAATTTTGAAGTGATTGTTCTTAAAATCATATAAAGAAACTGAGATTTCATGATATAACTTTATATGTTTAGATTAAAATATTCGAAGTCCAAATATAGTGAACCTGATAATAAGGGGTGGCGCGTTCGTGCATTGATGAAACTATTTTGAAAAAATATTTTAAAGTTTGGCATCTGGAGAACTGTTCTATCGTTAGACGAAATGAATGCTATATCGTATGCGAGAACTGCTTTGGAACAGATACAATAGATGAAAAACCCTTACGATTTGGACTTAAATTCTGGTGAGTTTGCACTGCAGATGGATTTTTACTGAATCTTGACTTACTTGTATATTGAGGAAAAAATGCATAAGTTGGAGACAAATTAGCTAAATGCGTATTGGTTTCTCGCGTGGTAATGAATTTATTGGAAGAATTTTTCAAAGTGACAGCTGCTAGAAAAGCTCCTCAGTTCCATCTTTATTTTGATAACTTTTTTATGAATTTGGATCTTGTTGTACATTTAAAAAATCTCAAACTAAAATGTACTGGAACTATTGGAGATAATCAGGTAGTTTAACCTTTTAGCTGCGAGGAAATTTCAGTACAAATCGACCTCTTATAAAATGCAAAATTTATACATAAAATCACTGGATATCTCAAGTAGAGTCCCCGACCTGACTGCTGATCAATACATCGACCTGCCCCGCAGGCAACATAAAGTGCAATGTAAAAAATTTGTCTTATTTGTCATGAAGGTTTGAGAGGGTATTTCTATGTAATTTCACGTGCTGAATATGAAAAAAATAGTAACAAAATTCCCGCAGACACCCTTGACCTTGAAAATCGCCAATTCAAGGTCAAATTTCATTCCTAATATAAGCCAAGTTTGTAGAAGGTTTTCGTATGTAGTTCGATGCGCTGAATACGTAAAAAATAGTTTAAAAATTCCCGCTGACACCCTTGCCCTTGAAAATCTCTATTTCAAGGTCAAGGATACTTCAGTGATTTTTTCAGTATTTTTTTCGTATTTAGTCCATCAAATTACTTAGGAAATCACTCTGAAATCCTCGCACATTTGGGAAATTTAAGTATTTTGAAATTGAAAAAAATTTAAAGAATTCTATTGATCCAAATGTTTATTTAGATGAAGTGGTGAAAATACTTATTCATGTTGATGGTATGGACATTTTTAGACATTCTAAAAAAGGGTTTTGATCAATGATGGAGAAAATGTTTTTATCAAAATATGACACAAAACCTTTCTTAATTGCTTTATATCACGGTCAGTCAAAACCAAATTTGGCCAGTGAATTTTTTTCTGATTTTGTCACAAAAGCCAGTAATCAAATGTTGCAAGGCACACACAGGTTTCTATTCTTGTGAACGTTGTGAAACTAAAGGAATGACTGTAAACTCTAAGCGAGTTTTCCCAGAAACACAGCCACAGAAAAAAAAATTTTTGATTCCTGGGGTCAGACCATGTATACTAAAGTGTTTCCCAATAGGGGTGATATGATTTTGAATGTCCCTATCGGGCTCATTTGAACTGAAATTTTTGACGTCTGCTGTCAGTTGTCATCAGTAAGGTTTGCTATTTAATCATGAGTAGTTTCACGCTTCCACAACGTTTGGAAATTGTCCAATTATTTTATCAAAATTCGAGAAGTTTTGTCGGTGTTCAAAGAGCATATCGTGCAAAATATGGTCGTCATTCTGCTCCATCCGCGCTCTCAATTCGTCGAATAATCGATAAGTTGGAGAGTGAATTTACTCTAATGGATACTAAGCCTAAAAATCGTATGCGTACCGCACGTTCTACACAGAATATAGCCGCCGTACAGGCCAGTATCGAGGAAAACCGTGAATTGTCCGTGCCACGCCGATCTCAGGAATTGGGCCTGTCCAGGATGACTACCTGGCGTATTTTGCGATTGGATCTTGGCCTGCATCCCTATAAGATGATTCTGGCCCAAGAACTGAATCCTAATGACAATCGTTTGCGTCGGGAGTTCGCGGATTGGGCTCTGGAATCAATTGAAAATGATCCCAATTTTCATCAAAAAATCATCTTTTCTGATGAGGCGCATTTTTGGCTCAAGTCTCGGGGGACATTTGGCCGATTTATTGTTTAAATCATAAATGGCATAGAATATCCAATATAATAAAAAAGATTTCAATCAATTCCGAATGAATATTCAGTGTTTTTTTCAATTTCAAAACATATCACCCTTATTGGGAAACCCTTTATATGTTTTAGGGGTCGCTGCATCTGAATCCGGAGTAAGATAAACACAATCGGCTCAGCGTTTCACCATAACCCCTGAAAACCCCATCATCTAAGCTATACTAGGTTGTTCAAAAAGTTTTGAAAGCGACATCTATAGAGCAGTAGAAGAACCAAAATTTCTACGCCATATTAAGATTTCATCTTTCATATGAACATACCCAAAGTGTCATTCCACTCTGTCAATTCATTGTTTGTTTACAAGCCATTTAAAGTTGACGTGTCAGTGTATTTTTGTACAATGGAAAAAACCGAATATCGTGCAGTGATAAAATTCTTTGTTTTGGAAGGTTTATCAGCAACGGAAATTCATACAAAAATGGTGAAAGTGTTAAAGGAAGCTGCTCCTTCATTTCCAACTGTGCATCGATGGGTTTTAGAGTTTAGACGTGGTCGAAAAAGCGTTGAAGACGATCCATGCTCAGGACGTCCAAAAAGTGCATCAACACCAGCATTCATAGCAAAAGTACAGGATATGGTTTTGGAAGATCGTCGATTGACGGAGAGAGATTTAGCAGAGGCCCTAGACATCTCATTAGGCAGTGTGAGTCATATTTTACGTGAAGTTTTGGGTTTCAGAAAGCTCGGTGCACAATGGGTGCCGCATTCGCTCACAATGGAACAAAAACACGCTCGAATGCGACTTTCTGAGCAACATTTGGAGCGTTTTCGAAAGGATAAAAAGGATTTTTTGCGTCGATTCATCACTATGGATGAGACTTGGGTCTTCCATCATGATCCTGAATCAAAACAAAAGGCTAAGGAGTGGTGTGAACCAGGCACTTCGGCACCGAAGCGAGTTCGTGTCCAGAAATCGGCGAAGAAAGTGTTAGCATCAGTTTTTTGGGATGCAAAAGGGATTTTGTTGGTAGATTATCTCCAAACTGGCAAAACAATAAATTCTGAATATTATTGTAACCTTTTGGATCAATTGAATGCAAAAATTCGTGAAAAAGACCCGGTTTGCAGAAGAAAAAAATCCTTTTTCATCAAGACAATGCACCCGCTCACACAGCTCAAAAAACCATCATTAAAATAACCGAATTAAAGTACGAATTGTTGCAGCATCTACCTTATTTGCCTGATTTAGCTCCCTCTGACTCCTGGCTGTTCCCACACCTCAAGAAATTCCTTCGTGGGAAGCATTTTTCATCAAACGAAGAGGTTATAGCCGTCGTAGAGGAGTATTTTGCAGGCCTTGCAGAAAGTCACTTCCATAATGGGATAAACAAGTTGGAAGACCGTTGGACCAAATGTATTGATCTTATGGGAGATTATACTGAGCAATAAAAGTGATTTCATCAAAAAAAAACGTATTTTCATTTCCGCTTTCAAAACTTTTTGAACAACCTAGTATAAGCCCGTAACGATAAACCCGTTACAACAAACCTCGTAACCCCTTAACACTACAACCCCATAATCCCTAACACCATAACGTTATAAACTCTGACACCATAACCATTATTACTCCATAACCCAATAACCCTATAACCCCATGTATCGAAGGGAAATAGTTTATCACGGGTAATCTGTATTATTGCGAGTTGTCAGAGAGTTTCGAGATACCTTAAACCCGTTACATTAAACCCCGAAATCCCTTAACGCTATTACTCCTAAACCCTCCGCGCTATAACCCCATAATCACCAACAGCATAACCCCATAACATCATAACCCTATAGCCCTATATCGAAAGGAAATAGTTTATCACATGCAATCTGTATTATTGCAAGTTGTAACAGAGTTTCGGGAAACATTAAATCCATTACGTTAAACTCAATAATCCCATAGCACCATTAAACAATGGTAGAACCACCAGCATTAGCGTTACTTGATGTCATTTTGCGAAAGTCCTTATAAGAATTACATGATGTACAAAATCCGATCGTGCAACCTTCTCGCGGTGTACATTGAGTAACGCGAATGCCAACGATTCTACCATTGTTTAATGTTGCTATGAGGTTATTGTGTTTAACGTTGTGACGCCTAAGGTCACACAAGTTTTAACTTGTCGGAAGGACAATTTAAAAGGTAGATTTTTGAGTCTAGAGTTTTCACTCTAATAACTCAGGAACAATTTTAAGATTAATTTGGCAGTCAGAATCAGTAAAAATTTCTTTCTAAACCTAGGGGAAGTATTTCAAAATTGGAAGAAGGGAGGTGAGGATTTAAACGAATTTGTACATCACATTATGGAGCACACCAGATCGTTTAAAAACTCAGGGATAGTCTTAGGGAAAGATATTTATGAATATCGATACCAGATTGGTTACTGGCACCCAGATATTTATATGGAGAAAAACAATTTATTCACTGATTTTTCCAAATCATTTCAGTCGATTATGTCGATCATTAGAAGAGTGTATCACTATCAGTGATAACGGAACTCTACTATATCGACCTTATCAACCTATGATTTAGAATTAATTTAACGTTATTTAAAACAAGATGGAATTTTTCAATATAAATTGAAGAAATTTATTTATTCAAAAATATACAATTGAAAGATGGAGAGAAAAGTTAGACAGCAATTTTATTGTTCAACTTACTTTGTTATTATTGGTTATAATAAAATCCTTGAGTAATCCTTGGAGAAATCGATGTGTCGTGGAACTTGGAACTGCAACCCGTCTCCCTTTTAATATTTTTATTTAAATTGGTGACCGTGTATATATTATAATTTTCGATGGAAAAAGAACTTTAGAAATATTTATGTGGAGAATGTAATTTTAAAACTTGGTATAAAAACTTCGAGGCTAGCGCGAACGACGAGTACTTGTGCAATTTCTTTTTTATAGAAAATACTGAATTTTTTTTTAGTAAAGAGAACGTTTTGGTGAAAATGTAGAGAAGCGGAACTGTCTTAAAAGATGAAAATGCATAGCTTTTATGTATTCTCATCTTTTCCCTTTCTACTTGAAAAACTTTTAGGGGATTTGGAACTACTAGTTTTAGTTGTTTGATTGGTTGGCTGTCTATAGCGACATAGTTACGCCCCCGCAATAGTCAAAGAAAATCTCAAGGGCTGACCTATTGGGTTGGGCCTTGTAGGAGTTTCCAAACTTTTCCAGATTCATCGATTTCCCAAGAGATGGCGCTACATGTATATTCTAAAATAAAATACTTTGAAAATTAATTCTTTAAACAATTACGTTTACAGATTTAGTAAATTTTAACTAAACGAAGAGTCAAACTACGATATATTTCACTTATATCTTAAATTAACTTACAAAATCGTGAATTTACATTAAATTAGTCATGTTTCTACTTTAAATTCAAAAGAATCATTATCGCTTAAAATTAATACATATTTCAAAGTTAGTCTTTCAATTAATTCATGTTAACCGTTGAATGTTTTGTTTAAATATATATAATTCTTACATTTTGGAAGATAAATTTATATGTAAGTTTTATCTTACTGAAATTCATTTCTTAAGATATAAGTACTAATTCTAAAATCTGACTTTGAATTTAATTTTCTATTGCTTCGTTTTAACATTTTTATTTGTAGGTAAAGATGTTATAATTTAACATTTAAAACAAATTATATTGATTTGAAAGTTGTGTGCAAAGTTGCTTATAAAATATATATCTAATTACATGATTGTGTCGGTAAAACAGAACGTTTCTATTACTTAAAATCCTGAATAATAGTAGTTTAATTAAATTATTAGTTTTCTATGATACAATTATATCTCTGAATATTGATTGCAAGTTAAATTGGAGTTTTGTGACTGAGATTGATTTAAAGTTTTACGAAGTTTGACATATATTTATAAAAAATAATTGTATAATTTTGTGAAGGCAAAATAGTTAGGTTTGTTAAATTACTATTGAAAATAGATATGAAATATATTCAATTATCAAATAAATTGATGTTCGAATTTCTTAGAATTACTGGAAAATGTATGAATAATTTTTAGTAATTTATAAACTAGTATTTTACCTTCTCATAAACATTTACGTTTGCATTGGTAAGGTAGATTCCTAATTATTGAATGTTTTAAATAAATTGCTATTGGTTTATGGTTACATTCCATAAGTTTCAAATGTTAGTTCAAAAATAATAAAATAGATTCAAGTTGCAATTCTCTTATTAGTTAATATAATTTCTTTTCTTATTCATAACATACCGAATAATATTAAAAGTGATGTTAATTTCTTATTTAATTCAATTATTTTATAAAATCTTATTTTCAAAAGTTTTATTTTCTATGTTAAATAGGTCTAAGATATTATCTAGGCAGAGAATGCACTTTGTATCTATTTGTATTTTCATGGGCGGGGTACCAGCGCGGTCCCTTTTGAGCGATAGCCTAAGCTGTTTATGATTTCTTGTAATGGCTAAATACTGGACCATTTACTGCTTGTATTTGTTTGGAGGTTTATGCATCTATCTTGTTAGAGGCTGGTGAACGTTTGTATTTGAAAAGGAAATACAATTGTGGGCGACGTGTTTTGGTCGAAATGTAGAGGTACAAAGTTTTTTATATTTTACGATAGTTCAAGTAAATTTTCGGTATTCATATTGATGCAGCTGCGTTTTGAATTTATCTTAAAAGGTTTCTAGCCTTAACTATTTACAAAAGATTGAGAAATTTGTCGAAAGGTATAAAATAATTTATAGATGTAAAACCGCTCTTAATATTTGGAGAAATAATGGAGAAAAATAAGATTCGGAGAAAAAAGAAAGTAGGTAATTTCAGAGGACGTCACAACGTAATGGATTTAAGATTCCCCGAACCTCTGTTATAACTTGCAATAATACAGATTGCCCGTGATAAACAATTTCCTTTTGATATAGGGTTATGGTGTTATGGAGTTATGATGTTGGGGATTATGGGGTTATGGTGCGGGGTTTTCGGGGTCATGGTGTTAAGGGGTTACGGGGTTTAATGTAATGGGTTTGAGGTATACATGTTCTGACCCCAGGAATCAAAACTTTTTTTTGTGTGGCTGTGTAATTACTATCTGGACACATAATACGCTTTGAATAATCCAATAAATAAATAAAGCCTTTAAAAAATCATAAGCTTTGAAAATGTCCAATTTCTTCTTATTGCTTCATACAAAAGCCGCCATATTTAATTTTCCAGTTTAAAGTTGTAGTAACCAACAATTTTTTAGAGGTACTGAGATGCAAGTTCTTTACCCGGAACCTGTACTCTTGGGGAGCCCAGTAATTTTGTTGATTTAACTAAAACCTGGAATGACTAAAAGAATGATGAAAAAGATGCTAGTTGAGCGCCAGTCATTATGTTTAAAGTAACAAAGTTGATTTACAATTCAATGAGCCTCGAACTAGAAATATTGGAAAAACAAGGCAGGATTATATTAAGATGACAACAGTAAAACGGATAAAGAAATAAAAAGACTAGAATTTGATTATCGAAAGAAGTTTGAACAAACAAGATTTATTTTTAATGAATTTCAGAGATTCGATATAAACTAAATTTATAAAGTTAAGTATGAAAAAAACGACTTCTTCAGACTAAGATAGTAATTTATTTTATTTTTCGACGTTTCAAAGTCATCTACGACTTCCTCATCATGACAATTGGCTACTTGTCATTTTCATATGTAAATGAATATAGTCAAAAATATGGATTTGTCAACAATCGTAGTAAAAATTACATACATAGTTTATAAACTGTTCCTTATCTATCGGTGCAAAAAGATATATGAAGAAATTAAATTTAAATAAAAATTGTCGCATTATTATCGTTTAAAAATGACACTGTTGTGACGTCTGAAGTCACATAAGATAAAAGTTATTTTTATGTTTTTTAATTATATTCTAGAACAGAATATGTATAACTGTTTAAGTCAGTTTCGGGTCTAGAGTTTTCACTCCAACAACCCAGGACTACTGTTTAAAATTGAATTCTCAGAAAAAGCAAATGGTTTCAAAATAATACATGTATAAATGGGAAAGACAGGGTGAACCTTGGAGAAAGTCGTACTATTCTCATACAAGGGAGCATGCCACTTTGTCCTAAGTTCCGGGATTTGGAATGGAAGGAAGCAAAATACACAAATGTTGGTACTGGAATGATTACCGGCACACAAACATTTCTAATAAAATATAATAAATATAATGAATATAAAATAGTGGGAAGAAAGGTTTAGAAAGAAAGACACAGAAAAATATATCAAATATTAATCAGCATTAATTAATTAATTAAAATAAGTTGTAATTAAAATATCATCTAAGTATAATAAAACTTTACTTTGTCTGATCAATGGTTCAAAAATTCTATAAATAAATCGTTGAAAGACACGGATTGTGTTCGTTAAGCCAAAGGGCATTCTAAGAAACTCGTATTGTCCTAGAGGCATTACGAACGATGTATTCTTCATAGAGGACTCAGCCATTTTTACTAAAATAATAGGAATTGCATATGGAGAATTGCTCGGTCGCATTAACCTATTTTTAACGCCTTCGTCTATTATTTTGCGTAGTTCCTCTGTCTCAGAAAAGTCCAAACGTCTTGGCGTATAACTAATCGGCTGGTTATGTTTTAAAGTTATATTCATTTCAGGTTCAGTTTTCCATTTTAAAACATATTCGGTCTCAAACATTTTGTTTTGTAATTTTCAGATACACTGTAATCGATTTCCGAGATAATATTCAAATTGTCAGTTACTTTACACGGCGTATCATAGTCAATGCGCATAATTTCGTTTACCGCGTTAGTAATATTGGCTGTATTTTTATTAATTCCGACATTATTTTCATTGACTGATTTTCTCTAAAGCGAAAAATTCTTATCATATCAAAGGTGATGGGTACTTTGGACGCGCTGTCATCTAGTTGCAATGTGTCGCGAACCAACTCCACTTTCTTTATCCATGTTTCAAGAGTTTGCGCTGCCACTAAATTCGTTTAGAAGGTCGCTGATAGCTTTAAGATTGGGAAATGAGACATGTGTACTCGAGGAACTACTATGGCTTATAAGTGTTTCCGATATTCTCAGTAAATCCAATCCCCTTTGTAGCAGATCTCGTTTTCGCCGTGAAAGTTATAATTTTCTAAGCCTCATTTCCTCGTTTATTTGAGAAACGTTAGCGGCTGTTGCGTGGAGGTCCTGATGTGCCTTGCCTCCTCTGGCGTTTCCGTAATTAATTCAGCTTTTGTGCCCCTCGTTTCGAGACGCTGTGTCTTTATCAACTCCTTCAATTCGTTTACCTTGTAATGGGTGGTTGGTTTCGTTGACTAGGAGTAGTCATAATGACCAAAATTATTCGTAAATTGTAGGTTTATTTTGTACATTTTACTTTGTATGTATATATTTTTGCATGTATTTCTAAAACTAAGCATCAATGGAGATTATTGTAGAAAATGTGAATAAGGATAGGCATTCAGACGTCTCATTACAAGGATTCACAAACATAAAGAGAAAACACAACCCTATGTCTTTCTCTCGACATACCGCGATCGAAAAATAAAACAATAATTTATTTCAACGAAGCAAGAATACTAATTGGGGTATGTCAATTTCATCATTGATTATAGTTTTTATACCTTAAAAGTAACAAAAGATTCAGATAAAATGGTAATAAAAATTCTTATTGTAGTCACTTGTCATCGACTTTTGGATAGGACTGAAATTGTACAAGAATTCATTGTATATTTCAATAATTCCGTAAACCTTTCAATGAAAGCTTCTAAAAAAGGTGTCGAAATTCTCATTAACTAGTCATATCCAAAACTCGATAACAATTAAAGAAAGTTTTGGCAACTAATATTATCCGTGCAAGAGCTTTAACTTCAATCTATTGGGAGCAAATTGATTTTGATTATTAAATATAATAGCGTGGGACATCAGTATGCTGAAAATTGAACAGTCTTTCGAAATTAGAAAAATTTTATGTCTGTCCAAGGCGCAGATTACTTTCATTCGTTCATTCGTGAATAGGTAGGTAGTGGAACGAGTCTTGCGACACACAGTTTTCAGAACTCTCGAGTGACGCCTAGATTAGAATAAAAGGAAGGCTCTAGTATTTTTGTGATTGAATAAAAGATTGGTTTTTATAATAAATATAAAATTTGAACGATTATTTTAAAAAAACATGTACAATAGTATTATTCAAACTGTTGCCCATCTGAAGCTACGACTTTTTCCCACCTTTCTGGCAATTTGTGGATTCCATCCCAAAAGAACTGCGCTGGCTTGGCGGCCAAGAATGAATCAAGCCAATTTTTGATACCCTGTTCTGATGTGAACCGTATTCCAGTGAGGACGTTCTGCATCGACCGGAACAAATGGTAGTCAGAAGGGACAAGGTCTGGGCTATAAGGCGGGTGGAGTAAAACTTCCCATCCACTGTTTTCCAAATAGTTTTTAACCGGAATAGCAACATGGGGCTGAGCGTTGTCATGATGGAAAATTATTGCCTCGTGCCTGGTCGCATATTGCGGGCGTTTCTCGGCTATTGCTTTCTTCAAACGGATTAATTGTGTTCGGTAGCGTTCTCCATTGATGGTTTCACCCGGTTTTAGCAGCTCATAATACAGCACACCCTTCTGATCCCACCAAATACAGAGCATTACCTTCGCGCCATGGATATTCTTCTTTCCCGTATTTGGCTGGTTGGCCGGGTTTCACATATGAATTTTGCGCTTGGGGTTGTCGTGAAGGATCCATTTTTCATCATCAGTAGAAATCCCATACAAAAATTACTTCTTTTTGTGGCGTTCCAGCAGCATTTCGTACATGCAAACCCGCCTTTCAACGTCTCTCGGCTTGAGTTCATGTGGAACCCAATTTCCTTGCTTCTGAATGTATCCGGCTGTTTTTGAACGTTTTGAAATGGCTGCTTGAATGACTCCCAAAGATTCTGCAAGCTCTTCTTGTGTTTGGCAGCAATCTTCATTGAGTAATGCTTCCAGTTCTTCATCTTCAAACTTTTTTAGCTGCCCAGGACGATCTTTAATGCATGCTTTCATACTTCACTCTACGCTTTTGAATTTTACTGAAATGTGATTCATTCTTGAACATTTGATACATCACAAATAATTACAGTGATACTGAATAATTTCTATCTTGTCCATATGTCCCAACTTTGATCGATAGTTAAGTAAAATTACTCGAACTATTTTTCTCTGTGTATATTTTAACTATCTATAACAGACATCATTTTAAAATAATTTAATTTTAAAATAAATACGCGCATGGTATAGGCATCTTTCATCTTAAAAGGACAGGATGTGACCTTTCAAGGTCAATGAGCAATATATTGCAATACTTATAAAGAAATGTACTTCAAAATTGCATTTTTTCATTGTTTTAAGAAATCAAATGCGTTGCCGAAATTACGATGTTTTGATATTCAGTGCCTAAATACTGATTCAAGAGATAATTGCCAGTTAAATCCTGAAAAGTTTTTCGCAAGAAAACGATTGACAGCTATAAATACCGAACCATCTCACATGACTGCTCGCTAGCTCCATCTGGGTCTGTTCGTAAAAGCAATTTCATTCAGTTATGGTTGCATTCCCTGAAATGACGCATGTATTCTCGAGCAATCTTTTTAATAAATATGTATTCGAAGATAAAATCGCGTCGGTAATGAAAGTCAAGAATATGATTTAAAAAAAACAATAATAATGCTTGAAAGAACGTTAAGAGCGTTAAATAATATTTTTATATTATTTTCCGGTTTGCTTCTGTTTTCGAATTATTATTAAGGGACACATTCCCAAAATAGCTTTTTCTACGTATATTTTTTTAAAAGTGTCAATCACATGACCTGAGTATCATTTCTGCACTGTCCTTATTTGTCACAGCTTGTTTGCCTATACGACGGAAGTTCATCCAATATTTAAAAAACTTCGGTGACAACCCTTTTCGAACTTCAGAAAATGATGTTTTCATCGCCTATTGCTTGAATTTTATAGGAGTGATTTTAAGGGCATGCTCTTTTAATCATGCTTTTTTATCTTCACAGATCCATCGTTGGACAATCTTTCATTTGTATGAACGAATTAGAAAATTGAAATGTTTATCCAACTTGTTATGTTTTTTGAGCATTTTAGATTTTTTGAATTTATTCTGGAAGAAGGCTTAGTTTTTTTTACGGAAAACCCCAGATTCAAAGGATAAGAATTTTAATGTTAGGCAATTAAGATATATGGCTCAATCGAAGTGAAGCTATGGCTCGCTTGCTCGGACAGGCTGCACAAGTGGCACAGATCTAGAATTCACTGTTTCATATATTGACAAAGGACCCCGCAGATTTATTTGTTTGTTTACACTCTCAGGAATTACAACATATCCAAAACTTCAGCCAATTTGTTTGGTGCCGGATTGTAATGTAATTATTTTAAATTTGCAGAATGACAAAGTGACATTTCTTTGAAATTTGTTATCAGTAATCTCCGCCATTCAATAATGAATCGTTTAACAATTGAACAACGCTTTTAAACTGTGTACACTCATTTTCAGAATCAAAGATCCGTTCGCGAAACTTATAGAACTCTTCGTCCATTTCATGGTCGATAAATTAGACCTTCTGAGCGGCTATTCGTTCTGTGATGGATAAATTTCGCACCACTTATACATTGCGTGATGTAAAACCACCAACAAGATAAAAGAATCTGCGTGACAAAGAAGCCACACATCCGCCAAAACCATCAATTTATTGAAAGGAAAATTTGGTGACGTTATTTTAAGAAATGGTTCTGTCAACTATACTCCAAGATCGTGTAATTTAATGCCACCAAATTATTTTCTTTGGGGGCATGTTAAACCCATGGTTTATGCTGACAAGACAACAACTCTGGAAGCATTGGAGATCAATATTAACCGAACCATTAATGTAATAAGGCCGGAAGTATTGGAAAAAGTGGTCATAAATTAGACTGATCGGATTCGCTTTGTAAAGATTTGTCGTGGTGTTCACAGGCCGAAAATAATTTTTAGAACATAATTGGCTTTAGATTTACTTTTATAAACAACAAATTAAAAACTTTGTCCACAGCATTTTTTTCGTATTCCACGTAGAGTTTTGCTTAGAAAAAACCGCAAATTTAAATATTTTGCCACAAGAATTGTTTATAACAATGGTTATTGTTATCTTTTCAATTATTTTTGTGATTAAATATAATTCTTACCTTAATACGAAGCACTGTTAACAATAAGAAATTTTTTTACCGATAATAAGACTGCAAATTTATTTATGACAATATACAGTTTACCTAACCAGTTATTAAGGCGTAAAAAATCGTTATGTAAATAATTTCAGTTTTTCCATAACACATCACTCAATAACATCAATAACATCAACACAAATTATATATAGAGGGCACCACTGTTGTCAAATCCATATGATTTCTGGACAGTGCCAACGTTTAAAAGTTAAGACTCAAAATTTCATAACAATCTGAGATTTAGTTCAGAAGCTACAGAAGTTATGGTGAAGCAACTTTTGTCATTTTCAAAACAATGGATAAAAAAAAATTTCGAGTTTAATCAAACATTGCTTTTTAATTGGAAAACATATTTTCAAAACAAAGCAATGGCTAGATAAGCGTTATGGGGACTCTGCACCAGGGAAATCAAAAAACATCGACTGGTATGACGACTTTAAACACAGTCATACAAACACCGATGACGCTGAATGCTCTGGTCGCCCAAAATCAGCAGTTGTTCCGGAAAACATAACAAAAGTCCACAAAATATTTTTGAGTGATCGTAAATTGAAGTTGCGTGAGATAGCTGACACCTCAAAAATATCAGAAGGTAGTGTGTTTACAATTTTGCACGAATCTTTGGGGATGAGTAAGTTGTTTTCGAAATGGGTGCTGCGTTTGCTCACACCCGAACAAACACAACAACGCCAACGCGTCGAGGATTCAGAGCGTTGTTTGGAGCTGTTCAAGAGAGGTAAAAAGGATTTTCTGCGTCGGTATGTGACTTAAATCTTATATTTCATCATGAATTTACCTATTGATCCGTTGCTGATTCAAGATCAATTTTCAGAACATAAAAATTATCATAAATTTTTTATTTCTGTTCTAATATGATAAGAGATCCAATATCATGACCAGTTATAATTTTTACTTTATGTTGGTACAGTTTTAGAAATTTCGTAAAATTTTACCACTTCTCATTTACTGAAGGTGATGATTAATTTTAGTTGTTATTAAAGATTTATCCATTTTTATTGGAATTTCATTTGTTTTGATTAGAAATTCACTCAGCTACAACAGCTGTATGAAAATATAAAATTGTTGGAGTTATTCTAACAGTATATAGAAACTTGTTATGATTATATGAAAATCAGTACTCTTTACTATTTACAAAATGTAAAAATTTTTATTTTGACAAATAGAGTAAAAAATAGGTTTCGAAAATAAACTTTAATCATCAGGAAACAATTCCTTATAGGTAAATGATTCTGTTATTTTGTTGGCTACATTTGTAAATAGGTCTGCCAGTGATGACTCCAGGACTGGTTTTACTTCATCGAGTAATAATCCACTATTAGCATTCAGAACCTCGTTGCTTGCAGATCCTGCAAAAAATATATACCTTTAATAATCACGCGTAAAAACTTTGGAAAAGTAAATAAACGAAATGTTAAAATGCAAATCATCCATCTCAAGTTAATCAATAGATTTCTATATAAAAATATATTTTATCAATCTATATCTGAATAAATATGATTTAAATAATATTTTTGCAAAAAATGAAGCTAGTATTTTTTTCATTTTGTAGTTCTTTAGAAAACTTTCCATGTACAACTATAGAGTTTTGGAAATACTATCCTTTAAAACATGGAAAAAATTCATTTGGTAAATTTGGTCTTGAGAATCGATATTTTAAATTTTCACTACTGGGCTAACGTAATAGTATATTATGTGCCTAGGCGCAAAATGAGGGTTATTTCGCGACTAGTTCCGGCCATTTTGATTTTCTCGATCTTGTATAGTAGTAGCGGATTGTAATAGACGCATGCGCAGTTCAAATGTACAAGGCTTTGTCAGTATGGTGCCAACGATGTACGAAGAAGAAGAATAAGAAGACGATTACGCTCCGCTGTATGGTTATAGGCGCATGCGCAGTTCAATTTTACGTTACATTTCTCTGTATCGTAATACACAACATTACGCTACTCTCAAAGGTAGCGTCAAAACGAGTTTACGCGCCGGAGGCACATAAAAGATATGTATTGAATAAGATATGTATATATGTTTCTCTGTATCGTAATACACAACATTACGCTACTCTCAACTGTAGCGTCAAAACGAGTTTACGCGCCGGAGGCACATAAAAGATATGTATTCACGTTAAAAAGTTGGATACTGAATAATATGAAATTAAATTGAATGCGTACACATTACAAAAAGTATAAGTTGTTTAGTGTCCACGCATATCATTCCTATAACAGACGCACAACCATAATAGTTACTATACTTATATAAAAAATATCTAATCATACGCACTGCAGTCGTTAATGCTAACTATTGTCCTGATATGCAAATGAAATATTAAAGAGATATCTTCCTTTAAAAGCCATAGTTCAAATCACGTCTTAAAATACATAAGTAATACTTAACACACACACTACTTAAAAATTCATTGTCAAGTCTTCATCGCCTGAGATATAGTACTGGAGTGCTATACTGAATAATTTTAATGGCCCATTCTACAAAGATTATATGAAAATCAAATAATGTACAATACAACGATATAATCATAATTATTACTTCTAGCTGATTAAATATTGTAGAGTGGATATATGATGATTATAATTTTAACATATAATTAACATTTTCAGGAATCATTGGCAAATTAATGCAATCTTTGTCTTTCAAAGAGTGGAATAGAGAGTGGAATAGAGAGTATGATACTTTTTTAAAATGCGAAAAGCCGAGGTTTTATTACACTTATTCATATCATAGCATCAAAATTCAATATAGCCATAACAGCCTTTAAAACATGTAGAAGACAAATGAGTATTTTAAATACCAAATATTATAAATCTCCATTCCAAAAATTAAGAGTGCGAAAAAATGATATTACGATTAATAAGTTGTCTAAAAATAATTCTAATAAGTCGAACAATGAATATTACGAGGGCTCTTCAATAAGTCCGCGACTTCTCAAAAGATGGTGCTGTTATCGTAAATATGTCACTACTCTAGGAGAATATCATCTAATGTCAGTGCGTACGTGTACAAAGTTTCAAGTCAGTACGTTAATTAGAAAATTTTTTACAGACAGTTGAATTTAGTTTTTCATTGTGAAAACGAAACCATGGAAAAAAAGCGAGTTTCGCTAGGCCCAGTCCACATTTTCGACTGATTTTTTGTTTTCGGCGTATAATAATGAATCCACGTTTCATCAACCACTACATAACATTGTGAAAATTCTTTGAGTTACGTTGAAACATGCCCAAACATTGCTCAGACGCAACCACACGAGCCCGCTTTTGTGATCGGCTATGAGCAATCGCAGCACCCATCTTCCAGACAGCTTTCTCATGCCAAAACATTCACGTAAAATGTACCATACGCGTTCCACTGAAATGTTTACACTCTCTCTAATCTCACGCACTTTCAATCGACAATCGTCGAGTGCGATGTCGTGGATTTTATCGATCATTTCTTGAGAAGCCACCTCTTTTGGACGGCCAGGACGATCAGCATCACTTGTGCCAATACGGCCGTAACTAAATTCAGTGAACTACTTATGAACCATGTCACGTGTTGGAGCAGACTCCTTATAATATTTTACGAGCTTTTCTTCAGTTTCTTTGATTGATTTTCCTTGTGGAATATAATGTTTAAAAAGCATGCGAAGCTCGCTTTTTTCCAGGGTTTCGTTTTAACAATGAATAACTAAATTCAACTATCTGTAAAAATATTTCTAACCAACGTACCGACTTGAAACTTTGTATACGCACTGATTTTAGATGGTATTCTCTTAGAGTAGTAACATATTTACGATAACAGCACCATCTTTGGAATCAAGTATATTAGAGTTTTCTATCGCGTCCAAAACAGATGAATGAAGGAGAGGGTTCGGTGCTGAGAAGAGGGGTGAGGTTTCAGTGGGTACATGGACACAGATATTATTATAATAATACCTTATTTATGTCCAGCTATTCAAATTATACAAAGATACATTATTTGTAATCGTACGCTTGAATTTGAAATGTTAAAATCAGTTTTGGATTCGATCCGTCTAACCTTCTTATATCTACATAACTAAACGCATTCGTAACGCCGAAAGCCTCAACTCCGCCATTGCCGGTCCCAAGCCCGGATGAGAAAGGAGGAGGGGGCACACAGACAGCAACATAACACAACACATTACAGCGACACTAAACACAACACATCTAACAACCGAGAGAGCGTTCTGTGGGCGGGCAGGGTGTCGCCGAGGTGAAGGCATGAGTCCTAGCACGGAGCAGACGCGTCCTGGAGCCCACCAACGGTAGTAGCCGCAAGGCATCTGCCAGCAGTAGGGCTGTCGCCGTCAGGATGGCTGCCAAGGGAGCCCTGTAGACGGGCTTTTCCCTAGTGATGGGCCTGCCGGGCGCACGTGCCACGACGGTTGTTCTGCGACTTTCAGGCGCGTGAGGACGCGGTGTGGAGCGAAAGCATCAGGGGACCTTGAACAGGTCTCTTGATGCCGAATGAACGTATACGGAGTGAATGCGGGGGGCCCCTTAATCGGGGTATCGCCCCAAATGCATATGCGGCGATGACGCTGAACTTCCCGCGTGCGTTCTTGCGGTCACACCACAATCACATGCACGACCCGACACCCACACACACCAGAATGAATGGGACGCTGAGTGAATGGGGCTGCGGCCGGCGCCTGGTGGATATTCCCGATAGACTAACCAAGGGAGGAGTAGTAGCCTCTCAACCAGGGTAGGACGCGATGTCAGTACCTCACCTCTGTGGAAGTAATATGGGTAACCATAAGTCCCTCCGGTGTTCGACCGCGAAGGGCAAAGATCCCGTGAAACCAAATGTTAATCTGGGAAAACCGCTCACCATCCTACTGTCTGGAGCCAATGTCGGGGTTGAAATCATGGACGTCCGGGCGCAGGAATGAAGGATTACCTGGTCAGTATTTCCTTATATCCGACGCTGCGTAGGATAAATCGCACACCGTCTAGCCTGAAGTTCGGGTCAGGTGTCGGGGCGGACACGGCACCACTCGCTCGATAGGGGTGACGTTAAACCTTTAGCATCATTATGGCGCGGGGCTATCCCGTAACCTTTTTTGCTAGCTTAATTTAAAGTGCCGATAGGATCGACCTTCCGATAAGCCGCTTCTCGGTTTTGGCGCATATAACTAGGGATCTATACAGGCGGGGATAGTAGGCCTACTGCAGTAGGGCTCCCATGATGGGCGAACCGTCTTAAGACACGAGGAAAATAATACCCCAAAAATCGGGCGAAGGGCGAAAAAAGATCTGCGCCCTCTCCACCTCTGGAAAAAACTCCCAAGAGGGGGAAGGGTGGCTCTTCGCCCTCTTATGCCGAGGTGGCCACGAGCCAGCCCCTAAATATAGAAGGGGACTGGCATGTGGTCACAAAAAAAAGAAAAAAAAGAAAAAAAAGGAGAAAAGGGCGGAGAACCCTGTCCAAAAAGCGCAGGGGACCACCGCCACTCCTAAGTCGAAGCGCTCCACGCCCGCCAGGTCGGGCGACGTCATCAAGGTGTCGGCGAAGGACGGCCAGTCCTACGCCGACATCTTGAGGGAAATGAAGGCGAAGGTCGACCCCCGGAAGGCAGGACTTGAGGTCCTGTCTATCCGGAGGACCAGGAAGGAATCAGTCCTTCTGGTCCTCAAAAAGGGGGGAGACGTTTCGGCCTTCCGAAAGGAGCTCGACCTGGCGGTCGGGGAAAGGGCGCAAATTTCAGCCCTGGTCTCGACGAGGTCCCTCGAAATTAGGGTCCTTGACGAGACCGTTGAAGAAGAAGAGGTTGTGTCTGCCCTGTGCTTGGCACTGAGCAGACCAGCTTTTGAGGGGTCCTGCAGGCTCTTCACCCGTTTTGGTGGGGTGAAGACTGCAGTGATCCGCCTGGCTGAGGCAGACGCCGCGCGTCTGCTTCAGCTAGGTAAGTTGAGGATCGTATGGGTAGATTGCCGCATTCGCAGCACCTGGAAGTCGCCCGCTGCTTCAGGTGCCTTGGGTACGGCCACGGGTCCCGGGGCTGCAGCAACCCCGACAGGAAAAACGCCTGTTGGAGATGCGGCGCCACGGGACACTTGGCCAGGACTTGTAAGGCGCCACCAAGGTGCCTGTCATGCGCAGACAGGGGCGACAAAGATGTCGTTCCTGTGTCGGGGAGCGGCTCCTGCCCGGTCTTCCGGGAAGAGCTTCGGAGGTTGAGAGGCAGGAATTGAAGTTCCTGCAGCTCAACCTCGGAAGGGGGAAGGATGCCCAGGACCTCCTGATGCAGACTGCCAGGGAGAGGGGGGCTGATGTGCTGCTTATTAGTGAGCAGTACAAGTGGTCTGATAACTCTGCTTGGTATCAGGATGCATGAAGGAGGGGCAGCATCCTTGGTGGTAACCCTGATTTGGGCGTCGGTGATTTCCTGGAGACCGACGCAGGGTTCGTCTGGGTGGTGGTGGTGGGTGTTCGTGTTTACAGCTGCTCCTTCTCCCCCGGCGATCCCTTCGATGTCTTTGAGACCCAGATCCTCCTCCTTGAGGAAAGCCTCCGTGAGGCCATCGGGCGATCCCTCATAGGGGGTGATTTCAACAGTAAGTCGCACGACTGGGGTGAGGCCCGCCTAGATAGGAGGGGAATCTTGGTTGGCGAGATGGTCGCTAGGAACGAACTGATCGTCTTGAATCAGGGCGGGGAATTTACGTTCAGACGAGGAGCGGGGAGGTCAATAATTGATCTCACAGTTGCCGCACCTCGCTTCGTCTCAAGGAGAAGCGACTGGTCGGTCCTCCAGGTAATAACCTTGAGTGACCACCGGTGCATCGAATTTACACTAGAACAACGGTGTCAGGCGATGGATAAGGGCAGGGGCGGCGAAGGAAGGAGCCCCTCCTGGAACACGAGACGACTCAGCAGGGAAAGACTTCGCGAACACCTCGAAGAAACCAGGCTCATCGATGAGCTTGGTTGGGTCTGCCCTGCTGGGACGTTTGAAGCTGCTGTGCGCTCGGTGAGGCAGAAGGTGATCGCGTCTTGTGACTACTCGATGCCTCGCCTTAAGCGCAGGCAAGGCGTGGAACGCAGGTGGAACGACCAGTTGGCAGCCCTACGTCGAGAATGCCTCGCAGCGCGGCGAAAATTCACCCGTTCAAAGGGGGATGCTACGCTGCACGAGGCATGGAAAGGGGCAAAAACAGCTTTGAGGCGAGGCATAAAGAAAAGCCGACTTCAATGCTGGAATGATGGATGACTATCTGAGCGACAGGTGGGTGATATACGAGGGCGACAAATGGTCTCTCAAAGAAGAGATGACATGTGGCGCTCCTCAAAGGTCCACTCGTTTGGAACATCATGTACGATGACTTTCTGCGCATGGACCTGCCTGCTGGAACGAGCATCGTCGGCTTCGCGGATGACGCACTTGTCGTGTGCGCCGCTGACGACGTCAGAATCCTAGAGCTGAGGATCAATGAAAGTCTGTGGCGAGCGAAGCGCTGGTTGGATGGCAGAGGCCTTAAAATGTCCCCTGAGAAAACCGAGGCTTTGCTCGTTACGGACAGGAGATCCTTCCAATATCCGAGGATCGTTCTCGGAGAGCATGAAGTCGAGTGGAAAACAAGCATTAAGTACCTGGGGGTGCAGCTGGATCGTAGGCTTAGCTTTGGCCAACACCTAAAGATCGCAGCTGCCAAAGCCATCCAATGTGGAACGATCTTGGCCCGGCTTATGCCAAACATTGGTGGACCCAGGGAAGCGAAAAGAAGATTGGTGGCGAGCGTGGTCCATTCGAAGCTGCTTTATGCAGCTCCGGTCTGGGCCAATGCCTTGCAAAACCATGCTATCCAGAAGAATCTGTTCTCGGCGCAGAGACTTGTCGCGCTGAGAATAGTTTCGGCATATAGAACTATCTCGACGAGCGCTGTGCTGGTCCTGGCAAGCGTCCCGCCAATAGATTTATTGGCGGAGGAAAGGCAGGAAACCTTTCAGCATCGCAAGGAGCTTACCTGCACCGACCTTTAGGAAATCGCTCGCGCGAAGGAGGCCATCCGCAAGGATGGAAGGCGCAGACTCGTCGAGAAATGGCAGTTGAGATGGCATGGTGAGCAGACAGGGAGATGGACCTACCGCCTGATGCCGGAGCTCGCCACCTGGCTGAACAGAAAGCACGGGGAAGTCTGCTTTTACTTGGCACAAGCGCTCTCGGGCCATGGCTGTTTTAACGCGTACCTGAGGCGCTTTAAGAAGAGAGACGAGGAGACGTGTTGCTACTGCGATTCCCCGGTGGATAACGCAGAGCGCGCACTCTTCGTCTGCGCAAAATGGGGTGTGGCTAGGGAGGTCCTCGGTCAGGCGGTGGGTTCCGAACTTACTCCTGACACGATGGTCCCCCTCATGCTCCAGTCTGAACGGTTCTGGACGCTCATCGAGTCATTCGTCACACTTGTGATGAAGACGAGAGAACTTGATTGGCGACGAGAGAGAAACAACGGGGAGGGCCAGTAGAAATCGCATCGGGGCCTGCACCCGCGGTCCTGCGTCTTGGGTAGACTTGACTGTTCGCGTCGTTCGGGGGAGGAATCTGTTTGTTTCTCCCCTGGGTGGCGCGGCTAGTCGGTTATCCTAGTGGGCGTGTGGCCGCGGGTGGAAGTTCCGAGCGAACGGATGACGGAAGAGTCGTACGCGACTTTAATGGAACCAACCACCCGTGAAGTTTAAAGCCGAAAGGCGGTTCCATGGGTGCTGTATTGGTTCGAGAGAGGGGGTTTTTTGGTTTTAACAGGTATGCCTAGACCCGTCCTAGGAGAGTCCTGTACAACGTCTATAAAAGATTTTGCCATTTTTCCTCCTCACCAAAAAAAAAAACGCCTAAAGCCTCTCGGCTATCCTCGCTTGCCATATTTCGAAAGAAATCTCGTTTTTAAGCTACTACTGATTTTGCCAGGTTTCTAGCAAGTTCATATTCATAATATGAATTTCTCGAATATGCTTTCCCGGTTATAATATTCATTGTCATAATATTAATAAGTGTTATAAAACCTTGGCTTTCCCCATTTTGAAACAATATTATACTAAATTTTCATTCATTTTTTATCATTTATTCTAACGAAAAGTCTCTTATCGTATTTGATAAATTGATATCATGAATATGAAATTGCTAGAAACCTAGCGACGCGCAGCAAAAATCGAAACTCTCATCCCCGGTTTTTCATATAATTTATTTCAGAATGTCGTTCGAGTGTTTCCTTCGATTTCAGATTGGCTTTGTAGACTCGATCCAAGTCTGTTTAACTCAGTAGTAGCTTATAAACGAGATTTCTTCTGAAATATGGCAAGCGAGAATAGCCGAGGAGGCTTTAGGCGTTAGGAATGCGTTTAGTTATATAGATATAAGAAGGTTAGATGGATCGAATCCAAAACCGATTATAACATTTCAAATTCAAGCGTACGATTACAAATAATGTATCATTGTGTAACGTAAATATCTGTACATAAATAAGGTATTATTATAATAATATCAGTGTCCATGTTTCCACTGAAACCTCACCCCGCTCCTTAGCACCAAACTCCATCTTTCTTTCATTTTCTTTTCACGCGTTAGAATCAAATTCTCGTAGGTTTCATAAAAGTTCGTAGAATATATATTCCATTTATTCGAACGAAAATATTAACTTCGCCACTTAAAGACCACTATATCAATTCCTGCCACGTAATCCCTGTTTGCCTCATTTTAAAGTGATATTATACAAAAATATAATTTATTTTTATGATTTAATCTAACGAAAAGTCTCTCAGTGTACCATATTCATCTAACACATCAACTCGTGCAACAGGATTTTAATCAGTGTGTAAATTTTCTAACTAGTCTGAGCAAGAAATTCGGAGAAATTCACAGTTCCTCTCTAAAGTCCTTTTTTCAGTGAAAGCCACAGCCGAATTTTGTATCACAGAGGTACCCAATCAGACTTTAACAATGGACGCAGTACTACGCCCGAACTGTCGGATACGGGTGAGGTACTTGCAATCAGTACTGGTACCTATACTGGCATAATACGGCGATGATAACCATAGAGATATTACAGATAGAGTCGACAAGCCAGCCTGAAACCTTTCAGCTCGGGCGAGAGAGATTGATTCGGAGGGTGAGCCTGTCTCATGCGCGTGTCGTTCCGAGTAATGTTTCGGAAAGCATCTATTAACTATTCGCATTCTAGAAAAGTATTTTCAAGAAGTTTTAATTACGCCCAAGAGATAGCAGATGTCACTCAATGAAAAAAGAGCGTGTAACGACGAATATTAAGAACAAGTGAGTATAGCAGGAAGCGAATACGGATTACGGAAAACAAACGAGAGCTCAGCTAAGCATATAGTGTACACTACCGTCGGAAATTGTGCGCACGGTGCTTGTGATCGCTATTAAAAATCACTGCTGACTTTGAACCACGATATCTGAGTGAAAAAAAGAGATAGGGCATTTTTAAAAATACAGTTGAAAAGCTTATGAAATTCCACGTCTAGTGATGATAAATAAATATTTTTTTGACTTTTTGAAAATAATACAGTACGTGAGGAGTTAAAAACAAAATTCAAAATTTTTTCAAATTCTCTACCTCAACTTCAACCTTTTGCATGACCTAGGAAAATTTTTTCCAAAATCTGAAAATTCTAAGACATAAAGTCTAAAATCTTATCCTTAATTTAAGCCAAGAAAAATTGAAAAATATTTATGGGTACCCGAGATACGATTAAAAATGTTTAATCGTATCTAAGTTGAATTTTAATCAACGATCAGGATTCTCGGCCGGTTTGTTGCTCGCCTCCTTCTTTGAGGCAGGACCGTATAGCCCACGCACAAAGGTGTCGCTTAAGTGGAGCTCTCTTATATGTTCTTTGATGCAAGAACGTGTTTCCTTTATTTCCTTTCCTTTCATTCTTAGTTAATATTTACAATGACTATTAAAATTTTTATTAATGTTCTAGTTTATAAGAATTTTAAGAAATAAAAAATTTTTATACATCATTGTTCTTTTCGTTAATATGGGGATAATATTATAGTTAAATAATTTTTAATAGTCACAAATAACAATAAATATTTTTTGAAATTTAGAATAATCAGAAATAAAAATTACTAATGAACAGAATCAAAAATACATATCATACATATATCATTGACAACGCCGAAAGAAATCTCTTACATATTTCGTATGAGGTGCCGTTACAATTTTCGTAAACGACTTTTTATATGATATTAGTATACAAGAATACGAAGAAAGCACACCACTCTGCTTGCGAAAAACGCACGGCACCCGTACTCTCTCGGTATGGACAAGTTGGTTTGACAATGTATTGCAACACATTAGATTCGGCAACTTCAGTCTATTGTAATACGTTGTCAAACCAACTTAGCCATACCGAGGGAGTACGGGTGCCATGCGTTTTTCGCAAGCAGAGTGGTGTGCAATAAAAGTAAAACAAATGTGTTGCGATTTTAGTAAATTCAGATTTGTGCGGAATTCGAAAGAGATTTCTTTCGGTGAAGATATTTGCAATCACACCTGCATTTGAAACGCATTATATTTATTGAATAATAGCTGAAATTCGGATTTGTTTATAACATTTGTTTAAAAAATGACTAGATATTATTTGCTTTTGTTCAGTTTTCAATTAAACTCCATTTTACACACATTTCCTGCATAAAATTTTAATTTCAAGCAGCAAAACGGAGCTAATTCTGCACAAAGCACATTTAGTAAGTGAATTGTTCATAACAATATAAAAGTATTGTTTAATCAACCAATATCGCTGAAGGTTGTTTCTAGAAAGTTGTTTCACTGATCCTGGTTATTATAGCGTCAATAGTGTTTTTTTTCTCATATAAAAAATGTTATAGTCTTGTTTCAAAATCAGCCTCAAACGATCCATGGAGAATTTTATTAATTTTAATTTTTAAAAAACATCAAAATTTGATTGAAATTGTTGCCTGCAGACTAATTTGTTCAGAGAAACCTCTTTTGTACCCCTATGCCGTGGTGAGCCGTGTGAAGGGCATGCAGATCTCACCGGGATATCAGAAGGTGCATCTGTTTAGCCCGAACAATGGCATCTTGTGGCCAGAAACGATACATCAGCTTAACCTGTTCAGGATTTTTGGGTAGACAAAGCTTAGCTCATCACCTAAGCAGGAGTCTCCTGGCATGGCAGCTCATTCATTGGTTGTCAATACCCAATCATCTTTTTAGCTAAGTCTGTCGCAAGGTGCCCTGGGACGGCAACACTTACTGGCGGGGATCTTATTAATTCGTCGAACCTAGAGCTATTCAATTTTATAAATAATTATTAAAAACCTACGAATTAATCTAAAACTCGCCGAACCTGGTGCTATTTTATTCGGAATTATTTACGAGGACTGTTCAATAAGTCCGTGATTTCTCAAAAGATGGTGCTGTTATCGTAAATATTACTACTCTAAGAGAATACCATTTAATATCAGTGCGTTTGCTCACAGCCGATCACAGGCGGGCTCATGTGGTTGCTCCTGAGCAATTTTTGGGCATAGTTCAACGTAATTCAAAGGAATTGTTGCGACGTTATGTGACTGTTGATGAAACGTGGATTCATTATTATACGCCAGAAACAAAAAATCAGTCGAAAATGTGGACTGGGCCTGGCGAATTTGCGCCGAAAAAGACAAAGACGGTTCCATCAACCGGTAAGGTCATGGCCAAAATTTTTTGGGACTCACATGGTATAATATTAATCGATTATCTACAGAAAGGAAAAACTATTACAGGAAAGTATTATTCCTCATTATTAGATTGATTTGGTGCCATAATGAAAGAATAGCGGCCCCATCGGGCGAAAAAAGTGCTTTTCCACCACGACAATGCACCAGCTCACACGAGTGCCATTGCAAAGGCCAAACTATTTGATTTACGCTACGAAATACTACCTCATCCACGTTCTTCCCCAGGTTTGGCTCCTTCCGATTATTTTTTGTTTCCTAACATGAAAACTTGGCTTGGATGTAGAAGATTTTCATCGAATGAAGAGATCACTCCTGCGACAAATGAGTATTTTGAGAAGTTTGATAAAAATTACATTTTAGAGAGCATAAAGAAGCATGAGTACAGCTATAATAAATGTTTACAGTTAAAAGGAGACTATGTTGATGTTGATGCCTCTAGCGCTATTCAATTTGAAAATCATCATGCTGTAACCAGCAACAAAAGCCTATCATCGTCTTTTGAGAAATATTTTAAACGTGTCCAACCCCTTAAACTCTGTTTTTCAATCTTCATAATCCAGAGTTCATTTGCCACAGCCCTTCTCGAGAAAATTACTTATTCAAATACTTGGAAATGTATTAAAACCAGTGCTCTACAATCATATTGATGAAATGAAAAATATCAAATTTGAAGCACCCAATCTTGAAAAAATCAATCTTGGCGAGGATTGTAACGCCATTTTCAGAAGCTTGCTCGATGATCCCGAAGATCAAAAATCACATGCGAAACAAATCGAATCAAAGTGCCACACATTTTATAAAATCGCATCTCTCAAACAATTCAAAAGTACTTGCCGTAGAACGATGCATTGTTCATAAAAATCACTCTTTTTGATCGATGATGTCGCGCTAAAGAAAGAATGGCTCCAACTTTCAAGATCAGCTGATTCTAACAATCTTAAAGATCTAGAATTCGATGAATGGTGGAAAGATCCCAAAAGAGGCGTTCGTTTCCCTCATTTATGCACTCTTGTAAATTAATTCGTTTCTTGCCGAACTCGAATGCACATACTGAATGAACATTTTCAGCTTTCACGGATATTTTGACAAAAAAAGGAATCTTTTTTCTGCCCGGTATTCTTGTACCCAAAATGAAAAGGGGAGAAAACTTTTCTAACTATAACTTAAATTCTATTTATGACAAGATTTTACATGGCTCTCAACATTATTTAGAAGATACAAAGCATCATCCACGCAACTACTCGAAGGTATAAAAATTGTCACGTATTCATAAGCCTTTGTTAATTGGTTATGTATTAACCAATAGGATTTAAGAAAGCACCCCCCTTATTCAGCTTGCAATAGGTACTCGTTCAATTTATCTGGTAGCTAGGCCGTCTCGCGTGTCGAGACATTTTGTCTGACTTTCGTCGCTAGCAATGTCTCGCGCTTGTCATTAACTATGTATTTTGATATTTCTCAAATATATGTACTAACCTACACCATATCGATTCATTTCCAACCGGGCGTTCATTATAAATTCAATGAACTTGATACGAGAAGCTTTCTAGTACGCATTCACAAAAACATTTAAAGTGAACTTGACCAATCGAATTTGTTTTCTAAAATTGAGTTTGCCGAGTTGATTTTGAAAATGAAACCCCCAAAACAATTGTTTGAAAATGAAATTATGCTAAACAAAATTGGAAATTAGAAATTGTGAGTGTGATTTGCGATATTCAATTTCGACAAACATTTTTAGTAATGCAAATTAAAATGAAAATTTTTAAGGCATGTGCAGATTAATGTCGGTACTTGATATGCTTTTAGGTAATCCGTCCTGACTTTGAATTTGTATTTAGCGACCGTAAAAATCCCTGATTGATAATCTGATCCATTTCATAAATATTTTATGCTTTTGAACAGCTTTTCACGATTCGGTCCCACTGTGTGTCAGTTATCGAGACGGAACCGGGAATTATGTTTCTTTCGACTTTGTGCAAAAGAGGCGCAAAAGAAACGCGTTAAGACCGGGAAACTTTATAGAACGTCCTTATAAAATTATACACGCTGTTGTAGAACTTTTGTAATAAGAATCTGTAATATATCATCCGTATTCTACGCGCAGATTTGATCTGATATTAAATTCTTCGAAACAGGTTTGTACGTAAATGTATTTTATTTTTTATTTTCTCATACTCATTCTCATCCATTTATTATTCTTTTAATATTATTTCTGAAATTATTCTGACTTCAATCATTCTATTCGAAAATTTATTTCTCAATTTGATAAAAACACCTTTTTCACGATGCCCTCTACAAAAGTGATCAAAATTTGAAATAATAAATGCATTAATCCTTTTCAAAAAGAGAGTCATGAAGCAACTAGCCTTGTACTCTGCGGCGTTTCCCACGACATGCGATTGGAATTTCCCACACTACTAAAGTGTGATCAAATTGGAGGTACTTTTTCCAATAGGGTTTTATTGACATGTCACGCGTGACTACTGTCAAACTAAATACACAATTTTATTCAGTTTTTATTGACATTTCATCATGGAAAGACTTACGCCTCAACAACGTTTACAACTCGTACAATTATATTACGAAAATGGACGCTCTGTACATAATCGTCCTACCGAACGCACTATTCGGCATACCATCGGCAAACTTGAGAATAATTTAACATTATTGGATGATACTCGACCGATTAGACCATGTACAGCCCGAACTGTAGAGAATATTGCGGCTGTAAATGAGAGTTTAGCCGAAGACCCGGAAGAATCGATTCGGCGTCGATCTCAACAACTTGGCCTATCTTATGGCACTACTTGGGCGATTTTTGATGCCGGAAATTGAAGCCCGTAATCTCCACGACATTTGGTTCCAACAAGACAGCGCAACATGTCATACAGCCCGTGAAACAATGGATTTACTGCGTAGTCGTTTCGGTGAGCAATTTATCTCTCGTCTCAGACCGGTGGATTGGCCTTCAAGATCGTGTGATATCACACCTTTGGACTTTTATTTGTGGGGGTATGTAAAGTCTACATGTTTTGTGGATAAACCAGCTACTATTGAGGCATTGGAAGCCAATATTACTGAAGTTATTAGCGAGATACCGACCGAAGTCCTCGAACGAGTCATTCAAAATTGGTGTTTACGGATGGACGAATTAAAGCGCAGTTGCGGCCAACATTTGAAAGGGGTTATCTTTAAAAAATAAATGTTGTGAATGGTTCTACATAAAAATAAAAAAGATTGCTCTTTGACACAGCGGGGATATCATCATCCTTGAACTCTGGAAATATTGCACAGCCTTCTGGATCATGAAATGAGTTCTAACGAAGATGAAGATCAGCTATATGACAACGAAAGTGATTTAGATTTCTTAGACACCTAAACGCAGTATAAGAATAAGTATAATAAAGCGAGTGTTGTAGTACTTGATCAAATTATCAGAAAATGCAATGCCTCTAAAAATGGTCAAGAAAGATTTTAACTTTTCTCGCTTGCACGAAAATCTTGTAAGCGGAGAAAATTGATAAATATGTTTAATACATCAGAGCGAAAAGCAAGAAACGTTAAGAAATTTGTTTCGGAACATGCAATTTTTTTAAATTAAATTAAAGTTAAATTTTTTTCAGTACCAAAGAAGATCATGCATTAGCCACCGAATTGCTGAAAGCTAGACTTGATAAAGCTGTCACGATACAAGGTGCATTATAGTACCATGATTTCATTCCTATTCAAGATGGAAGGCTTAAACTCAAGAATTCTTCATCCTTTGAACAGCGCGACGTCTCGAATAGCAAGAAACAGAAACCGAGGGAGAGGCCTGTAAAGAAAACCACTGTTGAAACTGTTGCAAATACATCGAACAGAATACCAAAGATTCACGCACAGACGACAACTAATTGCGACTTCAAGATGTTGTCCAGAACAAAACGAAAATAACAAACGCAAATTAGTCACCTAGATGAAGAGAAACAGTACTTTATTACACACTTAATAGATTCCGATACAATAGATTTAATTTTGAAAACATATTCCCATTTAATTGTACACATACTATAATGCAGGCACTGTAATTCAACAATGACAGTCTCAACGCTTAAAATGCAGAGAGCAGTTATTCTATCAGTATATAATGTTATTTAACATGAGAAATAGTAACAAAAGCCTTCCACAAAGTTGTCCAGTCTGAGCGCTCTAGCAAAGATCGCGCGCCTCCTACCCTATCATGGCATCTGGAGACTTATCGTTTGTTTACTCAAAGTTGGATTGAACTGCCACTCTAAAAATTGGAAGTTTTACAGGAAAAAACCTCAGCTTTATTCATGATTTATTTCTAAAAAAATAAAGTGTCAAAATTTGAAAAAAGGACAAATTAATTTTTTATTTTCAAAAATGATAGTGAAATTTTTATTTTTTTAAAAATTGTTATGACCTAAAAATTGGTAAAAAAATTTATCGAAAATATTTGTAGTAAAATTTTGTTTCACGCACCACGAAAAAATTTATAAGTGTTTGGAAATAAGGCTTTGCATTAAAAGCCCAAAAATGTACCCCCTCCACTTTAATAAATATTTTTCGATATGAATTCATTTTTTATGTGGAATGTAACATCCAATAGTACTACAATTAATCCAATTTTTAGCTTGATCAGACAAATTTTTCTTGGGGTAAATACGCTTCAAAAATTATGCCCCATATGTAAAATACGAAAAAAATGTAAAAATTAAAAATTGTTTGCTTTAATGAGGTTATATATTTCTACAGCTTTTAACATGACATTTCTTCACTATTACTAGTGTAACGTGGCATGTTGCCACTTAAACGCACTCTCTCACCTGGCACGGGTAGAGAGGCAAGGACACACAAGACAGGATCCACAACGTAACTAGTAAGTAACTTTACGTAAGTAGGATCACGCCAGATCGAGTAGGAAGGGTTAAATCTTGATGAATAACCCAAGAAGACAGAAGAACTTGATCTGGGTGGAAAAATTGTATTATATTTTACTTAGTCGCTAAGTTGCAAGTTACGTTTATAATGTCTACGTTCCGAATCATTGATTTTTATTGTAATAATATTTTGTATTCCAGCATTGTAATGCTCCGTAGCCTTTCTGGAAGAGAGAGAGAGAAAGAGAGAGAAAATTAAGAAGGAGAAAAGAGGACAGTGAATAGTGGGCAGGAATGGCGGCTCTCTAAACGGAGAGCGAGGACGCACGGTTCTGGACCGGGAAGGTGGGCCAATGGCAGCCAGCCAATGAAGTGAATGGCCGTTCGCCGCTCGACCTCTGCCTATCACGCTGAGGATCAACTGCAAGTCTATAAGAAAACGACCAAGGAAACAAGACTCCTCCATTTTGTCAGTTCCTGGCCGGGAAGAGGTCTTAATCCATATTTAATAATAATAACTTTGTTAAGCTTGCAAGTAATTAAAATGAACTTAGTTCTTATCCGTTACGTTGCATGCTTGTGTTGAACTGTCCAAGAAAAAAGGTTCTAATTGATGACTCACGACATATCACATTAATAACTGTTTATTCAAAACAATTCTAAGGATATAAATTGCTATGTAAAAACTACAAGAAGGTTACAATTAAGGTGGTCCGGTGATGTCGCTGAGATTAGGGCTGGCCGAGTACTGGTCCTTTTTACCGTACTTGGAGTTTCCGAAGTATCTTGTTCAAAATACAATGTTGCCTTCCAATGTAGGCGGTTTTGAGACAACAATATGAAAGGTGACAACGTCGGAAAATCATTTCTCACAGGATCACACGACCCTCAGTTTTACTTACAAAAAATAGAGAGTTTTATTTCCGCAATTAGGTTCTTAAAGTGGTCTACGTGACTACTAGCTACTTTCCGGATTAAGAAACAAACTTCCATACCCTTAACTACAGTCGATGGTATTATAAAATGGCCCAGACAAATCTAAACATAAACAGCCCAACAGGGTCACAATTCAGTAACCCCAAATAAATGGCAATGAAGAGAATAGACCCAGCATGTGGTCGACAGTAAGGGTTTACAGGTCTTCTTAACATTAAGTTTTCTATTCTGGTCAGCATCTGAACAAGCTTATTCAAAAGCGAGGAGAGGCGTGCGGTGCGGCCAGTTCCATAACAAAAGGGTTTGGTAAAGAACGAGATGGCAGCACCGCCCGGTCATGGAACGTGGAACACGGAACGTGGAGCTGAACCGTGAGGAGAGATGCCATTCTGTCTCGTGTGTTCGTTCAGGAAAGTCGTATAGTACCAAATCGCTATTTTTATAAAATAAAGAGATTGGAAAGTTGTTCTCTTGAAAAGATTGGGACAAATAGAAGATTCTCTTTCTCCGTCTCTGGATACAAAGGTGAATAGAAAGGAAAAAGATTAAAATTTGGTGTATGTGTGCGTGGATGAGTGAGTGCGATTGGGGAAAATTAAAATTGTAATAAAGGGGGGGGGGGGGAGATTGAAGTTAAATAAATTACAGTTTTGAAGTATAATGGTAATTATAGTGAGTCTGTTTATTTCAGTTTGATTTGATTTGATTTTCTTTCCTTTCTTTGATTAATATTTAGCTAAGCCTCCCGGCGGTGACTGTAGCATCAGTTCGCCCCCACGGAATCCCTCTACGCCGAGCTAGACGGACAGGGGATTTCGTCATCACCCCTTTCTGGGTGGTTGGCGCCCTTTTGTTTATATTTTCAAAAAAAATAATAATAATAAGAATCATGGATATCGCACTAGAAATAACTTTGAGAGACACGTGGTCACCAATTTGTGGCGTCGCTTGGCCGCCATTACCCTAAGTGGCGGTAAGGCGCGTCATACTAGATACTATAAGTGTATTAATAATCAATATGATATATATGGGGCTTTATTTTTCAACCGGACATTCCTTGCAGTCGACAATTGGTTTGACTTAAAAAAATCGTGTTCGGCTCAATATTTAGACAATTTTATCAAGTTTTCAGAACCGTTGGACGGTTTTTAAAATTCATTATGGTCGACTAAATATGGCGTCGAGTCAGAAAAAACATAGATGAACAAATTACTTTTTAAGAACAATTTATGAAATTGTGGATTTAAAATACTCCTTTGGGTTTAAATTATACGTTTTCGTAGGTATTTTGATGAACCATATGACACATTGCAAAATTTTAAATGGTGGATCCTATATGGCGACAGTATGTAAACGATTATGCTCCCTGCAACTAAATTTCCTCAAATCGACTTGGAAATAGTTACTCGGGGGTTTTGGAGGTCGCTGAAATTGTCATGCGCGGCAGAATACTGTACACAATGTTTTCATATTTTGAACTACTGAAAACGAGCCCGGAAGGCTGATTTGCTCCAGGGTTTTTGCCGACCCTAAAAACATGGCGGATCAGATATGCTACAAAAAATTAACGAAGTTGTTAGTCAATTCTTCAAAAACCGTGTATAAAGGGGTTTTTTAGGTTGCTGATAACGAATCTGAGGACCATGTTTTCAAATTCAAAATTCTTTTTCTCATACAGACCATTTTAACTCGTCACGGAATTTTCTAAAATTCCTGCGAGATGGGTACTAAGACTGTTTTCAATTGAACAATATCGGAATTGACTACGAAAAGTCATGTCTTTCTTTGAACAGTGATATTTTCACAAAAAATAATCTAGAAATAAATTTATATGAAGATTCAGAGGAGTCTGTCATTTCAATAAAAATGAGCACATTTTAAATCGCACATTCATCAACATATTACAGCTACGCTTTCCCATGGAAAACTTAAAAATTTTAAGTTATCAGACATCAGCGATTCGGAATCTTCATGAATTTCTCAAAATGGCGTCCACAATTAAAAAGCCGATTAAAATACTCTACTGGAACGCCAGAAATTTTCTCAAGCATAAAAAGGATATAGAGACTGCTCTCGTGGATATTGACGGCTTCATCTGCGTCGAAAGTTTGCTACACAAAAATATCACGAACATCAAGTTTTCAGGTTTCGTAAGTTATAGGCTAGATAGAACACACTCCTCTGGAGTAGGCATTTTGTTACTAATTCGATCGAATTTAGCTTATCGCGAAATAAAAAATTTTGACATACCTGACAGCATATTTGAAATATGCGGAATCAAAATAAATAATATCGAACCAGCCATTAGTCTAATTGCATGCTATAGAGTTCCTTGCCCTGTCTTTTCACTCGAAGAATGGGACAAAGTTTTTTAAAATTTTAAAAATGAAAAAAACTGCATAATTGTTGGAGAGTTTAATTCTCATCATGTAGATTGGAATTGTAATAAATCGGACACCAACGGTGGAAACTTACTCGAATGTATTGATAAATACAAGTTCTTTATTCATAACAACGACTCATACTCTCACATTGACGTTACCTCCTCCTCGAATATTGACTTAATTTTGTCGACCGAAAATATAGCCGAAAAAATAGATGTTCAAGTGAACGATGAGACTTGGGGCTCTGACCACTATCCAATTTATGTTAACTTCTGCGCGGAAAAACACATTTATCATAAAAAAGCCACAAAATTAGATCGACACAAACAAATTGAGATAATGTATCGCAAACTCTGATAGACTCGTTTGTTAATTTTTTAGCCAACGATTACATGATTAAAAGAATTTACTTTCTTCCACATATCTAAAAAGGAAAAACAATCGTAGACTTTATTTAAGGAAACGATTTTGCAGAACAACGCTTATTTCGTATCTCACATATTTTGGTGAAAAAAATCGAATTTTTCAATATTAAAAATCAAAACATAAAATATACATCCTGTCCCGAAATTTCTTTATCAGAATTTGTAGACCTCATTTAGGCAAACAATTTTCCATCTAAATGTTTTTTTGCATCTCACATATTTTGTCTAAAAAATGGAATTTTTTCATTTTTATCGTATTTTTTGGAATTGAAACGAAAAATATATCTTTTATCAGAAACTGTGTCAGACAAAATTTGTAGATCTTTTTGAAACGAACAACTTTGTATTTATACGTTTTTTTGGTATTTCCAATATTATTGTTGAAAAATTGAATTTTGGATTTTCAATAGTTTTTTTTTTAATTAAAAAGAAAAATATGCATCTTATGAAAAAATGTTATAATTCAAATTTGTAGGTCTTTATGTATTCAATAATATTGTATGATAACGTTTTTTCGTATCTCGTATAATTTAACTGGAAAATGGAATTTTGATATTGACTTTTTTCAAATTTGAATATGCTGTAACATTTCTAATTTCGATTTAATCAAAAAACGTTATTAGGATAATTTGTAGAGATTTATGAGCACTATCAAAAACCAGTATTGAAATTTTTGATTTTTTCAAAAATTCAAAAATACAAAAGTTGTGCTCTATCCCTCAATTTTGATTGGATGTGGCTGGTTAACGAACTTGTCCTTACTTTTTCGGCTCCGATAAAGTGTACCAAAGCTCAATTCAATCTGATAATTCTATCGAGAGTTATGCCGCACACGACCTACAGACAGACAGACAGACAGACACTTTCGTAAAAACCATTTTTTCTGACTCAGGGGGTCTCAAAACGTAAAGATTTGATGAAAATTTCGAAAGTCATTTTTCACATAAAACCAATACCTTCTCATCCATGATGAGAATGTAAAAAATGGATTAAGATTAATGTTTCGCATGTTCCAGAAAATTTGCAACTTGACAAAAAATTAGACTAGCGATTCTCCTCCGGACTGGAAAAAATCTTATGTCCACCTTATACCAAAACCAGAAGACAAAGGCTATAGGCCGATTGCACTCACTTCTGCTTTATGTAAATTGTTCGAAACAATGATCAAGAGTAAATTACAATGGTGGGTGGAATCACAAAATATACTTCCAAACAGCCAGAGTGGCTTTCATAAAGGTCAGTCGTGTCACGGTAATTTGCTTAATTTGACGATCTCTGTTCAAACAGCTTTCCGTACAAAAAAAGATATGTTTGCGGCCTTTCTTGATGTAAAAGGTGCTTTTGACAATGTAGATATAAAAATTTTACTCGATAAGCTTGCAAATATTGGCTGTCCGCTAATGCTAATCAAATTTATAAAGTTCATTACAATGGAAAGACATGTTTATGCCGATGTAATCAGCGAACCGAAACCAACGTTTAAAGGCGTCCCCCAAGGAGGTGTCTTGAGCCCTCTTTTATACATAATTTTTGTAGCCGATATTGTGAATAACATATCATGCCGAGTTTCAGTATCTCAATTCGCAGATGACATCGCGATATACACCACTAGCTTAAAAGCCCTTTAAAAAGCTCTAGAACAGATAAGCATAAATCTCTCTAATATCAATTCATCTCTCGCTCCTGAGAAAACTATATTTATGCACTTTAATAATAAAGACATTAAGCCTGGGGAATCATCAATTAAATTGGATGATTTACTGATCAAATCTAGCGAAAATACAAAATTTCTAGGAATAACATTTGATTATAAACTTTCATCTGTCCAACAAATTAATAAAGTCAGAGCACGATGCGCTAGGGCAATCAACTTAATTAAATATCTTCAAGGAATTTGGTGGGGTGCCGATCCTGCGACTCTCCTCACACTCTATAAAAGCTATGTTAGAACTATAATAGAATATGGTCTGTACGTTTACTATCCCAAGCGCAAGGAGCATCAGAATAAATTAGAGAAAATTCAATATAGCGCCATTAGATTTGCACTAGAATATCGCATGACGACTCCCACTAGAATCTTGCTAGCAGAATCGAAACTCCCGACAATACGTGAGCGTGCAAAGTTCCTCTGTAACTCTTATATATCCAAAATTTTATCAAATGAGAACCTATCTATAAATAAGATTGTAAAAAAGTACTATAATCAAAATAAGAAAAGTAAACGTAAAAAGAATAGACTATACGAATTCTGTATCGAAAATTTGTTTTGCTCTGTTAAAAATATGGTGAAATCTCGAAATTATAACATGTATCTCTATGACTACAATATCATTATGAACCCAACTCCGTACAAAAAAATAACAGAACTGCCAACCCATCAATATAAGAGTTTAGAAAAAGTATGTATTGAATTGGACACTCCGAACACTAGATTATTTTATACAGACGGCAGCAAAAGTCCAACTACTCTCTCAACTGGTTCAGCATGCATAAACGTCAAAGAAAAAATTACAATTAAAAGGAGCTTGAACAAAAAAACATCAGTCTTCACAGCTGAATGTATTGCAATGAGAGACGCGTTGAACCTAGCGCTTAAAAACACTGATGCCTGCAATATCATTTTGTGTGACTCGCTTAGTGTTCTTCAATGCTTACAAAACTCCCTTTTGAATATCAATAGTAATCCATATCTTTACGAAATTAAACTCAAATATTATGAATTCCAAAAGCGGAAAAGCGAAACGGGAGGCATTGAAATTTATTGGGTCCCCTCACATCCAGCGATCGCCGGAACTGAGGTTTCAGACACAGAAGCAAAACACGCAGCAAACTCTGGGCCAATAGATCTAGACAAATTTCCTTTCTCGGATTTGAAAGAATCTTTCAAACTCGCTATGAAAGAAAATGCCAAGTCGTTGCTCTTGAGTTCTGATCTTGATAAAGGGAAGGCATACTTTGACTTCTATTATAATGATACAGAAAAACCGTGGTTCCAAAGTAAAAATCTTTCGCTCTCGGAAAACCAGTTCGGATTCAGGAAAGGCAGGTCCACTGTGGATGCCATCCAAGCTGTGGTTAACATCGCCACAAATGCAAGAAAAGGAACTGGTAAGCGTAAGGGATTCTGTGCGTTGATTAGCATTGACATACGCAATGCGTTCAATACCGCGAGATGGGACATCTGCATCGAGGCGATGATGCGGAAAAAGGTTCCAGACTGGGTGATATACGAGGGCGACAAATGGTTTCTCAAGGAAGATATGACATGTGGTACCCCTCAAGGGTCGCGGGTGGGTCCACTCGTTTGGAACGTCATGTACGACGATTTCCTGCGCATGGACCTGCCTGCTGGAACGAGCATCATCGGCTTCGCGGATCACGCACTTGTCGTGTGCGCCGCTGACGACGTCAAAATCCTGGAGCTGAGGATCAATGATAGTCTGTTGCGGGCAAAGCGTTAGTTGGATAGCAGATGCCTGAAAATGGCCCCTGAAAAGACAGAGGCTTTGCTGGTCCCAGACATTAGTGGACCCAGGGAAGCTAAGAGAAGGCTGGTGGCGATCGTGGTAAATTCGAAGCTACTTTATGCAGCTCCGATCTGGACATGTGCACTTAACAACCATGCTATCCTGAAGAATCTGTTCTCGGCACAGAGAAGTGTGGTGATGACAATTATCTCAGCATACCGAACTGTGTCGACGAGCGCTGTGCTGATCCTGGCGAGCGTCTCACCAATAGATTTATTGGGGGAGGAAAGGAAGGAGACCTTTCAGCTCCGTAAGGAGCTCACCTGCTTAACAAACCTGCAGGAAATCGCTCGCGCGATCCGGAAGATGAACACACCGTCTGATCCCGGAGCTCGCCACCTGGCTGGATAGAAAGCACGGTCAAGTCGGCATTTACCTGGCGCAAGCACTTCCAGGCCATGGTTGCTTTAATGCGCAACTTAAGCGGTTCAAGAATAGAGACGAAGAGTCGTGTCGCTACTGCGGTTCCCTTGTGGGAAATGCAGAGCACACACTCTTTGTGCCAGTTGGGGCGCGGAAAGGGAGGCTGTCGGTCGGGCAGTGGGCGCACAACTCACTCCTGACACGATGGTCTCTCTCATGTTCCAGTCTGAACAGATATGGATGCTTATCGAGTCATTCGTCACCCTGGTGATGAAGACGAGGGAGCTCGATGGGCATGCAGAGCGCGGCAACAACGGGGGCCAGTAGAAATCGCATTGGGGCCAGCACCCCCGGTCCTGCGTCTTGGGCGGACTTGGCTGTCCGCGTCGACCGCGGGAGGAATCTTCATATTCCTCCTCTAGTTGGCGTGGCTAGCCGGCTTGCCTAACGGGCGTGTGCCCGCGGATGGGAGTCCCGGGCGAACGGACGACGGAAGAGTCGTTCGCGACTTTAAGCTAGAACCAACTGTCCGCGACGTGAACTTCATTTCTGACACCCTCATTTCAATCGAATATTTTTCCATTTAAATGGTTTTGATGCGTACGGAATAAATGATAATCAGATGATGCAAGGTCAGGAATATACGCTGGTATGTATGGTATGTGATCTGGCGTTATCTTGATGGAAGATTACGCCTTTACGTGTTTCCAGTTCTGGACACTTTTCCTTCATTTCTTTGTCCAATTTTATTAGCTGGCGACAGTAGACATCATACAACTTTTTCCATATACCATATACATTATATATACCATATAGAGACTGAAGTTCGCAATGGAGAAGAACGACTTCGAACGACTAAAGTCATGTAGCGGAAAAAAGCGAAATGACTTTGTTGCCAACCTAATATATTTTGTAGGGTAGACCAGGGTATTGTGAGTATCATATTAAATTGAGGGATGAGTTTTCTTAATGGTAAAGAGACGAAGGAAACGTGTTTTATTTCATTTTTTAAAATTTCATCATGCTGTTTTTCCAGGATGATTATTTTACTTTTTAATAAAATATCCAGATCATGGTCAGTAAAATTAATTTTTTCGAAGCGATAAGAGCGTTACTTGATAATAAAAAAAATTAAAAATTATAATCTTAACTGATAAAATTCTATCAGTGTTTTGCGTCTGAAATATCAGTATTTCAATACACATACTCATATTTGGGGGGAGAAGAAAACTTTTTAGCCGAAAACAATACACACATGGTAGAAAAGATAAAAACAGAGGTGACTTTAAAATCAATTCTAAATCACAGGTTCATAAAGGCCTACTTAATTAAAATAACTGTGGGAACTATTGATTGAAAATGACAACGGGCTTTGGGATCCATTCTGGCTTTGCATTCAATGTAATACAAGATTTAATTTGAAATTGTTTGTATTGAAGTACCTATGACTCACATTTTCTTATCGCTACAACCCGAAACATGTAATCCGTTAATGCAAACCTTACCAAAATTAGTAGGTTGTTCAGTAACAGTGCTACATTTAACACACTGTTATAAATATACTAAAATATCATTGAATTGCTACTTACCAAGTATTGGGTCACCCCCAAATAGATTATTAAGATGAATCTTTGCGGAGCCAATTTCGATTGATAATTTCATTCTCTCGAAGTTTAAATATACATCGTTATCTCTAAAGACTTTCTGTGCCCTTAAGATGACATCTGAATCGTATCCAGCTAGAAATTAAATATATGCAGTTATAATTTATTAAGACCTCTGCAAATCAAAGAAGAATTTCGCACCAAAAATATAGATAATTTCCTTCTGCTGCATTTCACTAAAACATCTACTTTGTAGATAATAGAAGTCTGAGAAAATATCCTAAAAATATTTATAAAAATGGCCACTTATCACGTTACACGTTACACAGTTGGAGAATTGGTCTCATCTGAAACACTTACTATTATAAAATCAGAAACCCTACGTTTGAATTTTCCGTCAGGCTAACCTTTGAAAGGCCGGCCCAACTTTGTAAGCCAATAACCGGGCCAACTAGCGTAATAATAACATTGGAAAACGTCTCTTTCCATCGTTGGGTTCACCCTTGTCTACTGCTGGTTACAAAGAGCAACGGAGCTAGGTATAACGTCAAAAGTTAGTTCGTCGAAACGGTATGAGAACTTTGCATACACTAGCTAATATTTAGTCGACGATTGGGCCAACCTTCGTACATAGTTCGGGCAGACCGTATTATTATGGTCGTTTAAACGATTGTACCAGAGTTCATTCGACGGCCGGCCAACATTTGGGCCAGAATCTGGCTGGTGGTTGGGTGCAATCAGTTCACTTCTGTCGATTAATAGTAGCCGACGATCGGGCCAACCATTGTTCACAGTCGGGCTGACTGTACACTGAAACACTTTTCGTGGGAGTAAATCATAAAAATGAATTATTTCTATAATTATTTGTAGTATAATATCGTGAATGAATGAATGAAGGATCCGTATAAACGGCATTTCCTCGTGAGGATGGATGGGGTCGGGGGCAGGAGCAAAACGCCCAATCGCAAATACCGATGGTGGCTGCTGGTCCTGGCTCTCCTGGGTCGGGTACTAATGTGATCTCTCGGCATGTTACGATGGAGGAGGATGCAAACAATCAGGCAACTTCTGGGGCCTCAACGACAGGCCCTTCTACCATTTGGCCAATTTACCTTTGAGGTAAGCGGTCGAGAGCAGGAGGAGCCTGCCATGGAAACGGAGAAGCCGGAGCAGCCCTAAATGGTTGTATCCTGCTTAACCATTATCCAAATCAACTTGCATCACAGCAAAAGCGCTTCTGCGGTTCTGCAAATAAGCATAGCTGTGATTCACACAGGCATCTCACTCATCCATGAACCGTGGATAAAAAAGGATGCCATTAGGGGATCAGGGGGGCTGACATTTGTTATTACGGCTACCCTGAGGCACCCAACCCGAGGACATGCATCCTGGCGAAGAACGTCAACATCGTCCCATTACTGGATCTTTGTTCCAGAGACTTCGTGGTTGCTTCATTCGACCTGACAGGAATTGGTAAGCTAGTCATTGGATCGGCATACTTTTCTCATGACAGTACGTCCCATCGAGTGGAGGAAGCCGCTCACTAGTGGACTACTATCTAATCACTACTGACTTGGATATTTTAAATACAGGAACGATGCCGACTTTTCGGAACTCTGTGAGAGAGGAGGTAATCGACATCACCCTCTGCACCAAGAGCATTGTAAAGCACTCTACGACTACCGGACGGGACGTTCTCAGAGTCAGACGAGGAGACCCTGACCCTTCTGACGGTGGCGTACTTCCCATGCTTTAAATGTCCAAGGGAGGTGGGTGGGGGGGATTCTCAGAAGTATCGACTGCTGCTCGCGATCCAATTGAAAATACGTGGGTGGCTGGCCCATGAGATCACCTCCCCAGCCAGGGTTAAATAGGCCTTGAAGTCTTTTAACCCCTTCAAGTCCCCAGCCCAGATGGCATTTTCCCAGACCTCCTACAGAGGGTGGGGTACCCCATCATAGGGCCGCTAGTGAGACTTGCTAAGGCCAGTTTGACTCCTAGTTACGTCCCCAAAGCTTGGAAAGGGACAAGGGTCATTTTTATACCTAAAGCAGGCAAGAACGGATGGACGTCTCCAAAGGATTTCCGACCAATCAGCCTTACCTCCTTCGTACTTAAAAAGGTGGAGTGACTCGTGGACAGATACATCCGCGATAAGATCCTGACGACAAAACCGCTACACAGGGATCAGGATGGCCACAGGACAGGTTACTCGACTGAAACAGCCCTGAGCAAAGCGGTGAACCTGATTGAGGACCAAATGAGCCGTAAAGGATTCGCCATTGTAACATTCATGGATACTAAGGGTGCCTTCTAACACACATCCAGTAAAGTGGTAAGCAGAGCTATGATTAGACAAGAGATCCCCATAGCCGTAGTTGACTGGACCTGCCATATACTAGGAAACAGGAATATAAGGATAACCAAAGGAAATACCACCCTTCGAGGGATCGTTGCGTCAGGGTGCCCGCAGGGAGGAGTACTATCTCTCTTGCTGTGGAGTCTAGTGGTGGATGAACTATTGCATCCAATCACTGACCAGGGATGTCACCCCATTGGATATGCTGATGACATCCTAGTCATAGTACGCGGAATGCATTTGGATGCACTGATGGGCGTAATGCAACAGATTTTAAAGGCTGTAGACACCTGGTGTCGAACAACAGGACTCCGGGTGAACCCCGGAAAAACTGACGTAGTCATTTTTACCAGGTGGTACAAGTGGAGCACAACTAGAACACTAGAACTGAAAGGACAGCGCCTAGAAATCTCCAAACACGCCACATGTCAAGGAGTTATCCTGGACATTAAGCTAACTTGGGAAGACCACTTCGACAGCAAGTGCAACAAATTCATAACAACCCTTTGGCTATGCAGAAGAGCTATTGGAAGTAACTGGGGCCTAAAACCTGACACACTGCTGTGGATCTTCACAGCGATTCTGCGACCCAGGCTAACCTATGCGTCAATAGCCTGGTGGAGCAGAGCTAAACAGAAGACGGCCATGGCCAGGTTGGAAAGATTCAGAGGGCTGATCATTAGAGGGATCACTGGCGCCTTGAAGTCTTCACCCACAACGGCGTTGGGAACACTAATGGGGCTAGAGCCCCTACACCTAACCACTATAGCCGAGGCTGGCAAGGCGGCCTGGAGAATTGGCGAAAAATCTAATACAGTAATCTTAAAAAAACTGAGAATATGGAGTAGACTCAGATCAATACACGCCTGAAGAAGAACCCGACAATAAATGTAATAAAAAAGACAAATTCTATTTGCATTTATTTGCGATATAATAGTTTGAAATTGTCTATGAGGACACCTGTCGGCAACGTATCCTATCTGATACGCGACTAGTGATTCTCCGATAATGTAGGCAGTGGCAATAATTTCAAAGTCAACTAATTAATTTGAAAGAAACACAAAATTTTGAACAGCAAAGAGGAAAAAAAAAATATTTCAACAAATTTGTCATGGGCAAAGATGAAAGGTAACCTTTTTCGGAAAGCAGCACACGTTTCACATCATCCCGGATGACTCCCCGTTACCTGAGCTCGGTATAATTGGCATAAGATTCTTTTCCAAACACGATCGATATTCCATTACATCAGAATTCATAGCACTAGAAAAAATAAAGTTGCCACTGCATGATGACAAAAAATGCTTTCCTGGATGAACTTCAAAAGTATGCAAAATTACCGTACCCATACAAGACCAGAACATCTTGATACTACACCAAAAAATAGTAAGAGACGGAATTTACGAAATAAAAGATGGCTTCGCACAAATTCCTACCCTGAATCACTCAAAAAACCCAACGCCAATTACCACCAACATCGAGTATAAGAAAATTCAAGTAATACGTTTCGGAGACGCAAACACTCCTTTGAGAGGGGGTGAATTATAACGTAGAGTGCAGGAAATTCTGAACGTCTCCAAATTAAACCATCTAGGACCAGAGCAAAAAGACCTTGTACAGCGACCAATAACGAAATACCAGAATGTATTTTTTCTCGACATGGAACCTCTTCCTTGCACCAATCTAACAGAACATGAAATTGTATTTTGAGACCAGGTCAACGCATTGAGAATGGTATAGATCTTATTTTTTTTGACAATCCCCCTTCGGCGCTATGCGAGATTGATCTAGGCTTCTCTGACTCTCTTTCCCTACTATCTGGCTCTGAATCGGCTCTTGATGTTGCTAAGTTCTTGCTGGACCTTGATCAGTCTCGGTAGCCGGATCCGGGTGCCACTGAGGATTCTGTGTCCCTTCCTCCTTCAAGTGCCGCTTCCATTAGCTCATTTTTGGGTGTTTGGCCTGGCCCTCCCGACGACGCACGACATGCTGGGCACTAGCTTGCCCCAGTTTCTGCTTCTAACGTCAATTTAGTTCTTGAAGTTTTGTATTTTTTCCTTTATTTCTACTTTTCTATATTAAATATTAGATAAGTTGGTTCACGTGTTCTTGTGTAATCTTCTTTATTTGTGTTTGGTTTCTCTTTTTTACGCTTTTTGTTGTCTATCATGTGTTTTCGTGGCCGGGGAATTAGATTTGCTGTTTGGAACGCGCATAGTGTGAACAATAAGAGGGCTGAGGTAAAGTTTCTTTTGCATGATCGGGAGCTTGATGTTCTCTGCATCTATGAGACGTGGCTTGCCGAGGATGATGTCTTCGAGTCTTACGGATACTTAACTTATAGATGTGACCACCCTGGGGGTGGACGAGGCGGCTGTGTTATCCTAGCTCGAAATCGCCTCTGTATTCTCCCTGTCTCCGTTGATGGCTCCTGGTGTGCTCGTGTGGATGTAGTTGCTTTCCACTTCCTTGGGCTCTTTGGCGGTTATGTCGGTGTATGCCCCGCCGGAGTCGGGTAACGATTCCAGTTTATGGCCGTCACTCATTGAATGTGCATGGGATTGTGATATCTTGCTTTTTTGTGGCGATTTTAATGCGTATTCTCTTCTGTGGGGAGCTCGATTTTCTTACTCCCAGGGGCGCGAACTGTGTTCCGCTGTCCTCGACCACGGGTTGACTTCCTTGAATGACTCCTTACACACCTTTCTGGCTGCTCCGGGACGTTCTGGTGGAAATTTGGATCTGGTATTCCTCTCGGTCTCGAGGATTGGGGTGGACTTGGTTTGTGTCACTGACGACACCCTTGGATCTGATCACTTCCTGGTTGTGGGTGATTTGGGAGTGTCCCCTCGGTACGCTCGTTCTTCATCGAATCGCCTAAATACTAAGATGATTGATTGGGTTCGTTTTCGTGAGGTAGTTGACGATGGGTTATCGAGTCTTACTTTGGCTCCTGACGATTGTTCTGGTCGGGCTGCGTTATATTCTGAGTTTCTCAGGTTGATTACGGGAGCCTTGGAGTGTTATGGAGCCTACCGTCCCTCCTTCCTTCCTGGTGAGAGGAGGTCCTAGCCGCTCTGGTGGAATTTGGAGTGCGATGCGGATATTGCTAGAAGGAGAGGGCTTCTTGCAGGAGGGTTGATGAGGAAGTTAAGAACTTCCTTAGGAGACAAAATCACCTCTCCTTTGTCTCCTTCTGCGAGTCTATCGACCCTTCGATGGGTCTGACTAGGATTTGGAAAACGTTTAAGTCTCTCTTCACGTGTTGCTGGTTCCCGCACGAGCCATGCAAAGGATCCGGACTCGCTTGTCTTGAAAGCCCTTAAGGAGGACCCGATTTACTCGGGTATTGCACTGGTTGTGATTCCTATGCTGCCGGATGTCGACAATGCTGACCCCATGAATTGGCCGTTCACTGGGCGAGAGTGAATTTCCTCACTACGAAAAGAATGCGCTACTTCTCGCCCACTGATGACATCCCTAGTCTTTGTGGAGCGGTGTTCCTCAGGGGGGTGTCCGCTTCCCTGCTTGATCCAATCATCTTATGAGGCTGAACGAAATTCTCCCCGCGGATGTCAGGACAGCTATGTAGGCTGACGATCTTTTGCTGTACTCTAGTCATGGGGACCCTCATCGGGCTCTTGCGCGTCTTGAAGGGGCTTAATGACACTGTGCCTGTCTATCTCGATCCTCAAATGCCAGCTATGCCACTTCACTAGGGCCCGTTGTGGTTTGCACGATATAGTTATGGGTGTTGATGGTATCGAGATCAATTGCCAAGATTCTCTTAAATATCTAGGGGTTGTTCTAGATTCGCGACTCTTCTGGACGCTTTACATCCAATACTCTTCGTCCGTTTTTTTACTGATGCGTCACGTGATCTTTTATCTCTTATACAAGAGCGAGACTGCACGGCCGGATTTGCATGGATCCCCTCACACCCCGGGATCGTCGGAAATGAACAGGCTGATTATTTGGCTAATTCAGCTTCCCAGCTGCCTTTCACTGTACACTGTGGGGTTCCTCTGGTCGATTTCTACTCCGTCCTTGGTCGAGAATTTAGGTTCTGGTATCACTCCCTCTGGCCTTATTTGAGCTGCAGGTTTCCTAGGGGCTATGTCAGCCTGGTCACACGCCGAAGTTATTAATTTGTAATGATATGGCTATTTGCTAGATTCAGCAAAAAGCCACAACCAAGAAGAAGAAGAAGTAGCGCATCAGTTCTACGTGTTGGGCAAGTGGATCCACCAAACTTTCATGCTTTCTCTGCCTATTTCAGATAAATTATCGTATGTACTATTATTCTAACAAAACATTAACTTTGCCGCTTGAAAACCACTATAATAATTTCTTATTTTGAAACGATATTATACCAAAATATAATTCTTAGAAAGTTCAATCAGATTCATTTGTAGGCAACCAAGAGTCTCAGCGTTGGTCCGAACATTGAATTCAACGTCAGCTTTAACGTCGTAATCATAGTGCAATTTTAAAAAGGCAAATTCATTGGAAGTCATGATGGAGAATCAGAAATAATTAATCTTATTACATTTTCAATTATGATTTCTAATGAATTGGCCTGTTAAAAAATTCAAAATCCTATTATTAACGCAATGTTGTAACCAACATGAAATGCAATGTTCCGTAGCCCAACCAAGGGATATACAATAAGGAAACCAACACTCCATACAATTAGTGTGGGATCGTATGCTAATTATCGAATATTATAACCATCCCGGTAAGAAGGTCGGCATTGAATGGCATTGAAATGTCAAAATCTGGAAAAAAACGGAATCGAAAATGAAACTTTTGAATAAATTTTAATTCCCAGTTATTAAAAGGCATTCGAAAGTTTCATTCTTGATTCCGTTTCCGTCTTGATTTTAAAATTCTAATACCATTCAATGTCCACGTTCTTACTAGGGTCAGAATTTCTGAAACGGATCACCCGAATTAGATGAAAATTCAAATCTACTTCAAAATGATTTTTTACGATAGTGTTTACCATTCCTGACATAAAACTAAAGTGATTTCGTTCAAAAAAATCTTTTGTTTATAATATTAACAATTAAAGATTTTTGTCACTTTTTTTGTAAAATTAATTCTGGCTGATCTAATTATCCGATTTTTATGTTTTTTGTGACAATAGAATCGTCATTTAGCATAGATTGACTATGATTTTTCCCGATTTGAAAACTTGAAATTTTATGTGAAACTTTAATAATTGTTTATAACAAATTGATAAACAAATGTCTTCTTCATCGGATTTCGACTGAAAAGAAAAACCACACGTACTTCATTCAATTATCTTTCATATTCCATTGAGAAAAAAAATCGCTCGAATTTTGGAACGATCCAATTCGGTGGAAAACATAGTCGCGCGAGGTGCCAAAACTGTGCCGTTTGCTCGTGCGCATTTCTGCTTCACCGCGCAAATGCTTCGTGCTATGTGAAAAGGATTTCTCGGGTGAATAAATAAACGTAACAAAATACTTAGTTGGAACATTTAATGATGAATAACTGGAAGAAGAGTGATATATAGTACAACATACTGAGTTAAATGATTGATTTTACACATAATTCTGGTTAATGTAAGTGTTTGGAATATTTTACAAATAATGTGTTGATTCTTCGGCTGATCGAAAACTAACTAATTAAGGTAAAAGCACCAATAGCCGGACGTCTAAGGAAATGTTATTCAATGTTTTGTATTAATCGTTCTAAATGTGATGCGGAATCAAGAATTGCCGCGATTATTTTGATGTATGTGTCCTCCCTACTATAACAAAAAGTCCAGAGTTGTTTTGAATCTGAATAATCCATTTGAATAATTCTCTTTATTAAATAATGCTCTGGAGCCAATTGTCGGACGGGAAAAGTACACGGAGAGAAGTTTAGTAGAACCGTAGCGCTAGCGGTGGGAAAGCCGCTCATCTTTGGTTTAGTGTAACTTCTATTCTAAAATTGGGGCACTGGTTACCCCAAATTGACGAAAAGCTTGCGAGAGAACGGCTGGTCCAAGTATTTCGCGTAACGGCTCACCTAGTTTGGGGTAATGGTTCCCCCAAATTGGCAGAGCTGTTCAACCAAACAGAGGTCGCGCAGCTCTCCGTGTGCTTAGCGCATCAGTTCCACGTGTTGGGCGAGCGGATTCACCAAACTTTTCTCTGTGTAGAGTCTTTTTTTTTCTTGGCGAAGTTTTAATTTCTAATTCAACAAATTTTTCACTTTTTTAAAGTGTACGTTTCGATGTTTGTATACGGTACACCAAAATAGCGATAAGTCATTCATAAATCTTTAATTCTGAGACAAATTTATGGCTCTGTCCGGCTATTGGGTGCTGTCCGGCTATTGGTGCTTTTACCTTAACTCATCATATTATTAAGCCTCTAAGTGATACATAATAATTAACGTTCGATCCTGCACAGAGTACCAATATCTGAATTCGATACTATTTTGCACAAAACGTGCTTTGGTTCTGTGGCTGTCTCGAATGAATAATAATAATGATAATAATAATAATGACATAAAGCATAAACCACTTTGGCAAAAAAACACTGGAAATTCTAGAACACCACTACAAGAATAACGTGTTAATTTTTTATAGAGGTCTCTGCTCAGTTTCTACTGTGAAAAGGATGATCTACAAAAGCAAAAATAATAATGATGAGGAAAAAAACAAATGATGATCGCTAGCAACTAACGTGTTCAAAGGCGTCGAACGCTCCATGTCAAAGCGCGCTCCGAACGTTCGATCATATTTAAATTGGCATTACATTAATCAACAATAAAAATGAGAAAAAAATCTTTTTGCAAAATTAATCTGGATTTTAGTTCACATTGTCAATGCCTATCGAAAAAATACCATAACGAGTAGAAGTAATTTTTGACCATATTTGAGTGATCTGTTTAAGGAGTATATCATCCTTGAAAATACTACCTATTCTGTGCTAAATTTAAATAAACTGATGTCAAGATTGTATACTACTTATATACGTTTCAAAAATCTATTATTTATTCACCCGAGAAATCCTATTTACATGAAGCATTTGCGCGGTGAAGAAGAAATGCGCACGAGCGAACGGCACAATTTTGGCACCTCGCGCGACTATGTTTTCGACCGAATTGGATCGTTCCAAAATGCGGGCGATTTTTTTTCTCAACGGAATATGAAAGATAATTGAATGAAGTACATGTGGTTTTTTTCCAGTCGAAATCCGATGAAGAAGACATTTGTTTATCAATTTGTTATAAACAATTATTAAAATTTCACATAAAATTTCAAGTTTTTAAATCGGGAAAAATCATAGTCAATCTATGTTAAATGACGATTCTATTGTCACAAAAAACATAAAAATCGGATAATTAGATCAGCCAGAATTAATGTTACAAAAAAATGACAAAAATCTGTAATTGTTAATATTATAAACAAAAAAATTTTTTGAACGAAATCACTTTAGGTTTATGTCAGGAATGGTAAACACTATCGTAAAAAATCATTTTGAAGTAGATTTGAATTTTCATCCAATTCGGGTGATCCGTTTCAGAAATTCTGACCCAGTAGCATTCTAAAATTGATAAAGAAACATGAAGATAAAAGTATCCTAAAAATTAATTCAATTCATCAACGGAATTTATTTTCTACGTTTATACAGTGTTTTGCAATTTTGAATTATTCCAATTTCAAAACTATACAACTTTGCATTCAATTAATCTCAGTAAAATATACTTTTAGTTTTAAATTACTTTCATCTTTCTTAATAATTTGGGCGCACGTTTTCAACGCTCATAACATTTTTAATAATAATTTAACTCTGTTTGAATGGTCAACATATTAGAAGTCAGGATTCTATTGTACACTCAGAAGATAGTACAGAAATTACGTATGATAAAGAAAAATGAACGTTTATTCATCTCTTTTATACTTTTGTGGATCGTATTTCTATATCTATTGCATGCATTTTTCCTCGCTTTCACATAAGTTTTGAACAACCCTTATACAATTTTTACGATTGAAACTTACTAAAGTTCCCAACTAAGTCCCCACTCCCAGTGAGTCGTAACAGTAGAAGTCTTGCATCTATCTGGTACTTTCCATGGAAACTGAGTTTGTTAAAACTGACCTTAAAGGTAAACGTCACGTTGTCCAAATTTGCTTTCAGATCACGAACTTTGAACGTAGATGGTCCACTAACCTAAAAATTCAGTGGATTTTATTTTTCTGTGCAAATATTCTTAATATTCTAAACATACTAAAAATATAAATACTTGAATGTTTGCAATTATTCTTATTTTTTTACCAACTTATGATCCTAATAAATTTATTATTGTAGATAAATGACAATATTTTTACCACCAGGTCAGTTAGGTTGATATCTAGACGTGCCCCAACGGGCCCTCTTAGAAGTCTTATTTGTTTTAAATGCAGAGGTTCGATCGCCGGTGCCTCTAATTCAGGAATACCCTTAGCTAGTTGGCTACGAAGTTCCTCGATAGCATTCGTTATGCAGTTGTTAATATCAGGATTAGACTTCTTGCATGGTTTTATATATGGAGCTGAAAAACGTAAAATATCGAAAAAAATTTTTACAGAATAAGTATATCTTCTGTTAGAAAACTAATAAAGGGGCTAGAGCCAATGAAAATGGAGGCTTTGAAGTTCTGAACACTACACAAATTACAATTTTAAAATCAGTAATGCATTGCAGAAAATTAGTACAGTACTTCTAGGCCCCCATAAATAAGTATTTATAGAGTTGTATACATTAATTTTTTTATGACTAAAAAGGTATTTCGATTCATTTTTATTCAATGAAAACGCTTTTTCAGCGTTATGGTATATTTGTAACATAACACCGGTCAACAAAATATGACCTATGTGTTCATGGAATGAGATATATTATTTTCAGAGTAGTTTCTAGTGAATTAGTGAATTTATGTTTGCGTCATAAATTTATTCTCAATCGAAGATGTTAGTTTCCGAGGCAAATTCTCGTCATTTGCGGAAATTTTTTATTTTTTGCTTTCATTTGAAGAAAACAGTGGCTGAAGCTATTCGAATACTCTCAAGTACTTACGACGAGGCTGCTCTTAGTGAAAGAACGTGTCGTGAGTGGTTTCAACGCTTCAAAAGCGGCGATTTTGATGTCGAGGACTGGCATGGTATTGGAAAAGAGAACATTTCCGAAGACACCGAATTCGAGGCATTCCTTGCTGAATACTCGTGCCAAACGTGGCAAGAACTAACAGAATCAGCTGGAGTGACTCAGCAAGCCATTTCAAAACGCCTCAAAGCCATGGGAATAATTCAGAAGCGAGGGAATTGGGTTCCGTACGAGTTGAAGCCGAAAGATTTTGAAGGGCGTTTCTTTGCTTGTAAACAGCTGCTTCAAAGACAGGTTCGGGAGGGGTTTTTAGATCGCATTGTGACCGGTGACGAAAAATGGCTTGACTACGATAATACTAAGCGCAGAAAAACATAGGGAATGCCCGGACATGCCTCCACGTCGACGGCCAGACCGCATATTCACGGTGCCAAGGTTATGCTCTGCATTAGGTGGGACCAGTTCAGTATAGTGTATTATTAGCTGTTGAACCCGAGTGAAACCATCACAGGTCAGTATCGAACGTAACTGATGTGTTTGCACCGAGCATTAAAGGTGAAACAGCCACATTACCAAGAGAGGCACGACAAAGTTATCCTCAGAAATCCATATGGACTGTTCGAAAGGGTATATAAATCACGAAGAACTTGGCTATACGCATCTCACTGTAAATCATTCCAAAAAATTCCTGAACCAATCAGCAGGAGCGCACACCCAAAGTATTGAGTCCTCCTGGCGCTGGATGCGTAGATCTCTCTTTCGAGGTAGTGTCCAAAAACAAAATTTCGCAGATCATCTCTGTGAATTCTTGTGACGCCGTAGAGTTAAAAAGTTAAATTGACACAATCTTGACACAATTAATTTCCGACATTAAAATTTACCACCCGGACAAAGGCCAGTAACTATTTCATTAAAAGAACAAAAATATAAAATGGAAAAAAAATGATAAATATTTTTCAGAAACCTAAAAAAAAGCATGCCAAAAATTGAAAGAAAAATTACAATGCACTTCAAAGACCGAACTCCAACCTTCTCGCGGTAAAGTGCGTAAGTAGGAATTACTGTCGGAAAGAATGGAGTAGTGGCGAAGAAATTTAATTCATACCGTGAATACTAAAACCTTGGAGTTAATGCGGAATTAATGGGAATTAATTCTTAAAATTCTGTGTATTTGCTGAGATAAACGCAAAAACCATATATTTTTGCTGCTTCAATCGTTAGAATTATTATCTGAGAATATTCTGGTAAGAACCAGGTACAGCTGATTAACATCTCATGCCTGTAAGTTATTAACGCACTTACTGCTAAAAAAAGGCCGAAAAATCGAGTACTTCATTAAAAAATGACTAAAATATTCAACTGTCAACTTTCAATCACCATAATAGACTATACTGTGCAGAAATGCCTTCCGAATAAGGAAGTATTTTAATTTTTTGTTTCAGGTAAAAATTACGGGCAGAATTTCTCACGGAGTTAGAGTTGTCCGCGGCGAGCTGCTGCGCGAGATTGTTTATAAATCCGCCATTTTATTTATTTTGATATTCAAAAAACTTTTTATTGTTGAATAAATATATGTTCAAAGATACGCAAAAGATCATTTGTTTCTGTTGCTGTTTTCATGTTTAAAAAAAATCCTAAAAAACCACCTTTTTTATGAGCCACTGATGAGGAGACCCCCTTAATTGGTTTTGGCACATTTTGTTTGAAAATCTCATTTTTCTCGAAAAATAATGGTTTTGGAGCAAAATTGTATGAAACATTAAAGGTAGATCTTTTCATGTATTACAACTTTTGTAAGAAATATTTCATATTTTTTATAACAAAATTTCAGACAAGCACGCCAAGCAAATTTTCTCCCTTATACAGGGTGAGACACATAAAGTGTTACAGAGCGATAGCACTGAAGCTATTGATCATATCCAAAAATGTTTCAAACAAAAGTTTCAGTGTTCGAGAAGGCCGTCATACTGGACCACCCTATTTTTTTATCGGTGGAAGCGCTGAAGCTACGTCAAGGTCAACTTCACTTTTTTAAATGGAACCATGTATTTTTTTCAATGACATTATTACCGATTTCAAAACGAATTCAGCGGTCTACAACACAAGGTCATTCTAGTCACGCAAAGTATGAAAATAGTCGAAAAATCATTTTCATTTCTTACGATACCCATGATAATACACATCGATAGGGTATTGGTGACATCGGCAGAAAGTAAGCATTTTCTGTTGACATATCAGTGAGTCACGCATTACCTTCTAATGTGAGTACATCGGAACGCGAAAATGAACGATTTTCAGGAATATTTTGATATGTTCATGGTGCTGGGGGAATGCCGCAAATATTACAGAAACGTCCAAGATTTGTATGCGGCTTGTTATCCGGATAGGCAACAAAAATCGCACATGGCTTTTAAGCGATTAGCTGACCGTTTTTGTCTCTTCGGTACAGTGAAACAAACACAACAACACAAGTTCCATCCGTATCGTATGTCATTACATCCGGATTTGCACAACAATGATTTCCTAAAACGCTTCAATTTCTGTAATTTGATTCGTAAAAAATGCGCACAGATGTCTCATTTTTGAGTCATGTGCTTTTTCCTGATGAAGCTAACTTTGCAAATACGGAAAATGTAAATAGACATAATATGCATTATTAGGCAAATGAGAATCCTCGATGGATGAGAACTGTACCATTTCAACATCCGTGGTCCGTTAATTGTTGGTGCGGCATTGTCGGTGATCACGTCATTCGTCCATATTTTTTTGAAGGTCGCTTGACTGGGCAAGTTTACGCAAACATTCTTCAAAACGTACTGCTTCAATTAATGGAAGACGTGCCTTTGCATGTTCGCATGCACATGTGCGTGCCACACTACGGTGCACCACCCCATTATGCTCTGTGTTCAAAACAAGTGATGAATGAGATTTTTGACGAAAAGTGCGTAGGACCGGGCGGCCCTGCAGCTTGGCCACCTCGTTCGCCAGATCTAACATCACCAGATTACTTTTTATGGGGCTTTGTCAAAGAACGCGTAATGGCGATAGCACCTACCACGCCTGGCGATATGAATGAAAGAATACGCCGAGTATGTACCGAAATTACACCACAAATGTTGGCTGTAGTCAGACGGTCTTTTCATCAGCGAATTAACAAGTGCTTGCAAATCGAGGGTCATCACTTCGAGCATCTTCTATAGGTAGACCCAAATCAAGGTTAGTGGATCCTTTGAAAGTGATTATTCCGATATGTTTCGATTTTTCAACTATTTTAATACTTTGCGTGACTAGGTTATATTTAAAAAAGTGGAGTTGGCCTTGGCGTAGCTTCAGCACCTCCACCGATAAAAAAATAGGGTGGTCCAGTATGACGGCCTTCTCGAACACTGAAACTTTTGTCTGAAACATTTTTGGATATGATCAATAGTTTGAGTGCTATCGCTGTGTAACACTTTATGTGCCTCACCCTGTATATAAGCGTCTCAAAACTTATTATATCAACTAAAAACGCATATTTTTTATTTAAAAAGGCTTATCACAATTCTATTTAATCATATTTATTAGTATTGTGAACAAATCTAGCCGCATAGGTGTGAGAAGTGATCGTGGTCGAGCATCGGGTTACGAGTTTTTTGCACTTTCTCATGAATCCGTAAGGAAAAGAAAATCTCAAAATTACGATGCGACTTGAATCCTGACAAACTAGGTTCACTTCCAATTTAAAATTGTTACTTTACGTCCGTGCTTCCAATTAAAACCTAATAGGAGTCATCACAAGTCTTAATTTAAAAATTAATATAATAACTCGATAGCACGTATCAAATGAAATAAACCAAAATAATTTAAATTGATTTGAGCGGTGCTGGCTTCGTGCGTTTATCGCAATAAGTCCTCTGAAAGTTTTGGATAAAACGGAAATTCGATTCTTTCTGGGAGATGCAAAATGCACATTTCAAAGTTTATCGATTTCTGAAATTCAACATTCCGTTCTCTGTTGAACTTTTCACTCAATATTTATACTATATTTGTTTCAGAGTTAGAAAATTGTTTGAATATGCTGAAAGCGGTGCTGGCTTGGTGCATTTATCGCAGTAAGTCCCCGGAAGGCGTGTATAAACGAAGGTTCGATTCCTCCTGGCACATGCGAGGTGCACGCTTTCAAATTCTTTTCGGATTGTGTAAATATTAAGATTTGGAAATTAGCTGTTTTATGTATTTTACGAAAACCTAACTATATTTGTTTTCATCTAGACAAAGAGAGAAATGAAGACCGTTATCATATTTTGTCTAAATCTTGAGATACAGGTTCTTACCCGGAACCTGTACTCCGGCTTAACCCAATATTTTATTAATTTTATTATGAGCGATGTTATAAATGATTTGTCGTCGATGTTTTCATCAATAACTTGGTCCTTATCAAGACATAGACTTCCTTTTCCAGATTTTCCAATAGAATTTAATCATTATTTATCCTTTACTTTTTTTTGAGAAGATTTTTTCGTGATTTCACTATTTGAAATTTGTTTAACCTCAAAGTAGGTTGAAGAGATTAAACTCCAAAAAACATAACTTGTTGAAATTTCTTTAAATTGTTGTAAAGTTAAAAGTTTATTCTTTGTAAGTTACGAAAATATAATGGATTCTATATAAATTAATGAAGCAAAGAAATTTCAAATGATTAGAGAGGCAATCAAGATTTACAATACTCGAAATTTCCCGAGTTTGATTATCTCAACGTCCCGAGTCATACAATATTCTCCTACGTTACCGTCCAAGAAAATAAAATCATTCTTCTTCAATTTTTCTTAAAGCTGCTTAACAAAAAAAGAAAAACAAAGACAAAAAAAACACGAAAAAGAGAGAAACATGGAAAAGAGAGAAACCAGATGACATAAATTAGCCGAGAGAAACCTGAGAACAATTTTATAGAAGAGAAAGAGCATTCCTGAAGTATGGAAAGGCGAAATGAAGAGGGAATCCGACATAGGCCATGAGGCGTTTATAGCCTACACTACCGTCGGAAATTGTGCGCACGGTGCTTGTGAGCGCTATTAAAAATCACTGCTGACTTTGAACCACGATATCTCGGTGAAAAAAAAGATAGGGCACTTTTAAAAATACAGTTGGAAAGCTTATAAAATTTTACGTCTAGTGATGCTTAAAAAATATTTTTTTGGCCTTCTGAAAATGATACAGTACGTGAGGAGTTAAAAAAAATTCAAGATTTTCTCAAATTCTCTACTTCAACTTCAACTTTTAGCATGTCCTAGGGAAAATTGTTCCAAAATCTGAAACTCATTCGACATAGAGTCTAAAATCTTATCTTTAATATAAGCCAAGAAAACTTCACAAATATTGATGCGTACCTGAGATACGATTAAAAATGTTCAATCGTATCTGAGTTGAATTTTAATCGACGATCTAGATTTGGAATATTATGAATATTATATTCTATATTGGTGATGATTTTATTAATAGGTAGTGTTTTTTTTAGTGTAATTGTAATTGAATTTACCAAAAAAAACATCACCTGGGAAAAAAAACATAAATAAAAAAAACAATAGGACTAAATGAATTTTATATCAAAGTTAGTTGGAGTTTCAAAGAAAAAATTAATAATTTAAATATACCAAATAATTTTACTATCATTTCATTGGACATTGTATCTATGTACACCAACATCACTTGGGATCTAATTCCTATTTCTATCAAAAAAAGATGGAAATTAATTAAACAACACACTTTTCTAAATTACACTGATTTTAATAAAGCTTTACTCTTATGCCTTGATTCAGCTTACTGCAACTATGATAATAATATTTATAAACAAATTAATGGCCTACCTATGGGATCACCATTAACTGCAACTCTAGCTAATATAGTGATGGAAGAATCAGAAAATAAAATTATTAACGAGCTAACTTATTATATTAAATTTTATTATCGCTATATAGACGATACATTAATTTGTCTACCTAAAAATAAAATAAATGATATTCTTAACAAATGTAATAAAATTCATCCAAAATTAATTTTCACATTAGAAAAATCGGTCAATGATAGTATTAATTTTTCGGATCTCAATATTAAAGTTGAAAATAATAAAATTATTACAAATTGGTATAGAAAAGATGTTTGGTCTGGACGTTATTTGAATTTCTATTCAAATCATAGCCTATCAAACAAAATAGGTATTATCTATTCATTAACTGATAGAGCTATACTTTTGTCACATGATAAATTCCACTCAGAAAATTTAAATTTAGTTAAAAAAAACGCTTATCAAAAATGTATATCCACTTGATTTGTTAAATACAAAAATTGCCATGAGATATAAACTTCTTATGAGTAATAAATTTGGTAAAAGTAATATAAACGAAACATCTGTAACTAAAGACTTGAAAAAAATTATAACTTTACCATAAATACATAATTTTCAAGAACAATTTTATAGAATTTTTAAAAATTCAAATCTGCAAATCATTTTCATCTATGATAATACTATTCAGCAAAAAATTTTAATCTCGGTTAAAAACCAGCACCAAAAAAATTGAAATACAATTTCGTTTATGAAATTAAATGCATACAATGCAATAGTATTTACATTGGGCAAACATGTAGATTTTTACATACTAGGATGTTACACGCAAGATCGATTAAAAATTATAATGCTAATAGTACAGCTCTAGCGCAGCATGCACATACTTTTAAACACACCTTGATTTTAAAGAAGTTAAAATTTTAGAACATGAAAAAAATTTAAAAAAACGACTCTGCCTAGAAATGATTCATATAAAAAAAAATAATAATTCAATTAACTTCAGAACTGATATTGAAAATTTAAATGACATTTATTCTAATATAATTAAATTAATTAATTAATCTATTTACAAATTTATTCATTTTTTAATAAATTTTTTTTTTAAATATTTTTTTGAATTCAAAAATTTTTCCCGCCTAACAATATTATAATCGATCTTAACCTAGCATCCTATTTACATTTTTATTAGTCATCATGGATCCTCCATGACGTTAACTGCCTTTAATTTTAAATTCATACGTTACAAAAGTAAAAAACATGTAAGTTAAATACTAATTTATTAATACTAATTTTTAATTTAATACATTTTCTTAACAGATAAATTAATACTATATTTTTAAAAAATTTTTAAACTAATAAAAACTAATAAAACAAAATTTCAATGGAACTTCAAATACAAAGAACTGCGTTTCTGAAATATGTATTTCTACCTAATTTTATTTATATCTAAGAGTTCAGATTGTAAATTTGTTTCTTTTCTCGCGTTATTACATCGAAGCTTTGACCCTGATAAGAAGGCTTTCATTGTAGTACAATAGATTGAAGATTTATCATTCCAATATGAATAGAGAAATCATTCAATACATTCGAATCCTTGATCGTGCATTTACTTTCTGATCCATAAAGTATAATTTGAAATAAAAAAAGTTCAATCCACCTGAATTCACTATTTCGACAAAAGTTTTCTGATTACTCTTCAATACTTTCTGAGAAGATTAAAACTGATTGAACTTTTTGCATTTCACATATTATTTCATGGATTCGAAGATAATGCAGTATCAAGGATTGAAAATGATTAAACTGTCTAATCGATTATTATCCATAAGTACAAAAAACTTTATATGATATATAATAATATCCGAATTTCCAAAATAAAGCAACGAATATTTTCTTCTACAAAATTGAATATGGTAATAGAAAGCAGTGGACTAAAATTTTTTATTGTGAAGAGGGTTGCATCTAGGGGTAGTTTTTGGCAGTCGTGGTGGTTGAAGACTCACAAAAATTCATCTTGAAAGTGATAACAGTGCATTTTGTATTTTATTGCAGTGCGTTTTAGTCGTCGGTTCCATTTATTCGTGACACAACTCAAAAATTACCTCAAACACAATCATACAATCGCGTTTAAAATAGGGTAAACAAATAATTACAAAAGTTGTAATTTATAATACTTGGTACGTTTGCATTGGCTCTAGGGTCCATAAATGAAGAAGTCTATTTAATCAGACGTTTCGGCTCTGATCGGAGCCCTCATCAGTGATATTTATTAAAATCTTCTATGTAGGAAGGAAGGAATCCTTTTTCTTTAATACAAAACCTTGGTTGAATATGGAATTTTTAATCCTTGTTTTCTTTCCTCTATGTAATATTTTCTAAAGACACACAATTTTTTCACTAAACTCACTGTAAGATTTTAGCTTTTACTTAATTGAAATGGTAGATTGTATAGACCCTTGATTCAATTTATGATACTTGGTACGCTTGCGTATGTTTTGATCTAAGGCTTGAAGATTGACCAATTGCTTTCTAACATCAGTTAGTCCTCTGAAAACTAATCCAAACATAAGCACAAGTCGTCCATGGCAGATAGGGACCTTTCAGCATACTTCAATTGTAAGTTTTTAAGATTAAGTTGAAAATATGGTCCAGGAACAGTCGCTCAATTTGTGCAGTCGAAAATTTCATCCCAACTTATGTTATTAAACAGAATACGAGCCTGGAGACTACGAATATAAGTTTGCAAGAGGTCTTATTTCTATTCGAAATTGAAGAAACGTTCCAACAATAAACTATTCTGTAGAATAGTGATTTTTGATTATGATGTACGCGAAGCACTGTTGGTTCTGGGACCGAAATAAATACAAACCTCCCCATAGGTTAGAGTTTTCTCCATGAGAGTCCGTTTTCAATGTTTATTGGCACTTCGTACTCCAGCATCCCAGACACCTCCAAAGTTGGGCACTGCTGGAGGAATACAGCGCCAATAAATGCGATCGTTAGCTTTAGTAGTCGTGAACGCTGACTTCTACCGCCCGCCATGCAGATTTGAAGAGAACCAGCGTAATGGAAGGAGGGAAATGCCATTATCTCTAAGATATTTGAATTAGGACAACTCTATGTATAGAGGGCAATGGGACAATGTTGTAAACCTAAAAACGTTTAATGAGGACAACTCCACGTAAAGGGGGCAACGCTGTAACCTAGAATAAATTAACGATAGAAAGATACTATATATGTAGCCCTTCAGGCATAGGCTCGACAGTTGTACTACTGCCTGCGACGACGTTGTAACTATAACGTTTTAAATAAAGTATTCCTCAAAAAATCAACTTTGGACCATTACATTTTGGCGATCCTGCCAGGATAGGAGCAAACGACTCGGAAGAAGATATGCTCTGAGAAAAACCAGCCCTATCCTCGACTACGGACTTGGATTATAGTCAAGCAGCAGCAAAGGAGGCAACTTGAGAAATCCTCCAGGAAACTACGGTTTCCGTGTAGTAACTCCGGACACTATCTACGGATTTTATCCGAAAAACAGGAATTGAAATCAACAGGCACGTCGAACGAGACGATAAGCCCTTGGGTACGCAAACCGGCGGTAAAAACCCAGAACAGAACTTCAGGAAACGAGTGATACGTCACTCAGCCAGCAGTCTGACAGCAGCTTGCCACCACTTGTCCTCAAGATTCACAGCTACTCATATAGTTTGTCAACAGCAGAAACAAACAAGTAAGATTATAAAAATAAGTAGAGCAGGAAAATTGTAAAATAAATCAGACTATAAGTCTCATTTACGTTCGTTGAACGGCGACTGTTCCTTACGAGGAAACAGGTTGAGCAAAATTGATTTATTATTAGCATAGTGGTAACTATACTGAGCGTGCTCTCCAGCCCTGGTTCCCTTAATAAAAACAACACTCCATTCTGATTAACCTTGTTGTAAGTCTGTAGCGACTTGAACAAGTGAAGAATTTAAAAAAAAAAGCGTTAAAATATCTACGATTGTCAAAACGCGAACGCGGCATTACACCCGTCACTCGATAAAACAAGTACACTGGCGTTTCAAAAAACATAGACATTCAAACTTTGTAGAATACAGCGATGACGACCCCAATGGCATCCTCTCCAGCTCCCCAAACCATTGAACAAATCCTCCAAACCATTTTGACTAAAATTTCGGGTTTGAAAAACAGTGTTTCAACGTTAGGGCGTGAAAATAACAATAGAATGACAGAAATTGCAAGATTAGGAAGAGAGTTAGGATTCCAAGCCAAAATCGAGACCGACAAAGAACCTAAATATGCTTCCGACAATGATTATGACGATGACATACCGGAAAATAAACAAGGTAACCACGCACGACGTGTAACTTGCCAAGCTCGAGAAAATCCTAAATACACAGAGGTTGAAAGCACTAACCGATAAAATGAAACGGATACCTTTAACTATTTCCAGAGAAATCAGGTAGACGAGGGCACAATACCAGCTAAAGATATTATACGCACAGTGAAACCTATTAGTGGGCAAGACGATATAGGAGTTGAAGATTTTATTAAGATAGTTAAAAAAGCAAAGTCAAGGTGCAGTCAACAGGCATTATTACTGGATTATATAATTGCAGAAAAAATTATTAATCATGCAGAAAGAGCTATTAGATACACACAAATAAATTCTTACACAGATTTATTTAATACATTGAGACAAAATCTCACACAAATAGGATCAGTGTCAACGCTGCGTTCCAAGTTAGAAAGCTGCAAGCAAGGTCCTACTGGAACAATACAGAATTTCAACCTTAGATTCCGGAAAGGCGTAAATGAATTGAAATACACTGTACAAAGTGAGCACCCTGGGCCAATGGAAAGGAAAATAGCTATCAATATCGAAGAAAAAGAGAGTACGAAAAGATATCTTTTGAATTTGCGAAGAGAAATAGGACTGCAAGTAAAAGCCCAAAAACCTATAAATTTAAGTGAAGCTCGAAATCACGCAGTAGAAATGGAAATGTGGCTCAAAGAAGCACAACCGACAGTGGAGTTACAACCTAGTTTTCGACCACCTATAAAACTAAACCAAGTGCCACAAACAAAACAGTTCGCTCCACGACAGAATTTGCCTCATGTGACTTCAACAGGTTCAACAAATAGAACAAATTCTAATATTCACACTGAAGAAAAATCTAGATTGACCTGCCATAAATGTAGAAAATTGGGACACTTCGCACAGCAATGCCAAGTTCGAAACAAATTTTCCTATGGGCACATTCGGCACTCGACCCCCTCAAGCCATCAGGAACATCCAGAACGAGAGCGAAGAATGTTTAGAATATTTTCAAATACCACCGGAAGAAGACAGGGAACAGATACATTACGAGGAATCAGCCAAGATGAGGAAAAATTTCATCATGGGAAAAGATAAGCATATGTCAACCACAGCTGTAAACATAATTTACTTTAAAAAAAGACATTTGTTCCATATCGTAGAAAACGACTTTCCACTTCCAGAAGAAGGAATCATTGGATTACCATTCTTTCGTAAATACAATAGATATGCCATTACACCTAAATTCTTGGTTATAAAAAACAAGAAACTACCCTTATATGACGACGGAGAATATATAACACCATACACAGTTCAAATCAACAAGATTCACATTCCCAACGAAAATGATCAAGAGATTTGGATAGAAAATGATCCACATGTACCAGATGGAATTTATCAGATCAAAAACCAAATATTAGTAGTACCTTATAATAATTATGACAGGCAACCCCTAAAAATATCAATACCAAAATACGAATGTATAGAGATAATCAATAAAATATCAGAAGAGGTTATTATGGAAGTAGAAAAATCTAGGAACAATCGAATAAAAAACCTTTTAGAAAAAACTAGATTGAATCACGTTGAAGACAAGCTCGCCGACCTTATATGGAAAATTCTCACACAATATACAGATGTTTATACGATCGGTAACGACCCTTTGCCTTGTACCAACCTTGCAGAACATGAAATCATACTGAAGACAGGAAAGACAATAAATATTAAGTCATACAGGCCACCTGAATGTCATAAAGAAGAAGTGAAACGGCAAATGACAGAACTCTATAACAACGGTGTAATAAAAGATTCAAATTCACCATTTAATTCAACGATTTGGGTAGTACCTAAGAAAACAGATGCTTCAGGCCAAAAGAAATGGCGAATTTTAATTTATTTCCGGAAATTATATGACGATACCGATCAAAACGCTTATCCACTTCCACTCATAGATGATATTTTAGATCACTTAGGACGAGCAAAATTCTTCTCAACATTCGACCTCAGTTCAGGTTTTCACCAAATCCCTATGGCACCAGAATCTAGAAAGTACACTGCCTTTTCGACACCAGAAGGACATTTTGAATTTACTAGAATGCCTTTTTGATTTAAAAAATGCTTCAGCAACGTTTCAAAGAATGATAGATAACGCTTTATGGGAATTAGTAGGAAAACATTGTTTGTATTGTTATATTCGGAAAAACTATAGAAGAGCACAATGAAAATTTAATATTATTATTAGACAGATTGAAAAATGTAGGATTAAAACTACAACCGGACAAATGCGAGTATTTGAGACCTGAATTAGAATATCTTGGACACCTCATAACGACGGACGGAGTAAAACCTAACCCAGAAAAGATTAAAGCGGTAAAGGAATTTAGAATACCTGCCAACGTCACTGAGATTCAATCATTTCTCGGATTGGCAGGATACTACAGAAAATTTATCAAAAACTTTTCACACAAAGCCAAACCTTTGACAGATTTCACGAAAAAGGATAACCCTTTCAAGTGGTTAAAAAAAGATCAAGAAGCCTTTGAAAATTTAAAAGAAATTCTATGCCCTGCACCAGTATTACGGTTCCCAGATTATAAGAAAGAATTTACACTAATCACAGATGCTTCCAACGTCAGATTAGAAGCCGTTCTAAGCCAAGATGGGCATCCTTGTTGCTTTATATCTAGAACACTTAATGGAGCCGAGCAAAATTACTCAATTCCTGAAAAAGGGTTGTTAGCTATAGTATGGGCAACTCAACGTCTTAGACAATACCTTTTAGGAAGAACCTTTAATATCCAAACAGATCACCAAGCATTGAAATGGTTACATAACGTAAAGAATCCCTCGTCGCGATTACTCAGGTGGAGACTAAGGTTAGAAGAATTCAATTATAATCCTATTGAATATATTAGAGGAAGAGAGAATAAAGTTGCAAATTGTTTATCAAGATTGTTTCCTATGCGAGAAAAAACGCATGAAATAATAGGTGTCGCAGAAAGAAATTCAGGGGAATTAGAAACCCAACCGCCTCACATAGGAGAAACAAATCTAGAAAATACAAGAAATATGAACAAACCACTATTTCAGTTACCTGGAAAAAGAATGGGAGAAATATCATTAGAAGACGAAACGATAACTGAACCCACTATAGAAGAACCAATGGAATTTACAGGAAAAGTACCAGAAAAACAGCTTTTGATGATAATCTATTCCTAGAATACCAAAACTGGATCAAAAATAAAACTAATACTAAAGCAGTTAAAAAACCTAATGCTGGAGGGAAACTATGGAAGAAAATCCGAAAAAGGGCTTCTAACAATCCAAGCATTGAAATCCTACCAAATTTTGACGAGAAAACTTGGTTAACGCGACTGTCTGAAATAATAACTTCATTTAAAAATAGAAAGTTAACAATTGCAATGTTACACTTTCACGGCCCTACAATTACTCTGTTAGAAAAAATAAAACTAGATAACTTACTGAACTTCTTGAGTAATCGAGAAGAATTAACTATTCATATATGTTGATTACCACAAACTGAATTGACACAAAAAGAAAGAGAAGAAATATTGAAGGAAGCTCATGGATCAATTATGAATCAGCACTTCGGAGAAAATAAAACAATATATAAAGCTCGACAACTAGGAGAATGGAAAAATATGGAAGACGATGTCATAAAATACGTAATGAATTGTCCAATATGTCAACTGCAAAAAACGACAAGGAATAAACGAAAAGCAGAAGCTGTAATACCAGATACACCTATAGACCCAAATGAAAAAATAGCAATGGATATTTTCGGCCCATTACCTGTTACCACTTTAGGAAACGAATATATATTGAGTATCCAAGATCAACTTACAAAATATTTAATGCTCATACCATTAAATAAAGCAGATTCAGAATCAATAATTGAAGGACTTTTCGATCACTACATTTACATTTTTGGAGCACCTAAATCCATACCGTTGAGTGAAGATAGGTTTAGAGGAGACATCCAGGGCGATTGAATGGTCCAAACCTTGCGGGGAAAGACGCCAGGGGTAGGTAAAGTTCCGGAACCAACCACGGGGATCGACACTTTCGAAAGTAGATAAAATCTCACGGATAAGTTCAGTGTCTCCAGAACGTGGGATTTTTCGGCCCCCACCACGTTCCCATCTGGGAGAAACACATGCAAACGTGGCGTGTCAGTATGTCGGCTCTGCTACACGCTGCGGTCATCAGCTTCGTGTAAAGCCGAAGGTGCACGAAGACGGACTTCGTTACAATGCTTGAGTTTTCAAGTTATTTTTAGATTTCACGCTTTCCTTTATCGAGTCGAAATTAAGAATTGTATTTTTCTCGAGTACGTGAAAAAGAGGCGCGAAGCAGACGACGAATTTGAATTTACGAAGTATATAGTTCAAGAAATAACACTATTCTTCAATTTCTTGAAGAAAGTCTGCATGAAATAAACATCAGTATGATCTTGGAAAATTTCATGAGGATTTCAACACTTCAAAAATAAACTTTCGGTGAAATTTAGTGACAATAAATGTATAAAATTTGAATCAATATATAATTTTCCATTCAAATTTATATACTTCTTACTAATTTTGTACATTTAACAATTTTTCAATTAGAACAATATTTTCTATCAAGATAAAATGAACATAAAATTCAAGTTCATAATTTATATTTTCAGTTATATGTTAGAAATATTTTCATCTCACATTTTTGTAGCCTAAGCACAAACTTTTCATTCCAAAACTTAAAATCTCTACGGAAATGGAAAATTGTCTAATAGCAGTAGATAAATTAAAAAGCTAAAATATGTGTTTATTGGTATTTCCATATTAACATATAAATATCAATCAACTTTAAATTTTACATAAAAATGTTCGTTCGAAGTGTTCAAATCTTGTTACAATTTGACACGATTTTATGGAGGAGTGCAATCTTTTGGATGAAATATTTTGTAGTTCTTAATTTGTCTGTCTGTCTGAAATCGTAGTAAGATTTGAACAGTAAACAACAAATTTTCCAATAGAATTCAGGATCAATAATAATTGATTCAGGAAATACTTCAACTCTGTAGAGCGTTTTTGTATTTCGAATTCAAAATGTGTGCTTAAGCCACAAAAAAGTAAGCTGAAAATGTAGATATAAAACTAATTATGTCATGTTTATGTCTTCTTAATGGAAAATACTTTGCATATAATTCTCTAATTCGATATTTTTTTAATGTATGAACATTCAAGAAATTGATAAATATTCCATCTTTTTATAGGAACTAAAAATTTCCGGATAATGCTTTGATTGAGAAAGCTAAAAATTTGTCAAATATTGATATAAATTGCAATTTTACAATTGCATTATTTTTCAAATATTTTAACATCTCTTCAATCTTGATAATTCTTACAGAAGTTTATTTCATGTGAGTGACTTTTTCTTCTTCTAATGAAAGATTTCGTAATTCTAAATTCGGCCCAATTCGTAACATTGTAAAAAGATTTTAAAACTTCATAAAAATTTTTTTTTCTGTTTTATTCAAAGTCAATAAATATTCAATGTTTGGAATCGAAATATTAAGTACATGATTTTTAATTTCTGGGAATAAACTGCTTTAATAAGACAATCTTTCTTCTTTGTGAGAAATCTCAATTTTAAAATTAAAATTCTACGCATAGGATACAAAAACATAATATGAAAATACTTTTATTACAGAATTTTGAAATATACAAGTTGACCAATTTTGAATCGAGTAAATCGGCTACTTTAAGCAAAAAATTATGTTAAAAATATTTTATCAAAAAAAATAAGACACATTAAATTACGGTTTAAAATCCACATTCATAGATTGATGGTAAAAGCAGTTTAAAGTTTTTTAATCTTACGTTTTAGTGACGTATGCACAGACTTTTAATCAGATAAATAAAATGCTTTATAGAAAGTCAAAATTTTCTTATTACTGCACTTAATCAAATTTATAAAGTAAAAATATTTTTTAATTGATGCTTTCACTGAATTCTTTAAACATTCATTAATTGAAAATTGTACTTAAAATTTAATCTTGCAGCGTTCCAATATTCCCACAATGTTACAAAATCTTATTAATCATTATTTTAGTCGAATTATTTTCAAAATATTTAAAAAATAAATGTAAATATTTTGATTAAATACTCTGTCAAATTTTGCATTTGACTGATCTTGCAAAATTGTTGAAAGTTTTGAATACCGATAGAAGAAACTTTAAATAAAATTTTATGTCCATAAATGCTTAAAGTAATATATAGAAATATCAACTACAACATTCTCAAATTTTATAAATAAACTACTAAATTCAAAAAGTTTCGGATTTTTTTTAAAAACTGTACAAATTTCAAATATGAATCAGTCAAAATCTACTGATTATCAGTGAAATTTGACTGATTTAAATAACTAGAAACAGGTTACTGTGAATCAGTCAAATTTCACTGATTACTTCAGTGAAAAGTAACTGATTTAGCAGTGAAAAATATTGTTTCCACTGATGATTCAGTGAAAAGGCAAATCACTGATTCAATCAGTGAAAATTTGAATGATTCAGATTTAGAGTGTATACAAGTTTCAAATATAAAGTGTACTCTGTACATTAATCAAACAAATTTAGAAGATGAATATTTTAATAAATATTCCTAAATATTATTGGAATATGATACATATCGATTTAGAAAAACTTCTTCAAAGTACTCAGACATTTTTCTTATTTTACGACATTTTTGCACCATGTTTGACCTTTGGGTAGGATTCAAGAAAACAATTGTAGACATACTTTCATTACTTAGTAAAATACTATGAAGACTTGCTTTTTAAATTAAAGCGAAAACTTTTAAAACCTTTAACAATCGGTTGCATAGATTCTGCTCTAATCTTGGACGCAATTAGAGAAATAGGTTTTTTTGCTTTTTTTAGATCTAGTTTTTGCCTTAAACATAAAAGAAAGAAAACACATTTGAAATATTAAAATAAAAAAGCTGGTTCATTCTTAGAGAATCCCAAATATTCTGAAATAAAACTCCTTTCCACACCACCACGGAGGTAGAGTTTAAGGCTCGTTTTTTTTACGTGGTATCCCCTGTAGGCCTAGTCCACGTCCTACGAAACGAAAAGGGTTTTTGCTTTCAAGCAAAAAGAAAAAAGGACAAAAAAGGAAGCAAAGTGGTAAAAAACGCTACAAATGTAGACCGTACTTCAGGCTTGCCTCTATCAAATGCCAGTATACGTCGAACAAAAATGTTTTGTTTTAAATCAAATAATGAAGAAGTTTGATTAATTCGGGATGATTTGGGGTGCTTGATTATTGTGAGTCCCCTTGCCTCTCACTTATGCCCAAAGCGTGATATTACTCAATTTCAGTATGTTTTCTTACTCCCAAAATAATAATTAAAACTAAACAATTTCCATACCCGAGGCACGCAAAGAAAGGAATAAAGAACGTATCTCTGATATAGGAAATAAAATGTCATTATGTTGTGAGTAAGAAAGGGGTTTAAAATTGATTAACGCCATGCCTTGGCCATTAGAATTAATCCTCTCCTTCGTGAGCGAAGAGCGACAAACCACTTTCCCTATCACTTTCTGCCATCTCATATAGATTTTCGGTCATTAATTGCAAATGCTTCGAAGTGATGCTCGTTGTTCTGGCTGTTTCAGCTCTCGCCTTTAGGGCTGATCGAGTAACACAAATTGAGTTGACCGTCCTGTTTCCTAAGCGATTTCTTTTGGGAGTTTTCGCGTCCGTGAGCATGGAGAAACCTCGCTCCGCCTCAGCATTTGAATGAGGAAGATTCCGAACATGATTCAATACTGAGGTCAAATTTGGAAAAAGTTTTTCTCCTGTACTCGTCGAAGATACACCGATACTAGACCACATTTCGTCAAAAGATAAATTCGACCACTTTTCTTTGAGTTCCTGTCTGATTTTAAGTAAAGAATCCCACTCTTTTTGTACACCTATTCTATCAAACGACCCTAAATCTTGACAAACTTTCCAGACCCTAGGAAAAGTTTCGCTTCGATCAGCATAGAAAGCTACTTGAGGCCGGAAAACAGCAACGCAAGACAAAAAGATGTCATCAAAAGGAAGTCGATTGCGAATTTCTTCGCTTGCTGTGACATAAAATTTCAAGCAATTACGAAGAAATAGATCAACTTCTACTATTTGCAATTTCTTGTTTGTAAGTTACTGCTGGAAATATTCTCGCGTTTCCTTACCAACGTCAATGTCTTGAAGCGGCTTTTGATTACTAGGATCTGCAAAGTTAACATTTCTAATGATTTGAAATAATAAATTCGGTTGAAGAAGACCCTCTTTCAAATAACTGCTAAGAATCCATACGAAGAATTTAGCCGAGTTTGGCTGGAGTTCCTGAACCATTGTTTCGCGACTTTGAAATTTCGCATTGTATACGTTGAACCTATTCAAAGTAAATTTCAAGAATAGGAAATATGCGAGTGTCAAACGATTCTGCATTTTTCCTAACAAGTCTTTGGCCTTCTCTACCTTCTCAGAGACGAGGACCATAAGATACTGAAGAATAACTTCCCAATTCTTTATTACAATATCTATGCATCGATAGCGGACAAGCCAGCAAGTTTCAGAATGACTAGGAATTTTTTGATAGTCATTTCCTAATTCCAAAACAATCGATCGAAAAATAGCCGTTCGCTTGGAGCTAGCATTAAGAAAAGCTGGCAAATCTTTGATTAAATCCTCTACATCTGGGATTGTGGCACAAGCATATTTTGCTACAATTGCTAACGAATGCAAGACACACGGGAAAACAATTAAACGGGGACTTGTTTCCTTTAATTTTGTGTTAAATGAGGACCTATTGCCGACCATCACCTGTGCATTATCACAAGCTAAAGCACAGATATTAGATAAAGGGATTTTCTGCCCGGACAATGCTTTTTCGAACGCATCAAAAATTTTAGAGGCAGAACAATCCGAAGCATTTACATTAATAAGCTGGAGCAATTCCACCCTGACAGAAAATGTCGTTGGCTCCACATATCGAACCATTAATGACAGCCACTTTTCTAGAGTCCTGTCGGTCGTTTCGTCTTCGTACACTGAAAATGATTGCTTACGCAAAAAATTTGCCATGTGATCAGTTTCAGCAGCACATACGACGTTATTTACAACTAGGACCATTTTAGTGTGGCTCAATCTAACGTCTTTTAAAACCGAAGGTTCCATATCTTGGAAAAGTCCTATCAATTCTGATGAAATCGCGAATGGTAAATTATGCTCTACGAAAAATGTACTAATCCTAATCTCTGCTTCTTGTACTTTCTGTTTGAAAGTAACACTTTCCGGAATCGTGGAATTTGTGAATTCTGAAGCAAAAGAACTTGCTACACAAGGTTCAACACTGTAAGAATTGGCAGTTACATTAGAAGAATTTTCACTTACTACTCCATAACATTCTAATTTATTTGAAAACTCTTGCTTCTTTCTGTGTGATAAAGATGCTTCATGCTTTTCAATTTCCGATTTGCCACATAGCAACGTTTTATTGCAAATTTTGCAATGAAATCTTGTTTCATCTGCTAATGTAACCACCCACTCTCTCCACGACGGAAATTCCTCAAACCATCCCAACTGAAAGTTTTTTGCATTTTTCATGACTTTTCTAGCGGGTTGACATTCGTTTGAACCAGAGTTCAAACGGTGGTCAACCTTCGTTTGAACCTGGCTGTCCTTCAAAACACTCGAATTTGGGTCAACCGGATTACTCATTGTGAACAATAAATTATACGACGAAGGAAAACAGAATTATTTGAAAAGAATTAATAAGATGAAAAGTCGATAAAATTGAGCGAATGTGAATAATTTGTAATCTGCATACAAATTAAGTTTCACAAAATAAACTTACCCACAAGCATCAAACAATAACGTACGTAAGAGCACTCACGTATCACCAAATAATAATATAATATTCTTACTTTTGCCGTTTTCAATAAGGAATTACGATAAAAATATGAAGAATCCACACTCTTGCCTTCTCAAATAACGCATAAAGCGAGAAACAAGTATATCTTAGAAGAAAACAAAAGAAGGTTGCTATTATTATTTGTTTTTGTCTCCAATTTGACCTCTATACCGTTCGTTTGCGATTTAAAACATTGGTAACTTTTTGGCTATTAATCTGATTGAGCTACAACTTTTCAGAAAACTTTCTTTACTAAAGTATTAAAATTTTTCTCCTGTAGATAGTTTCAGAAAATGTAGACACTTAATACAATATTAATAAAATCGTAAAATTCTGAAAATTTGTTAAGCTAGCGCGAGTGGAAGTAGAGAAAACAATTTTTTTTTTAAATGTACTTCTCCCAATTACTTGAAAAATTAGAAGTTTTAAAAATTTTTGCAAAAGGAAAAACGATGTGCCTTGAAAGTGTGTACAAGTCCTTGAAATTCAAATTCGAACGATTTTTATAATTAATTATCCTGTACATTTAAAGATACAATTTTTGTATTTGGAATAAGTTTTCTGCAATTACGAAAAAATTTATTTAGAGTACATAAAATTTATTGAACTATTACTAGTAAACTCTACCTCCGTGGTGGTGTGGAAAGGAGTTTTATTTCAGAATATTTGGGATTCTCTAAGAATGAACCAGCTTTTTTATTTTAATATTTCAAATGTGTTTTCTTTCTTTTATGTTTAAGGCAAAAACTAGATCTAAAAAAAGCAAAAAAACCTATTTCTCTAATTGCGTCCAAGATTAGAGCAGAATCTATGCAACCGATTGTTAAAGGTTTTAAAAGTTTTCGCTTTAATTTAAAAAGCAAGTCTTCATAGTATTTTACTAAGTAATGAAAGTATGTCTACAATTGTTTTCTTGAATCCTACCCAAAGGTCAAACATGGTGCAAAAATGTTGTAAAATAAGAAAAATGTCTGAGTACTTTGAAGAAGTTTTTCTAAATCGATATGTATCATATTCCAATAATATTTAGGAATATTTATTAAAATATTCATCTTCTAAATTTGTTTGATTAATGTACAGAGTACACTTTATATTTGAAATTTGTATACACTCTAAATCTGAATCAGTCAAATTTTCACTGATTTTATCAGTGATTTGTCTTTTCACTGAATCATCAGTGGAAACAATATTGTTCACTGTTAAATCAGTTACTTTTCACTGAAGTAATCAGTGAAATTTGACTGATTCACAGTAACCTGTTTTTAGTTATTTAAATCAGTCAAATTTCACTGATAATCAGTAGATTTTGACTGATTCATATTTGAAATTTGTACAGTTTTTAAAAAATCCGAAACTTTTTGAATTTAGTAGTTTATTTATAAAATTTGAGAATGTTGTAGTTGATATTTCTATATAGAACTTTAAGCATTTATGGACATAAAATTTCATTTAAAGTTTCTTCTATCGGTATTCAAAACTTTCAACAATTTTGCAAGATCAGTCAAATGCAAAATTTGACAGAGTATTTAATCAAAATATTTACATTTATTTTTTAAATATTTTGAAAATAATTCGACTAAAATAATGATTAATAAGATTTTGTAACATTGTGGGAATATTGGAACGCTGCAAGATTAAATTTTTAGTACAATTTTCAATTAATGAATGTTTAAAGAATTCAGTGAAAGCATCAATTAAAAAATATTTTTACTTTATAAATTTGATTAAGTGCAGTAATAAGAAAATTTTGACTTTCTATAAAGCATTTTATTTATCTGATTAAAAGTCTGTGCATACGTCACTAAAACGTAAGATTAAAAAACTTTAAACTGCTTTTACCATCAATCTATGAATGTGGATTTTAAACCGTAATTTAATGTGTCTTATTTTTTTTGATAAAATATTTTTAACATAATTTTTTGCTTAAAGTAGCCGATTTACTCGATTAAAAATTGGTCAACTTGTATATTTCAAAATTCTGTAATAAAAGTATTTTCATATTATGTTTTTGTATCCTATGCGTAGAATTTTAATTTTAAAATTGAGATTTCTCACAAAGAAGAAAGATTGTCTTATTAAAGCAGTTTATTCCCAGAAATTAAAAATCATGTACTTAATATTTCGATTCCAAACATTGAATATTTATTGACTTTGAATAAAACAGAAAAAAAAATTTTTATGAAGTTTTAAAATCTTTTTTACAATGTTACGAATTGGGCCGAATTTAGAATTACGAAATCTTTCATTAGAAGAAGAAAAAAGTCACTCACATGAAATAAACTTCTGTAAGAATTATCAAGATTGAAGAGATGTTAAAATATTTGAAAAATAATGCAATTGTAAAATTGCAATTTATATCAATATTTGACAAATTTTTAGCTTTCTCAATCAAAGCATTATCCGGAAATTTTTAGTTCCTATAAAAAGATGGAATATTTATCAATTTCTTGAATGTTCATACATTAAAAAAATATCGAATTAGAGAATTATATGCAAAGTATTTTCCATTAAGAAGACATAAACATGACATAATTAGTTTTATATCTACATTTTCAGCTTAGTTTTTTGTGGCTTAAGCACACATTTTGAATTCGAAATACAAAAATGCTCTACAGAGTTGAAGTATTTCCTGAATCAATTATTATTGATCCTGAATTCTATTGGAAAATTTGTTGTTTACTGTTCAAATCTTACTATCATTTCAGACGGGCAGACAAATTAAGAACTACAAAATATTTCATCCAAAATATTGCACTCCTCCATAAAATCTTGTCAAATTGTAACAAGATTTGAACACTTCGAACGAACATTTTTATGTAAAATTTAAAGTTGATTGATATTTATATGTTAATATGGAAATACCAATAAACACATATTTTAGCTTTTTAATTTATCTACTGCTATTAGACAATTTTCCATTTCCGTAGAGATTTTAAGTTTTGGAATGAAAAGTTTGTGCTTAAGCTACAAAAATGTGAGATGAAAATATTTCTAACATATAACTGAAAATATAAATTATGAACTTGAATTTTATGTTCATTTTATCTTGATAGAAAATATTGTTCTAATTGAAAAATTGTTAAATGTACAAAATTAGTAAGAAGTATATAAATTTGAATGGAAAATTATATATTGATTTAAATTTTATACATTTATTGTCACTTAATTTCACTGAAAGTTTATTTTTGAAGTGTTGAAATCCTCATGAAATTTTCCAAGATCATACTGATGTTTATTTCATGCAGACTTTCTTCAAGATATTGAAGAAAAGTGTTATTTCTTGAACTATATACTTCGTAAATTCAAATTCGTCGTCTGCTTCGCGCCTCTTTTGCACGTTCCCGAGAAAAATACAATTCTTAATTTCGACTCGATAAAGGAAAGCGTGAAATCTAAAAATAACTTGAAAACTCAAGCATTGTAACGAAGTCCGTCTTCGTGCACCTTCGGCTTTACACGAAGCTGGTGACCGCAGCGTGTAGCAGAGCCGACACACTGACACGCCACGTTTGCATGTGTTTCTCCCAGATGGGAACGTGGTGGGGGCCGAAACATCCCACGTTCTGGAGACACTGCGGATAAGAAGTAAGTTGTAGGAGTGAGGCCCAAACTTGTGTTGTTGAGTCTGCTGTATTCATGATGGGTCAGGTAGTCCTCGTCGATTCAACCCTAGCTTGTCGACAGAATTTCATAAAATAGCTTTTTACCTCTTTTCCTTCTACTTCGCTCTTTACTAATCTTTTCCTAAAATCGGATATATATATATATATATATATATCTATTTAAAAAAAATATATATATAAAATTAAAATAGTAGATTGTATTGACCCTTGATTTAATTCACAATACTTCTAAAGCCAATGCAAACGTACCAAGTATTATGAATTATATATATAAAATAATACATAAAAAACTATACATAAAATATTTTATATTATAATTTTTATAATATAATATATATTTATTTCAAATATATATATATATATATATATATATATTAATATATAAAAAATATATAAAAAAATATTATGTATTATATTATATTTTATATTATAAATTTTATAATATAATATATATAAAATATTTTATATTATAAATTTTGTATTACAATATATAAAAGAATACATATAAATATTAAATATATATAAATAAACCGTGTATTAAAATAAACAATTTTTTTTTTTGAAATTTATTACATATTTATTAACAAATTGTTTTCAATATTCTTTCATTATCTTGATTACAATACTGAAGACATATAGACAATGGAAATAAATTATCAATAATGATATTTTGGAAGTTTAATTTTCATACAATATAATTTTCGTTTATACAATACGGTTACAAAGTTAATATTATTCTCTTTAGGGATACAATATTAATTGCTTTTTTAAAAAAATTTACAATTCTTAGAAAAATTAAAATTAAAACAAAGTATTGCTCTTAATACATGATAATTTCTTAGGGAATGCAAATGACCAGCTTCAGATCTGAAGTTATTTTATAGACTTTGACAGTAAGAAAGGCGAAAGGGATCTTTTACGACTACTTAGCAGTTACTGTAAAGCAGCAATGTAATTATAAAGAACCATCTCTTCGATCGTCATCTTTTCAGATTATAAATCTCAAATCCACCTACCTGCAGGTGCAAAGTATAGGCGTTATGAAAGAATTTTTACAAAGGATTCATAAAATCTTAACTTAGTTTTCAGATCTACAGAATTATGACACGAAAGAACATTATTATTTGTACGAATACATCAATATTTTTCTTTAAATTTCAAAATTTTGATTTCAAACTAATTCCTGTAAATTATCTGACTTATTGCAATCAATTCAATGGAATTTAATCAATAGAATATATTCAATAAAAAATAAATGAATTTCCTTCTACTTCGTTCTTCACTTGTCTTTTTCTAATATAGGATTTATATTTTGAAAAAATATTTTCACAATTTTTTTTGAAAGTTTACATATTACAAACCAAAAATAAAAAATGAATCATTTTAACTTCATTACTTCTTTACTATAGATTAATTGAAATGATTTTTCTCTGTTTAAGTAATAAAAAAACATTTTTAATCATAATTAAAAATTGCTGGGGACTCAAATAATTGATTTACGTAAATTCTGTCATTTAATTTTTATTGAATAAATTCTATTTATTAAATTCCATTGAATTGACTACATTAAGACAGATAAATTACAGGAACTAGTTTGCAATCCAATTTTTTTAAATCCAAAGAAAAATATTGATGCATTCGTACAAACAACAATATTCTTTCATGTCATAATTCTGTAGATCTAGAAACTAAGTCAAGATTTTGTTGATCCTCTGTAAAAATCCGTTTATAACGCATGCCTAATCAAGCTTGAGCGTAGTTGCAACGCGCGGGACAGATTTTATAAATTAATTACACCTACAGTTTTCATTTTTCCATTCCAAAATTTTTCTTGCATATTGAAAAAACTTCAACAAAGATTTAGAAACAAAAAAATCGGAAAAAAATTAGTTCTAAATTTTAAAAAAATTCAAATCTTTCGCGCATTTCAAGTGCAAGGGTTAGATTTTATGTTCAAAACTGCTTTTACAGTGAGCTGTTGGAAAAAAAAAAATTTTCCCGAGTGCCAAACGTAAAAAAATTATATCTCGAAATTTTCAAGTATCACATTGAAAAAAAAAGACGTGTCGATTATTTTCGAAGTAAAAAGGCAAAAAAAAATGTTTCGTCGAAAAAAGAATTTTGACTGTAAATCTCCCATGAAATGACCCATATATATTATAGTATAAAATTTATAATATGAAATATAATATAATACATAATATTATATGTATATATAATATATAATGTATATAATAAATATATATTATAAAAATTATAATATAAAATATTTTATATATACATTCTTACTTCTTTCCTTTCTTACTGTCAAAGTCTATAAAACAACTTCAGATCTGAAGCTGGTCATTTACATTCTCTAACAAATTATTATATATTAAGAGCAATACTTTGTTTTAATTTTAATTTTTCTAAGAATTGTAAATTTTTTAAAAAAAGCAATTATTATTGTATCCCTATAGAGAATAATATTAACTTTGTAACCGTATTGTATAAACGAAAATTATATTGTATGAAAATTAAACTTTCAAAATATCATTATTGATAATTTATTTCCATTGTCTATATGTCTTCAGTATTGTAATCAAGACAATGAAAGAATATTGAAAACAATTTGTCAATAAATATGTAATAAATTTCAAAAAAAAAATTGTTGATTTTAATACATGGTTTATTTATATATATTTGATATTTATATATATTCTTTTATATATTATAATACAAAATTTATAATATAAAATATCTTATATATATTATATTATAAAATGTATAATATAAAATATCTTATATATATTATATTATAAAATGTATAATATAAAATATAATATAATACATAATATTATAAATATATATAAAATAAATATATATTATATTATAAAAATTATAATATAAAATATTTTATGTATACTCTTTTATTTATTATTTTATATATATAATTCATAATACTTGGTACGTTTGCATTCGCTTTAGAAGTATTATGAATTAAATCGAGGGTCAATACAATCTACTATTTTAATTTTATATATATATTTTTTAAAAACATATATATATATCCGATATATATATCCGATTTTAGGAAAAGACTAGTAAAGAGCGAAGTAAAAAGAAAAGAGGTAAAAAGCTATTTTATGAAATTCTGTCGACAAGCTAGGGTTGAATCGACGAGGACTACCTGACCCATCATGAATACAGCAGACTCACCAACACAAGTTTGGGCCTAACTCCTACAACTTACTTCTTATTCGTGAGATTTTGTCGACTTTCGAAAGTGTCGATCCCCGTGGTTGGTTCCGGAACTTTACCTACCCCTGGCGTCTTTCCCCACAAGGTTTGGACCATTCAATCGCCCTGGATGTCTCATCTATACCTATCTTCACTCAACGTCCATATTAACAGACCAAGGACAAAATTTCGTTTCTGAACTAATACAGAATTTCGAAAACCTCTTTCGAATAAAACATATTAAAGCTACAAAGTATCATCCACAGAGTAATGGAAGTCTTGAAAGAGCTCATTCTACACTAAAAGACCTGATTAAAACTTGTTTGGAAGATAGCCACACAGAATGGGACAAGATTCTTAAAATTATTACGCTAGCATACAATATTACAAAACACGAAGGAATCGGCATCAGTCCTTTTCAAGCAACTTTCGGAAAGGAAAATGCTAACCTACCCTCAGCATTAGCCACCACCCCTAACTTACGATACGATGACTTGATACAACTCTGGAAATCAAGACATGAAACATATCTTGAAAAAACTAAAGAGAAAATTCAAATCCAAAAGGAAAAATATAAGAGATTTCAAGACTCGAAAATAATTCTGCCTCAAAGTATATATAGTCCTGGAGATCTAGTAAAATTTATCAACAATATTAAAGAAAATAAACTATAACCTAGTTGGTTAGGACCAGCTACAATATTAGAGAGACTAGACAATAACAATTACATTATACTATTCAATAATGTCCGATCAATAATCCATGCTAATCAATTAATGCCTTATTTTTAGAACGAAGATTTTCGGATTCCTTATATCACTGGCCACCATTAGTATCAGCCAGGGTGGTTATAAACTGACTCCTCTGAAAGGAAATATCTTCAAGGAAGAAATCGGGAAAGCTCATCTTTATCACGAAAAATGGAGACTAATGATAAATATCAATGATACTAATATGCAGGAGCGATTAGATACAATCCTTCAGAAACTGAAACTAAGCGTTAAAATCTGCAACTCACAATGCGCAGAAGAAAATAAATTAAATTAACTGAAGAGCGATTTGAAAGAGTCCAGAGCAAACTAAGGTTCATGAATCAGATCATGAGAGTCAACAGGCCCAAAAGAGGATTACTTAACGTTATTGGAGACTTATCGAAATCACTCTTCGGAATGCTCAGCAATGACGATTTAGAAAAAATCAACAAAGAATTTGATCAAGTCTACTCAAATAATGAAAAAATGTCCAGAGTATTTCAAAATCATACTAAAATTCTCAAAGTATTATTAGATTCTTTATCAGTAAAATATGAAAAATTAGCTCAACTGTTAGAATCTGAAAACCGTCAAGCAGGATTATTACATGGAAGTCTTAACAGCAATACAAGAAATTTATTTGTAGCAAGTAAGATCATAACCTGTGGAATAATGATTGAGGAATTACAAGAAGATATCAACATTTTAATTACAGCAATTAACGACGGGAAACACGGGATAATCCACCCACAACTTCTCACGCCTCAAATGCTCATAGACACTATAAACGAATTCAAAACAGTACACAGAACGAGATATCATTTCGATGCGAATCCTGAAAGCTATCAGCATATAATTGACATCAGCGAAATCAACGTTGCTATAATAAAAAAATCTTTAACCTACATTGTTGATATACCTGTCCTGGAAAAAGAAGAATACACCATAAATCATGTGATTCCTATCCCACAAATAATCCAGAATACCCACATTGCCATCATCCCAGACCACGAATACTTGTTTACACATGAGACAGGGCACGTACCAACCGATAGGGAAACACTCAACAAGTGTAAAAATTTAGCCGATTATAAAATATGCCATAGAAATCAACCAGACTATAGACTGATCAACACTCATAATTGCGACGCCAGTATTATAAGAAAAAACCAAGACGACGTAAATTGTGTCTCCTCACCATTCAAATTACACAGCGAAAGTTATATACAGACAAGCAGAGGATACATTATACTACCCACAAAAAAGACTGTTTTAGATTTTTTATGTAAAGACGCTTTGACAACGGTTATATTTAGAGAAAACAACCGAATTTAAGAAAAATTACGTATTCAACAAGACCTATACTATACCATACGATAAAGATTCTTTAGAAATATCACTCTTGAATTGGAAAGAAAAGGCTACGACATGGTTACAATACCTAGGGTATTTCAGCTTAGGTCTAGTATTACTTTATATATTATACAAATGTGGCATTATCGAAGCCATACATAAGTGTTTACCTAAAAAGATATGCTTATTCTGCGTAAAGACGAATGTAACCAATTCAACTATGCCAACTATAGTAACATATAACAGTACTCCTACTGAAGACATACCTTTAAGAAATAATGAATTAGAAAATATCAGTTATAAGAGTAAAAACAAAATTGTAAAATTTTCGAGATAAAATAAGAATTTAGGGGACTAAATTTGCTCTAACGACGGGGGTGTAAGGAGGGCAATGCCATTATCTCTAAGATATTTGAATTAGGACAATTCTATGTATAGAGGGCAATGGGACAATGTTGTAAACCTAAAAACGTTTAATGAGGACAACTCCATGTAAAGGGGGCAACGCTGTAACCTAGAATAAATTAACGATAGAAAGATACTATATATGTAGCCCTTCAGGCATATGCTCGACAGTTCTACTACTGCCTGCGACGACGTTGTAACTATAACGTTTTAAATAAAGTATTCCTCAAAAAATCAACTTTGGACCATTACAGTAATCAATAACCACATGTTCGAACACACGTTTTTGTCTGTTTACATGAAAATCGGGTTGATCTGTCATTAATTTAGAAGCTAACTGTGCTCGCACATCAAAACACGAAAGGCATTGGAAAATGATTTACTCGACTTCAGGTCGCGAATTGATTAATCAAATGGTTTGGTGTAATGTGATCAAGGTTCATTTGATGCTACCATGAAGGCAAGGATAATGGATTTCTTGAATTATTAAAGATACTGAGCGGATTATAAGACGAATTATTAAGTTTCCCTCCGAATCGTATAAGACCTCCGTGATTCAGAAACATTTTTAACGAAATTAGAGGACTTAAATTGTTGCTGCGTACGTGATCTTAGTTGCATAAGAAAAACCATGCAGCACAGCATTCTGGGATCAAGTCCAAGCAGTGATACAAATTTTTGAAAGCTTTTTCAGCAATGCAACGCGAATAACCGATTTTTGGACAGCACTTGGATTTAAAGGGAAGTCGAACCATATAACGGATTTCGAATATTCTCGAATGCGTTGGACGGAAATAAGACTCACATTTTTCATCTTTAATTGACAAAATTTGATCTGACACATCTTCGAGTTTGTGGATGATAGACGAATTTTAACTGTCATTGATTCTTTTTCTATCAAAGATCCGCTAAGATAGTATAGCGATGCCGAAATCCCGAAGGATTTCACATTTGATGAATTCGCAGCTTTATTGGAAACAAGCATTTGTGTTGACCCTTGATCTAATGGCGCGATTTGATTATAAGAAAACTCACACTCGAGTGGTTTCAAGCAATAATGATAATAAAATGATTTGATTTGAGACTACAAAATGTGTTTGCACATTTGCCACTCCAATTCCCGATTGCTGGTTTAATGATTTAAATTCGAACATTTTGTGCATAATTTTTTTCTTTCACCAAGTTTCGTGACAAGACAAGTTTTTAATTGTTTGCATTCATAAAGAAGATGGTCTTGAATGCAAAATGAACATAAGAGTTTAGATAATGAAAAAAGTTGCCCTGATGCTGGTTTTTGTTTGAATATTGCGAGTTCAGTAGTTATCAGCCGAGATTTGAATATTTTCGATTAACTTGAACGCTTTTTCTTGTTTTACCAATGGTTTTTAGAAATGGAATTGTTCTACATCATCTAAATTAGTGTCTCTTATAATAAGTGACTCAAAAGTATTTGTTAATTGTGACCATTCAGTAAACCGAACTGAAAATGTTGGATGCTCTGTTCTAGGTGACTTCAAGTTGCTTATTCCCTCGCACCAATGATGTCAGCACGATAGAGGTGTTATATTTATTGACATAAAAATGCAAATTTAAGTGACTTAAAATCGATTGAAATTAACTAAAAATTCACTTTAATCAATTAAAATGATTAAATTAGTTATTTTAATTAATTAAGGGTATATAATTAGTTTTTTAAATTAATTTAAAGTAATTAATTAGTTATTTTAATAAATCAAAATTAACTAGAATTTTAGTACAAATCAAAAAAGTCTAAAAAAATCATGAATTTTTAATGGAACAAATTTTTCCAAATCATTTCAGTCGATTATGTCGATAATTAGAAGAGTGTATCACTCACAATCATTATCGACATAATTAATTAATTAATTATCGACATAATCAACTGAAATGATTTGAAAAAATTTGTATATAGTTCATGATATTTCCGTGGCCAAATTGGCGTAGATTCTGTAAGAAAAGTTTTGTGGAACCTCCGCAGCTCATATGATAGAGCATTCGACCGACAATCGAAAGGTCCTGGGCTCGATATCTAGCCGAGTGGAAGGGTTCCTTTTTTCACAGAAAAATTTTTTAGATCAAGCTTTGTACCCAAAGGACCTAGCTCATAGATCATTGTATGATTCCCCTTCCAAATTGCCTTTTTGGACTATAAATATTTCCAGAAACACGATCATTTTAGGAAATTAAATGGTGTTTAGTAATCGTAGCAAGCCACGAGAGGTCAATCAAAGTATACATATATCATTTATGATACCTAACAAGGTTACAAATGGATGCTAATCATATTTTTTCAATAGAACCTTAAACTTAGAAATTGCGTGCTTGGGAATTGAAATTTTGAGTCTATACTTGTGCTTTTGAAAACCAATAGGTCAACCAAACTTTTATTTTTTGTCTAAAACTAAAAAACGCAAGATTCATAAGGAAATCTATGAGTTACGTGAAATACATATAATGCTCGATAAATGAAAACATCAATTGAACTCACGTAAGTTTTTCTATGCATCATATCTTCAATTGGCATACGTATAGTACAAACACGTGTAATATATACTTACGTAATACACCAAGCACAAGTTCCACCATTGTTGCCGCAAGGCTGAAAAATAAAATATAAACTGACGTGAACATTTTGCGATTAGTTGTTGCAGATGAAGTTCTTTTGATAATTATTTAATAAGTATTGCTAATTTTCGAACTTAGCGCTACATTTCGCATTATTGCAGAAATAAAAAAAAGAAGCTATTTTTAAACTACATCACATCAAGCTTCAGCATGAAGTGACATATAATTTATGTTTTACAGGTGTTTGAAGTGAGTTTTATATTTGTCCAAATGATAATAATATGAAAATAATTAAATCTTATACATTTCTTATTTATTTCGGGTCAGTTTTTGCTCGTTTTGACTGTCTTCCGACAAGTGAATTTTTCAAAAATAATTCTCTTTGAGCAGCTTTTGTTATAACATATATATCACACGTTATCACATGTGAAAAATGTCAAAAGTTTTTAGTTTTGGGCAAGAATTTACCCTCTAACTCAAAATCAACGATTTGAGCAAGATATTGCATTTAGAAACGTAGGGTTGGTCTTACAACTATTCTTATTAATGTTTAGACATGATACGTCCATAAAGAAAAGAAAAAAATTTCTTCAGAATATACGTCCGAAACTTCAGTCCTATATTTTACAAAATGGCCTATGTCAATGTAGTAACAACCGAGTTGTCGAAAGTAAATCGGCAAAGTGTAGAATGGAATTCTCCTTGTAGGAGTAGTAAAAACCATTCGTCTATAATCGTCATAATTAGCTGTGCAAGCAAAAAAATAGAAATTTTCCATTCATGTTTTTCACGAAATTCCTCGTGGATTACGATTCTAAAAATGATTTTGGAAAATGACGATTTTTTTCATAATTTCTAAAACCTTACACAATTTACACATTGACCATAAAAAATTCGTCCCATTTACAAAATTTGAATAGTCTAAAGGTTGAAAAAATTTGTTAGTAATTTGGTCGTCATTTTGCAAACAGAACCTTTGAGAGAGAAAAAAACCATGTACGATCAGACTTCCAAAATATACAATGAAAAAAATCTGCCCGCTTCGCGGGCACATTCTCATTGCGCGCTTTGCGCGCAGCTCGCTTCGCTCGCAAGTTTGAGCGCGCCTAAGGCTCGCGATTCGATCGTCGCGCTGCGCGCTCCGTTCTTTCTGGACCTCGCGCTCTCGGTCTTGTGCTCTTGGCATACTTATTTCTTATAATTTAATACTAAAGTTCAAACCAAATTAATGATATTAAAGATGATGTAAATTAGTCATTTTCTCAAAGTCACTCTATTTCTTTTTGAATTTAAGTGAAACAGGAAATTCAATTTACTTAAGGCTCTATCAGCCTTAAGGAACACATTCTCATCATGACACTCGCGCTTCGCGCTCGATTTTCTGTATGCATTTTTGTAACTTTTTAATAAATTACATGATTATTGATAAATTTATTTTCTTCCAAATATCTCAAAAAGGAAAAACAATCGTAGACTTTATTTAAGGAAACGATTTTGCAGAACAACGCTTATTTCGTATCTCACATATTTTGGTGAAACAAATCGAATTTTTTCAATATTAAAAATCAAAAAATTAAAATATACATCCTGTCGAGAAATTTATCGATAAGAATGTGTAGACCTTATTTAGCCAAACAATTTTTCATCTCAAAGTTTTTTTTGTATCTCACATATTTTGTCTAAAAAATGGAATTTTTTCATTTTTATCGTATTTTTTGGAATTGAAACGAAAAATATATCTTTTATCAGAAACTGTGTCAGACAAAATTTGTAGATCTTTTTGAAACGAACAACTTTGTATTCTTACGTTTTTTTGGTATTTCCAATATTATTGTTAAAAAATTGAATTTTGGATTTTCAATAGTTTTTTTTTTAATTAAAAAGAAAAATATGCATCTTGTGAAAAAATGTTACAATTCAAATTTTTAGGTCTTTATTTATTCAATAATATTGTATCATTACGTTTTTTCGTATCTCGTATAATTTAACTGGAAAATGGAATTTTGATATTGACTTTTTTCGAATTTGAATATGCTGTAACATTTCTAATTTTGATTTAATCAAAAAATGTTATCAGGATAATTTTTAGACATTTATGAGCACTATCTAAAACCAGTATTGAAATTTTTGATTTTTTCAAAAAATTATTTTCAAAAACACAAAAGTAGTGCTCAACCCCTCAATTTTGATTGGATGTGGCTGGTTAACGAACTTGTCCTTACTTTTTCGGCTCCAATAAAGTGTACCAAAGCTCAATTCAATCTGATAATTCTATCGAGAGTTATGCCGCACACGACCTACAGACAGACAGACAGACAGACAGACAGACAGACGGACAGACAGACAGACAGACAGACAGACAGACACTTTCGTAAAAACCATTTTTTCTGACTCAGGGGGTCTCAAAACGTAAAGATTTGATGAAAATTTCGAAAGTCATTTTTCACATAAAACCAATACCTTCTCATCCATGATGAGAATGTAAAAATGGGATTTTCTTGGAATTCAAATTGTACGATCGGAAAGGGCAAACTATAAAATGTCGTGAAAGATACTTTACGTATTTTTTAAACAAAATTTCCATAATGAATAATTTGGTAGAAAAGGGTACGTGCAAAACATGTCCTAGTAATGTAAAAGGTTAATTGAGCTTATAAATTATGATTTCTACACACTCTGCGGTAATTGCAGGGCATCGCTTTTTTCCTCTCGCGTTGAAGTTGATGTTGAAGTTTTGAGAACTTAAATGAAAGGCACTAAGAAATTTTTATGATTAAAAAATAATTTTTTTCCAAATTTTTTTATCTAAATTGTTATTAGAATTGTAAAAATTTAGAAGTAAAAAAAGTCCCTTCGTGACTCTTATTCAAGAGCCTAAAATTTCAACTCGATATCTTATCTCGATTTCTGAAGATATTCGAAAAAAATGTTATATCTATACACTGCTGCTCAGCATTATTTACAAATTTCTGCAAGATCCAGAAGTTCAGACAGATTTTTCACGAGTAAACGAACAATCTCTGAAGAGAAAAGAGGTCTGCAGCCACCCTCTTATGTAAAAGAGTATATTTATTTGTATGAAAATCATGAGTTCTTAAAGCAATTATAATAAAGTTAAGAGTTTCTTTATAACATTACTCGTATTTATTTTATACCTATACACTTCTATTATTAATAGACCAGCATACAAATTTCAAACTATGTTACACACACTTTCTCAAATAATCAGTCTCAAAGAAAGTAGAATTTAAAAACAGTATCATTAAAGAAAAATCCGACTTAAGCAGAAAGAAAACAATCTGAATTGTGCATATGACTAAAAATAATAAATTCTTTCCACTATGGCGATATAAAATTAAAATACAATTATACAATGTATGTATATTGTGTGATGTCTGGTTAAAAGTTGCAAACTACATCCTGCGCTCATCGAATGTTCAATATCCGAATTGAGGCGCTTCGGATGTCGAATATTTGACATTCGACGGACGGCCGATCGAATCGAAAAAATCCGATCCGAAGAAAGGTGCTTCGGATGTCGAATATTCGACATTCGACTATACGGCCGATCGAATCGAAAAAATCCGATCCGAAGAAAGGTGCTTCGGATGTCGAATATTCGACATTCGACTATACGGCCGATCGAATAGAAAAAATCCAATCCGATGAAGGGTGCTTCGAATGTCGAATATTCGACATTTGACTATGCGGCCGATCGAATCGAAAAAATCCGATCCGACAAATAAGGCGAATCGAATCGAATTTGCGACATTCGATCCGACAGAATGCACACGTCTAATGCTCAACCTCTAAACCTAGGCTAATAAATCGCGTCCCATGAAATAGGACATTAAGCAGATGAAGATGAAATGTTTGCTGCCTGTGCTCACATAATTAAACATAAACTATAAATTTATTCCAAGTTCTTTTCACAAATTATGTTATTCTATATCATTTATGTATTTTTTATTTACTTTAAATCAATAAAAAGATTTTATGTCTAAAATTTTAAACAATAAACCTCATTTGTTCATACTAACAATGTTTAGTCTTTAGCATGATGCTATGCACTTTTCTTAGAGATTTTTCTAATCAGTCCATTTTTTACATTTTACTGCACAACAAAGAAATCCCAATAAAATCTTTGTAATAAGGGGTTTCATCACCTTTGCATTCTCAAAAGATCATTTTTTTTTATTGCATAAAAAGATCGCCTAGGGTCCTAATAATGATGCCAAATAGGTTCTTCGTGGGGGCGAGGCATAGAAAATTGGAGGCATATCAAAATTATAGTACTTTTTTACGTTATTAAAACTTTAAACGCGTTTTTCTCGAAACTGACTTTTTCAAATCGACAAGACACGTCATTTCAACAATTTTGAATCGATTGACACGGATCTTGTTTTCGAAAGACCTGGGCTCGAATCCCAGCGCAGTAGAAAACGTCTTTTTACCCACAGAAAGATTTCAAATTCTTTAAATTTAAATAGAAGATTATTTAATTATCTAGTGGAGTACTTACACCTTTTAAGATTGGTTGATAATTGTTTATTTTTTTAACAAATTAAGGTCGCGGTTTTGGTCGAAAATCGAGTGATACATTCAAGTACTCACCATTTTTGCAAAAATAAATATTTTTTTATAGTCTTAGGTACTTTGCTGGGCAAGCTTATAAATATTAGGAAAAAAAGTGTTTTTTAGTTCCAGGTGCAAATCTCAATTTTTGGAATTTCTTACTGCCGAGAGCTGATGATCAATGAAAGTCTGTGGCGAGCAAAGCGCTGGTTGGATAGCAGAGGCCTTAAAATGGCCCCTGAGAAAACCGAGGCTTTGCTCGTTACGGACAGGAGATCCTTCCAATACCCGAGGATCGTTCTCGGAGAGCATGAAGTCGAGTGGAAAACAAGCATTAAGTACCTGGGGGTGCAGCTGGATCGTAGGCTTAGATTTGGCGAACACCTAAAGATCGCAGCTGCCAAAGCTACCCAATGTGGAGCGAACTTGGCCCGGCTTATGCCAAACATTGGTGGACCCAGGGAAGCGGAAAGAAGATTGGTGGCGAGCGTGGTCCAATCGAAGCTGCTTTATGCAGCTCCGGTCCGGGCCAATGCCTTGCAAAACCATGCTATCCAGAAGAAGCTGTTCTCGGCGCAGAGACTTGTCGCGCTGAGAATAGTTTCAGCATATAGAACTATCTAGACGAGCGCTGTGTTGGTCCTGGCGAGCGTCCCGCCAATAGATTAATTGGCGGAGGAAAGGCAGGAAACCTTTCAGCTTCGCAAGGAGCTTACCTGCGCATTATGTGCATTTTTAATAATCAACTTCATTTGTTCATACATACAATTCTTAAAATCTACAGCAAGATACTATCTATTTTTCAAAAGTTTTTCTGGTTCATTGAGCAAAAATTTCAACCTCTTGTTTCAAAGTATCATATTCTGGAGCAATTTCGAGTTTTTATCGACTTATATGTAAAAATGTTAATTCTCAAATTCTTCATCAAAGGAATTCCAAGTTAGCAACTCCTTTTGATGTATTTTTCAAGCTTAGATTAGAGTACCAATGAGGGGTTCGATTAGAGTCAAAACGTCTGATTACGTATAACCTTGAGATTTTATTATCTTTGGATTCCAAAGCCAACTAACACCAAAATATATCTTTAATTATTGATTGAAGGTCATTATAAATACATTATGATATATTGATAATTAATAATTATATATGTAGATACACGGAGAAAAACGGAGGGTCGAAGTTAGAGGTTCAAAATTTTGAGAGTCAGACCGACCATCTAGACTATCAAATAGTCCTTCCATAATTTTATGGACATAATCAGGGAGACTTTCGATTTATGATCAGCTTGATTACCACAGAGAAACAGTCACACTATCAAGATAATCAAATCGATCCTCTGGGATGATCAAGTTGATTATCTTGTTTTAAATTTTCATTTCGACCCTCAAGGATGATCAAATCGACCTTCTACAATGATCAAATCGATTATTTTTTTCTGACCCTCTACAGATGATCAGTTTGATTATCTAGAAGGCTGTCCTATAGTCGATCATCATATTTGGTCGACCTGACCCTCTAGATATTCAGGCTGACCCTCCATTTTTCTTCGTGTACATGTAGAGTATCATCCGTCCATGCATATACAGTCACTGTTCCATTGAGTGCCACGATTCAGGCTATAGGGGACGGTAATCTCCTCGAGCGCGCTTGACCCTTGATCAAACTTGACTTGCTGAGAAAAAATTACTCGCGTACGTTACAAATAGTGCCAGCCGCGCTAAACTGTATATGTACATATTGATATGTTAGTGACGAATGACGGTTAAATATCAAATAACAGCGCGAGAGTGGGGGCCGCACTCGAAGAAGAATGAAGGGCGGTGGCACTTTACGAAATGGCATTCAATGGAACGTTGACTATACCGCGCTTATCAAGCGAACTTTATTACAAGGACATCACGCTCACACCAAAAACATTTAGAAACTCATGAGGAGTGCTCTGGTTGAAGTTTGATAAACACGCAATGATAGCCCAGCCCTTCAAATATTGAAAACCAGAAAAATCGCCAAAATTGTGACTGATGCTCTTTCAACAATTTGCGATTCAGTTGCATCACAATCGGATAATTTTATCAAAAAATATCACATAAAACCAATACCTTCTCATATGTGATGAGAATGTAAAAATATATAATAATAATAGCAATAATAATGATAACAATAATATTTTTTTTAATAAATGGCGCATAAGAGGGCTTGAATTCACAGCTGAGACATTTGCCTTCGGTCTCTTGAGTTATTGATCAGATCTAACGCAACAGCCAAACCAAATTGAATAAATATGTCGACCTCATAGGAAAAAATCTGAATACGTCCTAAGGATGAAACTGATGAGATATTTTTGGCAGAACGATTGTTCTCATATGCTGGATTTATAAATGCACCAACGCGTTGAAGGCTTTCTGATAACAATTTCGAATCATTGGTTTACCGAAAAGGAAACATGCATGCTAAATGAGCATTTTCGAATCACGTGTCTATTTATACGCTTTTGTTAATTTTAATTTGAAAATGAAGTTGATGACGATAAAAAATTTTGAACACTAAATAGTTTTTTGTAAGTATAACTATACTAACCTCAAAAGCGTCAAAAATATACAAATTTGTGCCACAAATTGCGTAGCTATCGAGTGTTCACAGAAACTCCTTGAAGATAACGTAACATTTGACCTGGTGCCTCAAAAACGTGATGATCAATAAGTGAGTGCGTTATCTTCGGGCAATATATAAACATAATTAAAAACATCAAATTATCAAATATTTGGCAAAATTACTAAAAAGAGATCAAAATTTGACCTGGTGCACCAGACGGTCGATAGACAATGGTGTCATCTTCGGGTACTGTAGCCTATTCCTATAAGGTGACGAGCACAATGTAAATGAATTAATTACTGATGATTACCATTATTAATCGTTAATTTGAAAGTAATGAATTATTCGACGGCTACAGTAATAGCAATGGAACTTCTGATTACAATTACTTTGAAAAGTGATTTCTAATTGTAAAATAATAATTAATTTTTTGCCCAACCCTGTGACTGAGGGAACTTGAATTCACATATATTTTACTGTTCAAATTTAGAAAGGAGTTCAATTAACTTGAACTTCTACAGATCTTAAGGAAGATACTCTTATCACAATATTCATGAATTTTGTTTGTTATTCTGTGCGTTTCTACAAGCATCAATTAAATATATGAGAATCATTGAAATAATTTCCACTATCTACTACATTTCCGCAGTTCAAAGAGAAACATTCAGTTCATTTAGGACCCTGTTTTGTTTAAAGGTTTAAATTATTAAAAATGCCATAGTCTTCAGAACTTTCTCGGATACGCATGGTTAGCGGATACGTCCTTTTTATTTGGCCATTTCGGAATAGAAGATGAGGACTATAGCATCTATACAGAATCAAGAAAAGGTTTCATTTATGAAGGGCCTAGTGGGATAAGCATGTAAAAGTGGCCCCTTCACATATCAAACCTATATTGGCATTATATATTGACATCTATGTGAATATAAAATCCTGCAAATTTCAACCTCAAATTATTTATTGTTATAACTTATTATTATTATTATATATGGTTATATTATGGCTAAGAACGATAAAAAAAACATTTAAAACATTGCAATTATGGTTCCGTGGCAAAATTTGGAATAGAAGGCGTAGGAATAAATACAATAATTTTATTTTTCAGCGATAAAAACTAGGAAAACATCATGTACCTGTCATTGAAGGCAGTGCAGTGGTTCACCATTTGCGGAACGTCTCCACCAATAGTAAACCTTCACAGTGGAGACGTTCCGCCAATTGTGAACCACTGCACTGCCTTCAATGACAGGTATACGATGTTTTTCTGGTTTTTATCTCTGAATAATAAAATTATTGTATTTATTTCTACATCTGCTACTTCAAATTTGATCGCAGAATCATAATTGCAATGTTTTAAATGTTTTTTTATCGTTCTTAGCCATAATAATTCGAGGTCAGAGAACGGTCAGAGAACAGTCAGAGAACGGTCAGAGTATTCTATAACCGTTCTCTCAACCGGGTTGGCTAGGGTTTAAAGCGAATAATAGTCTTTGATGACATTTTGTGTAATAAATGTCGACTTTTCGTTCTATAATCCAAGCACTCATTGTCTTCCTCTTTGAGTTAAGGACAGGGAACTCAAATAAGGTGATAGCTTCGAACATACAACTAAGGGATGAACATGTTATTTTAGATTATTCTAACAGTATTATAAATCGTTCGAAAATGAGGTTTTATCACTTTGTTTTGGTATAAATTCTGTCATAAGAGATGACCTATTGGGTTGTCCCAGAAGTGATTGCCGATTTTTTCATACAAATTAAACACATTTTTTCAAATACAAGGAATGAACTTTAATTAATGATATATTTTCCATTTTATTCAATGACCTTTTGCCATCTTTCTGGTAACTTCATGATTCCACACTCATAGAACTTCTGGTCTTTATCGGCAAAAAACTGAACCAAGTGCGATTTCACAGCTTCATCATCATTGAAAGTTTCCCAGTCAAGGAGTTCTGCAAAGATCAAAATAAATAGTAATCTGATGGTGCAAGGTCAGGGCTATATGATGGATGTAACATCACTTCCCAATCAAGCCTTAATAATTTTTGACTAGTGGCTAAAGATGTGTGTGGTGTAGCGTTGTCATGGTAAAAAATTACACCTTTACGATTGACCAATTCTGGCCGTTTCTCTTTGACCGCTGCGTTCAATGTGTTCAGCTGACGACAGTAGACATCCGAATTTTAAGGCTTTCTCACCATACATATCACGTAACTTTTTAACAGTCTGTGCTGCGTTCTTTCCTTTAAGGAAATAAAAAAGCAAAATTTGACGAAAATGCTCGTTTTTACACTCCATCTTAAAGTTGATGCAAAACTAACAACTGTAAACGAAATTACGCACGATTTGTTTGCAAAGCAAGCTAAGAGTAACAGCTAACACATGCCAGAAGGAAAAAATAATGACATTGACAGAAGTCATCCAAAAAGATGGTCAAAGACATTTAGATGTGAAACCGGCAATTACTTCGGGGACAACCCAATAATTCAGGACCATACAACCGAAATGGCAAAAAATTATTTAATCTGAATGAAGGTTTATTTTTGATTTGCGATGGCACGTATGCTTGTCATCAAAAAAGCACCAACAACGAATATCAGAAGATATAAATGATGCGGGAATTTTGAAAAGTGGCATTGACGATTCAAATAGTTTGCTTAAAATCCTAAACGAAGTTAATTTTTCATCCTTGATCGTGTTTCCCGTAATGTGAAAGAACAATCAGAAGATGTGAATTTCAAAGCCTTAATGCCTGTTCTAAAAGGCATGAGGAAACTACTGTCCACGGAAAAATCCAATGAGTCTCGTTTTGTCACTAAAGTTCGCTGGGCAGTTGCACTTTATCAAAAATATCGCCTTTTGAATCATAAAATCGACAACAAGCTCATACCGAAAATTGGGATTTATTTTAGAATCGCTTCTATTCTGAACAACACCTTTGGAAAAAGGTTGTTACATCCGATGACATTTTAGATTTCCTAGAAATGACGGAAAGATATTTTCATAGCGCCTTCTTTGAAAATCCGATTTTCGGTACCTGTAAGCGGGTTGAAACTACGATTTTCAACCCTAGGGTTGAAAGTCGCTTTTTCAACCCGCTCCACAGTTACAGCCAATCAGATTCTCAAAAGAGTTGCTATGAAAAATAGTATACATTACTCGAAACAAAACACAGCGAAAGCATTTCGTGTGATTGCAGCCCTCGTTTCACTCGGGCAGCAAACTTCACACTCATGCAATCGCTCTGTTTCGCCCCTTGTAATGTAATATACTATTGAAGATTTTATTCACCGGTTCACACCAACTGAGCCAAGAGGTATCATATTTGGCAGAAATGATAGATAAAGATGAGAAACTAAAGATTCAGTACGTTAACACGTTGAGCGCGGCGCCGATATTCCTGTCCTCTTCGTTCAGCCGGTAGCGAGCGAGCACTTGACGGCGAGCGCTCGATTGTTTTTTGGGTTGGAAACGAAAAGCATACATATTTAAGATCTTTATAAGTTGAAATGTAATACGTTACCGACAGGTGTCCCCGTAGTCAATTTCAAACTCTTATATCGCAATAAATGCAAATTAAATTTTAATTTTGAATTTCAAGGTTTATTTTGGGGAAAAAATTTGAGGCGTACCTCTGAAACATAACCTAAAAAAAATTCAAAATTTGAAAGCATTTTTCACCCTTATTTTTTATCTAAAAAAATCGCAACTTTTTCTAAAATTAGTCTTCTTGGTTACTACAATATATATATATATTTTTTGTTCGTCAAAATCGGTTCAGTCGTTTTCGAGTAAAACCCATTTTTTGATTTTGCTTCTCCCCTCCACATCTCCCAAAAAATTAAATATTAGGGTTGAAATTTTCAGGATTTTATATCCACATAGATGTCAATATATGGTGCCAATATAGGCTTCATACGTTCGGGGGCATTTTTACATGCTTATCCCCCTGGGCCCTTTATGAGTTGATGCTAGCTGAGCGACACGTATGCAATACAAAATGTACTTGGAATGAAAATGTGTTTATCTTGTGCATGCAGATTTTTTATTTTCTGCATAAAGTTAATAATTATTCACTTTATATGCGTAAAATTGATGATTGTGGATGTTTCCAAATTTTAAGATTTTCTAGTTTTACTTATGTTGATCAGATTAAAAAATGACAATTAAAAATTTTGATTTTTCCAAAAATTGGTTTTTACACATCCAAAAAACTCTTTTATTATCAAAATTGTTGATGGATATCGCTGGATAATGAACTTGTTCCTTCTTTTGGAGCATGGATGTAGTGTATAAAATTGTATCAAAATCGGATTATTTTTTCAAAAGTCATTATGTTTCTCAGACTACAACAACAACCACGAATGCAGATGCAAATGGTCTTCTCTTACTCAGCGGGTCTCAAAACGTCGCGATTTGATAAAAATTTGAAAAGTCAAGTTTCATATAAAACCGATACCTTCTCATATGCAATTAGAATGTGATGAAGTAAATATTTCCCCTTTGTTTAGAAGAATGATGTGATATATAGAGAAAAAAATAGTAAAAAAAGTTTGCCAGTTCATATATATGATGAGAATGTAAATATCATAAGATTTGTAGGTCTTTTCAGTTCAATTACAGTAAATATGAAAGAAACTGAGAGTAGCTTGAAGTGCCTGAAACATAATTAGATTTAGACGATATTATCAAAAGAAAGTAAAGGTTATTTATATATTATTGATAAAGTCAAAAAAAATTTACTTAATTAAATTTAAAAAAGAAACAAGCAAAATAAATACCCTTGAAAAATTTGAAGAAGTATCATTTTTTAGTCACTCTGAAAAAATAGTATCTCAAAACAAGTAACTTATCTGAGATGAACATATGGCTATAATCTAGACATTTTTAGGATAAATAAATGTAGTTGCTCAATTTCCTATATATATCAACTAATATTTCCAGATTTGTTCATATATAAAATTACTGAGATGTCAATTACATGAATAAAATGTTTGAAATAATCTACAAGGTACAAAAAATATATATACTGCAGCAGTTTAATACTAATTTAAGTTCAATTTGCGCCCGAGTACATAATGTCTTTGAGAATTTTTCAAGTAAAATATGTTCTGACTGCATTTCTAATATATTTTCAATTTTACTTCAAAATATCCTGATAAATCGAACATAATTTATGTAGTAATTTCCGCGTTCGAAGAAATTTTGTATTAATCAAGAAAATTCTGCATACCATACGCGAGCCAGAAGAGCGAACATGTCCAGCACACGCGATTGAACACTCGATTCTGAGGCCCGAAAAGTAAAAATATGAGAACGGAATTCGCCATAGCTAAAGTAAGTTTGGAATGCTGCACTATTGCATTTGGCCAGTTGATTACCTCGTGCTACTTGTCAGCCAGTCGCTCTGCCCCAATGTGTTGATACATGTTGTAATACGCGAATGGGAAATGTAAGGCTTCAGATAGCTGTTGTGCTTTGACAGGGTATCGACCTTTCCCTATAGCAATTCAATAGAGTTAGTGTTACAAGTGGATCGAGAAACCCAAATGTCTCAATAAGAAAAATCAAATTTGGTAAGACCTATTGGTTCACAAGAAAATACGTATTTCAAAGAAAGAATACACGTAAAAAAATAAACCGCAAAATTTATTTCAATAATAGTAAATTCTACCAGTCTGGCTAGTACATATATGGATAGCATGCCTATCTTGTAAATTTTACAATTCTTAACTGTCTTAAAATACAAGAATTACATTTTATTTTGTAAATACTACAAAAATACCACGTAACAGAAACTTATTTAGACTATATAATGCAGTGGTTACAATTGTTTATCCAGTGTGACGATTCTCCAAACGAAAACTAGATATTGAACATATAAAAAATGTGTGCTAATTAACTTTCAAATTAAATTGTATTTATTAGAAAACATGTGTCTTTTTTAAGATAATCAGTTTTATACATACATACATTTTTTATATATTATTGTTTAAAGTTTATATTATACAGATAAACTTTCTGACGCCAAAAGATTCGAACCTCAACATATCTGCTTAAATTCATCGCTACGTATTCAATAACACTAACTGTTTGCCTAATATACGAGTACAATTGGGATTTAGAAATGAATTCACCGTTTGAAGATATTGTTGAAATTTTCTCACCTAATGTATTATAAATCGAGCTATATCTGAAGTTATTTATATCAAGAATACAAGGGGTCGAAAGAAACCTAATTTTTGGAACATTAACTCCTGGAAAAGCGTTAAGAGATATTTAATAACTTATCGAATTGTTTCAGCTGTCGAACTGGAAAATAGCAGCAATTTCATCTCCCAAAGAGATGAAAATCCTTTAATTTTTCGGTAGGTTTTGCTAGAATTGGACTTTTCTTCATTTTTCAAACCAAAAATTGTCTATCTACGTTTGTTTTTATCTCCTCTAAAATTTCCCAAATTTTGGTGACAAAATTTTATGTATTTTCGACACAAACAGGTAGAAATCTATAAACAGTAAAATTTGATAATTTAGTTCCACAAAAACCTATCCTTTTTGAGCCGCTAGTAATTGGGATCTGACATTAGGGGATACGACATCTGGTGACCATTTTAAGAACTAGTCTAAAGTACAGCAAAGTACATGATTAAATGAGAAAAATCCATGAAATCTTAATTAATTAATTACTTCAACATGGATGGCATTAGTTTTACTCCTCGATTGAAAAGAAAACGTGCATATTATTGTGCTCTTGAAAATTGCCGCGCTAATTCCAATGAAAACTTGAATTTAAGCTTTCATTTCTTTTCAAGTTTTAACCAAAGAACTGTGAAAGTGAACAATTACTTCGGAAATCCAGAAAATATTGATATTTTCGCCGCTTGGAAAAAAGCTACAAATATCAAAATTGTGCAGTCCTATACGAGAATGTGTTCACGACATTTTACTAATCATGATTACCTTTTTCCCGGTAAGAAATTTTTGTCAACAACTTTGTTTAGAGAATATTTTTACATCATAGAAATTAACAAATAACAATATCTAAATTTTTGAATAATTTTTAGAAGTGTCTGTAAGTCGAAGAATTCTGAAGAAAATAGCAGTTCCATCATGTAATTTGCCACCGCGTTCGTTGATAAAAACAGAAAGTATCAAACATCGTAAACAGAGGTTAGAAAAGCGGATATTGCAAAAGGAAGCGTAAGAATCTTTGAAAGCGCAGGAATCTTCGAAAAACGACGAAGTGCAGCGAAACCAAAATTCTGAGGATACGATTCACGAGAAAATGGAATTTGAAAATTTCGAAAATGAGGCTGAATCACAACAAACGTCTGATATCGAAAAATACTTGAATGTCAACGGGAAAATGTACATGAACGTAGGTCTCACAACTGATAAAAATGAGAGAAAGTTTGCTGATGTTGGCGTACAAGTAGGTAACGATCTGCTAGAAAATTATTATTAAGATGTATGCGTCGAAGTGAAAAGCGGGGACCTGAAATCTAGTTTCGTAGATTGCATCAAAACCGATGCGAACTTAAGCACAGTGACAGGTATCGAATCTTTCTCAATTCTCGCGTGTATTTTACAATTGGCTTCTAGCTTTTATGTGGACCTAGATAACGGGACTGTCAAAATGAGTTTGCGTGATAATATTGTCGAACTCGATCTCCACAACCATGCATCATTAATACAGGTACCCTCTCTCGTTCCGAAAGTTTAGCTTGCGCCATAATAATCTTTTAGCGAAAGATAGTAAGTATGTACTCGTAATACGTAAATTTAGTTTCGATTCGTAATATTCATATGGAGATAGAAAAACGGTATAGGACTTATGGTATCGCCTTAGGTATTGACTTAGGTATCGAAAAACGGTATAGGACTTTTCGATATAACTCTTTGCGGAGGAACAGAACTCTCACCAGAACTCCTGGAACTTTTAATGAAAAATTTCCTATACATATAATTTTACAATATTCAAAACGCTGTAACCAAGATCAATACAGAGCTCACTAATGAATTTCTCGTTGAAATTTACTTCAGGAATTACGCTGACCTCTTGGAAAACTTTGTTAATTTCAAATAACCTCTAATTGAACTTGAACGTTACAATTGACCTATGACTTGGGTACGTATCTGTACGTAGAATTCTCCGCTCTATCGATTGCAGATGTACAAAAAGGGGGTTTCCATTTAAAAAAACAAAGTTAGCCTTGAAAAAGCCATGAAGGTCAACTTCAAGGTCAAAATTAAGGTCACCATTGAATTCCTCGTTGAAAAATACTTCACGAATTACACTGACCTCTTGGAAAACTTTGTTAATTTCAAATAACCTCTAATTGGCCTTGAACGTTACAATTGACCCATGACTTGGGTACGTATCTGAACGTAGAATTTTCCGCTCTATCGATTGCAGATGTAAAAAAAGGGGGTTTCCATTTAAAAAAACAAAGTTGACCTTCAAACAGCCATGAAGGTCAACTTAAAGGTCAAAATGAAGGTCACCATTGAATTCCTCGTTGAAATTTACTTCAGAAATGACCTTCTTTTTTTTGAAAAATATTTTACCTGAGGAAATATCCTACCGTCCCGGGACTTTTTAGACACCCTGTATAAACTACACACAGAAAAAAGTCTGGCTAAAGCAACCAGAATTTTGATTATTTCAACTGTGAGAAAATATTACGGAGAACCATAGTAGTAATTTCGGGTAAAAATATTAAAAATTTTAGTAAACACTTTTCGGTTGTTTTGATCTTTTATTCCAGGTAATGTAATAAAATTTTCTAGTTGATATCACCGTAATTTTACTAGTAAAAAAATTCTCGTAATATTCATGGTTATATTCCAATAGATTTAACTAATTTAGTCCATTTAACATCACCATATTTTTAGTTAATACTAAAATTACACTATAAAATAATTTTTCAAGTGTTCAAATAATCTTAACATGTTTTAAAACCTATCAGATATTTATTTTAGGTGAACGTTCTTTAAAATATCTAAAAATGAAGTACAATTATTTTTAAAATATATTTTGTCATTTTGAAATTGTCGTCTGTTTCGCGCATCTTTTACACGAAGTTTAGAGAAAAATATTTCTCGATCTTGGCTTAATAGCGGACAGCGTGAAATTAATCAACATCAACTGACGATCAAATCAAAGAATTAGTGCACAAAAATCGTCAATTGACAATTAGAGACCTTGTTGACACTATTGGCATTTCAAGAGGATCACTAAACACCGTTCCAAAAGATATTTCGGGCAGACAACTCGTGGTTTTTGCAGCACGATAATGCGCCGTCTTACACTGCACTCGTTCTTCGTGACCATTTCGCCCAAAACTCAACGCATATCGTTCCACAACCACCATATTCGCCTGATTTAGCTCCGTGTGACTTCTGGATATTCCTCAAACTTAAAAGACCACTCCGAGGACACCGTTTGACACGATTTAAGAGATGCAAGCCGAATCGAAGAAGGCTTTGAAGGCAATTCCGGAAATTGAATTTAACAAGTGTTTCGACGATTGGAAAAAACGTTGGCATAAGTGGATTATATCGGGAGGGGATTACTTTGAAGGGGATGAAATTGATGCGGATGAATAAATAAAATATTTTCATTTTAGAACAAAATTCGCTTTAGTTTTTGCCCACAGTAGTACTATTAAAGCTACGTTCCCATCTTGCGCGCGCCTCAGGTGCGCTTGGTTACGACTCGGATAGAATACATCAGTCTTCGCTCGAAAAAGCGTACTTTGACTCCAAGCAACACAATATATTATTATATCAGGTCACTAGATTCGTATTTTTACACACGTTTTGTTAACAAGTGAAAAATTCCAAAATCAAAATTTGCCAAAAGTTCTCTTGATTAAAAGATAAAGTAATTTTTCTTCCAACTTCGGACCATTTTTTTCTCTGTAATCAAGTTTAAACTAAACCTTATTATACATGGAGACAAATAGTTGAAGTAATTTTACTCAACGTCCGATCAAATTTGGGATACATAATTAAATATATTATATTAAAAAAAATATTTTTCTTCATACCTCGGTCAAAAGTACGTATCTCCGGCATCAATTTCAAGGCAAAAAGTCTAACTTTTATGCATTGGTCAAGCTATATGCGCGCCCTCTATAATAGCGGGAGTAAAAACGTCAATAACCTCACGCGGCAAAATTTGTCCGCTCTCTGCTAATGTTTATTAGTGGCAATTAGTGGATATTATTTAGAAAGTAATGGTAGTGACTGAAGTGTTACAGAAAAAAAAAATAAAAAAAATACATATCATCTGATGAATCAACAGATGAAGAAGAAATTAATAAAAACTTTGAAACTGAAGAGTACTTCTGTACTGAAGAGTACTGAAGAGTAACCATAAAGAGTAACTAAGGGTGTATCTAAACCTTAATTTATAGATGTATTTGATGCCCCCCCCCCCCCCCCGACCAGCAGCACTCGCTCCGCTTGTGCCGCAAATGTCGGAGCAGGCATCAATATATTCCAATGGAATTGTTTTCGTACTTTCGACCGGGTAGCAAGAAAAATAGTATACACTACATAGGCAGAAATTTGAGAGCCTTGAACTGCGCGCCATGATGCCCGAAGCTTCGCCTCGGGCATCATGGCGCGCAGTGCAGGGATCTCAACTTTCTGCCCTTGTGGTGTAATATACTATTATGGATAATTTATAAAATGAGTTGAGTGAGGCTCAAAAACTCTAGTCACGACACTTACTCTCACAAGCTCTGAATAACTCTTGCAGTCACTATATAAGAAAGAACCAAGTTTTATGTCTGAGGATTGTAAGCGAGCGTGTGCGTGATTCGACGAAAGCGTATCGTCCTATATATATATATATATATGTATGTGCAGCTATTAGGTTTATATATGTAAGGTTATATGTTTAAATGTATTTGTGAATAAAAATATGATTGGCTGCGACTGAATGGTGTGATTATATTTGTATGCTGTTTATGTATGTATTTATGTATCGGATGACTAATGGCAGGCTCGAGGTAAGAATTTTTTATTATTTAAGAGAACCATACCATTGCCAGTTGAAATAATACGCCCAATGCTTATTTTACTCAACTACGGTTTGAAACTCCTCAAGCGCCGGTGATATACTTATACGTTTCATGTTAACCCACTGACGCATGTTGATGCCCTGTCGTTGATAACGTTTCACTCAACTCCTTACTATTTCCTATGTAACGCTTATTGTTATTCACTTTGAGTGCATTAGGTATTTATCAAATTCATTTTATCCGACTAGGACTCAATAGATGTTTAAATGTCCCAAGTTTAATCAACAGAGTTGAGTAAAATTACTTCAACTATTTTTCTCCGTGTATGTATTAAAATCCCTCCATAAAAGATTATGGTCTAAGATTTGGCTTTCCAGATTCTTGCTGGAATTCAAAGATGGTTCAGTTTAAAGTGATTGAAAAATTAAAAATGATAATATGTGAACAAGTTCTATTAAATTAGTTTCCAAATTGTAATTGAAAATACGAAAGTTTATGATTCTAGTTTTGAAATCTCCCGTGCATTTCTGAACTTCACATGTAAGCCGACAGGTGTCAAACATTAAATTTACTCGCAAACAAGACAGATTTCATACTCTACAAGGGTGAAGATTTGATTCCACAATATAATTAATCTGTGAGATTGCTTTTGAAGCCGGAATTCTAAAGCTAGGTACATATGATTTGGGCGTAAATGTAGTTTTATCGACTCAAGATCAAGTATCTGTAATAAAAATAGAACTGCTTTAGTTTCAATATGCCTTCTAAAAATAATTTCAAAAATAAATGTGCAAATATTTTCCAGGAGAGAAATCATGTAAAACCAAAGCCACTATGGCTTGTGTCGTCCAGGATAAGAATGAAGTTTCCACAATTCGGAAAAAAAGTCAGTGATAGGTTACGATTGCAGCAAATAAATGCAGCCAACTCGATACACAGTTACCTTCGAATAAAGTCAACCTATTTGAAATTGTTATTATAAAAGATTTTACTATTATTTATTATATCTATTTGACATTAATTATTATGACAACCTGCTTTTATAAAGCCTGGTGAGGTTGGCAAATTCATTGTAACATTTCTAATTTCCCCCTGGTTGCCAGACGCTTCAGTCAGCCAGGGTTCGCTAAGTTTGGGGGGGGGGGGAGAAATCGGAAACGGACGTTTAATTTTAATTCATAGAATTTATTTCAGAAAGTAATAGGTAGTAGGTGCGCGGGCACAGGCCTTGCGAATCGGGCTATGAACCGGTTATCGGTAACATTAATTTATTTTTGTAAAAAGAGAAAACGTAGAAATATGGTTGTATTAATAGGTCGGCGGGTACAAAGTTATGTCGTAGCCCGGTTTCACTCGGGGGACGCTTTTACCCTAATGTCTCGTCCGGGCGGATAGTCAGTTGGTTACTATCTAGTCACGGTCTTGTAAGGAGGGGCGCGCTCAGCGGTAACTGAGTGTTGGCGCCCCACCCTCGGTGCCTCCTGTCTCATGGTCAATGGCTATAGCCATTGGTCAAGGGACGAGCTGGTTCGCCGGTAGGGTTGGGTACGCTCGGGTATGTTCGGTTACGTCTGTGCTGTCCTGGTGCAGCCCGAGCAGCACCCAGTCAGGGGCATCTGACACTGGGTGCCAGCTCCCACATAGAGTCGACCACGGGAGAACCCGTCGGTCGGTATCCGACGCGGCATCTCCGGCTGATCGGTCAGTGTCTACCTGGCCAGCCTGAGCAGCACCCAGTCAGGGGCGCCTGGCGCTGGGTGCCAGCTCTCCCCGAGAGTCGAACATGGGGGAACTCATCAGTCGACGCTCAATGTGGCCTGACCAGGAGGACCGGTGTCGGAAAGTCCCCGGTGTCGTACGTCGGTCAACGCCTGGAGCAACACTGCCAATGTACCATTCGTTACACCATAGCTAACAAAACGTCGCTATAATTTTGACATAACGAGGAATTTTCTTTATATTTTACCCTAATCGATCGTAAACCAAGTTCTTTTATAATAATAACTATTTAACTTTTCTTTACTAATTGAAATTGATGAAGCATAAACAAATGATATATAATAATTTTGCTTGTAACTCTTGCACCTAAATCACGGGGTCGTAGGAAATTAATGAATCTAAACGGCAAGCTGAAAAAACCAAGAAACTTGTGATTCAATAAGGAATTTTGATATCGTCCAGCCCAAAATTAAAGAAAACATTACCAGTGGAAAATGAAATTTTATCACTAAATCTTTACGAGGATGATGATAATAGTCGCTTGATACCAGGTATGAAGGACTTTGTATCAGCAAAACAAGAAGATGAATTCCGTAAATGAGTTCAAAAATGATTGGTGCTATGCAATATTTCTGAACTTTCTTTAGAAGCTATCTTTTTGAATGAATGTGAATCTTGTCCTAAGTCATACGCACTAAATGAATGTCTTACTGAAATGTTTTATGAAAGTTGCAGCAAGGAAGTTACATTTCCATCTCGGACACATACTGATAGGAGTTTATTAAAAACCCAAGTAGCTGCAAGTGACGATTTCATAGAAAACTTCTGAAACCAATATTTTACGCTGAAACCCCATTCATTTACTGCAAAACGACAATAATTTTTAATAGAAGAGCTTGAAAAAACGCTACAGGAGGGTGAGTTCTCAACTATTTCTGATTTTGCAGAAAACTGCTTTCATTGTGTAAAATGCTATCCAATCCCAACATTGGAATAATGAGCAGACAACCGTATTTACCGCAGTTAACTGCTATATCGAAAATAACGAGATAAAGCATGTAGGTATGGCTATCTTATCTGACAACCTGTGTCATGACATTGTTGCCGTACACAACTACCAGACACTAATAATTGAACACTTGCAAGAAAATTCGTTACATTACCTATGGAACAGAGCAGCATTTTAATAATAACACCATGAACAAAATTTTGGCATTCTTGCAGCATGGTACTTTTATGCTACTTCACATGGCAAGGAGGTATGTGATGATATTAGTAAAAATCTAAAACGACTGGTTGCAAGAGTTAGAGAGGGTAAAAGGAAAGTGTGGCCAATGCACGTAAGCAGTGCTGATTGGCTCTGCTATTACCGGTACATCTTCCGGTTTTCCATGTGTTTATAGATATACTTAATTTTACTTTCACATATTCAGCAGAATTTACCAGTTGCGTAGTTATCAAATGTGTATTCTTTGGTTACCTTTTCAATGATACTCAAAATTTCTCAAGGTAAATATTGAAAACAGTAAACAGTTTTTGAAAAATATAATCTTAAATTAAAATAACGCTCATGATCTGCATGCTTGCAGTAGCTTTTTTCTGCTTTTCAGTTACAATATGTATCTGAAAGTAATTGATCCATGGCTAGCTACAAAAAAACGATATTCCTATAACATTTTATTTTACAGTGAAATAGTGTATTACATTACAAGGGGCGAAACACAGTGATTGCAATGAGTGTGAAGTTTGCTGCCCGAGTGAAACGAGGGCTGCAATCACACGAAATGCTTTCGCTGTGTTTTGTTTCGAGTAATGTATACTATTTTTCATAGCAACTCTTTTGAGAATCTGATTGGCTATATCTGTGGAGCGGGTTGAAACAGCGACTTTCATCCCTAGGGTTGAAAATCGTAGATTCAACCCGCTCTACAGGTACCGAAAATCGGATTTTCAAAGGAGGCGCTATGAAAACAATATTTTTGCATACACCGAAATTAGGCCTTTAGTTCCATAACTAAAAGTCTTTGCTTGCAAAATTAATTCGTTTTTTTTGTAGAACATAGAATAGTGTATTGCATTACAAAGGACAAAACACAGCGACTGCAACGAGTGTGAAGTTTGCTGCCCGAGCGAAGCGAAGGCTGCAGTCACATGAGTTGCATCCGCTGTGTTTTGTTTCTAGTAATTCACATCATTTTTCATAGCAACTGTTTTGAGAATTTTATTTGATGTAACTGCGTAGAGCGGGCTGAAACTGCGAGTTTTTTAGAAACATTTCAAGTTTCAACCCTAGGGTTGGAACTCGCAGTTTCAACCCGCTTCGCAGGTACTGAAAATCCGATTTTCAATACAGGCGCTATGAAAAAATAGTTATGTTGTATTTATGAGGTTCATTCACAGAAAAATTATAGACAAAATAAAGCTTCTACTTTTTTGAAGTGAAACTTCCTTTAGCGCGCCTTGCGAGGAAAGGTTTATAGGAAGTGAATTGGACTAGGCTGGTTCGATGCGTAAGGAATAGTTAATCCCGCACCAGCGAATCTTATGCAGAAGTTGATAAGTTTAATAAATTAATAAGTTTTTTAATTCTTTTGCATGCGTAAATGTCGAGTTTTGAGCCGAATAAACGTCATTTGCGGGAACTTTTGATTTACTTCTTCAATTCGAACAAATCTGCAGCTTAGGCGCATCGGTTGCTTGTAAAACATATGGTGAGGCTGCCTTAAGTGAGAGAAGTTGTCGTGAGTGGTTTGAAAAGTTTAAGAACGGTGAATTTGACATTGAAGATAAACAACGTAGCGGAAGGCCGAAAGTGTACAAATACGCGGAATTAGAAGCATTATTGGATCAAGATTCGTGCCAAATGCAAGAAGAACAATACGATAGACAATACTCCGAATAAAACATAGGGTTCCGTTTTTTACAATAAATACGTGGGAATATTCCACATTTAGAAAATTACGCTTTTCAACTTTTCTTGCAGCTAATATGCAATAAATTAACTTTCTTCAAATTGACATCTTAGAAAAAGATACAAGGTAGTGTCAGATCAAGAGTGAGATTCTAAGTAAGCATTATTATGAATTTAAAAGATGTTATTTATGATTAATTAGTTGAAATGTACAGGGTATTCCGTTTTAATCGATATATCTAAATATCCCCTAAAATACGTCTTTTGCAAAAAAAATGGGTTTGACCAAAATTGTCAAGTACAGTGGGGGTCATTTATCTGTACTCATGACCTTGACCTTCAGGTCATTTTTCAAGGTCATTTTAAGATCCAGACCATTTTTTAAAATATTACGTTAAAAATAATATTCTTAAATTTGTTATTGTGCCCTTGAGAAGGCACAATCAACACTGTAAAAAATTTGGGGAATTTTCCCCACCAATTATTGGGGAAAATTCCATATTTTAGGGTGAAAATACTTTTCCCCAATAAATTGGGGAATTTCCCCCCAAAAAATGGATAAATTCCAGAAAAAGTAGGGAATATTCCCCAAAAATGTAGTGAATAAGTAAATCACTAATATTTTGTGGAATTTTCCCCATCAATTATTGGGGAAAATTCCAAATTTTAGGGTACACATACTTTTCCCCAAGAAATCGGGGAATTTTCCCCAAGAAATTGGATAAAATCCAGAACAAGTAGGGAATATTCCCCAAAAATTTAGTGAATAAGTAAATCACTTATATTTTGGGGAATTTTCTCTAACCATGTTGTGTTTTTACGGAAAAATTAAAAAAATTTACGATAAATTAAAAAAAAATTTCTCTAAAAATTAGAGAATTAAGTAAACTTCATGTGCTTTCGGGAATTTCTCCAAATGCATTTAAGGATTTTTATCAAAAACATGAAATTTTGGAAAAAATTTTAAAAACTTTGAAGTGCTATAGTTTTTCTAATTTTGATTTTAGAACAAAATGTGTATGGATTTATTTGTAGTACTATCTGAGAAGAATTCAGAATTCTAAACAAAATTCTTAAAACTTCCAAAAATGAGATTTTCGAAAAAAATTTAAAAACTTTGGATTGCCATAGTTTTTTGAATTTTGATTTTAGAACAAAATGTGTTTGGATTTATTTGTAGAACTATTTGCAGAGAATCTATAACTAAACAAAATTCTTAAAACCCTTAAACATGCAATTTTCGAAAAAATTTTAAAAACTTTGAAGTGTCATAGTTTTTCGAATTTTGATTTAAGAACAAAATGTGTTGAGACATATTTGTAGAAATATTTTCAAAGAATCTAGAACTCTAAACAGAATTCTTGAAACCCTCAAACATGAAATTTTCGAAAAAATTTAAAAAACTTTGAAGTGCCATAGTTTTTCGAATTTTGATTTAAGAACAAAATGTGTTGGGACTTATTTGTAGACCTATTTGCAAAGAATCTAGAATTCTAAACATAATTTTTAAAACTCCCAAAAATGAGATTTTCGAAAAAAATTTAAAAACTTTGAAGTGCCATAGTTTTTCGAATTTTGATTTTAGAACAAAATGTGTTGGGACTTATTGGTAGACCTATTTGCAAAGAATCTATAACTCTAAACAGAATTTTTGAAAACTATTAAAACAAAAATATTTTTGTAACCTGTCCTAAGCTTTACATGCAGAATCCGTCAGTATATTTCGGAGCCCCTTCAACTCTCCCATGAATCCCGCACTGCAGATTGTACCCATCAGCATTATGTGCCGATAGTTTTACAACCGGAATTTCCCAAGCAAATTTTCTTCCAGCATGACCTTTATTTTCCATCATTTTAATTTCAACCCTCACAAAAAGTGTATCCATAAGTGTATCTGAAACGAGTGAACGAACAAAGAGTTCCAGAGTTCCAGAGTTAACGTCAAAGGTGAGTTTTAAATATTTTTTTAAATTGATATATAAATATAAATGATATATTTTAAAAATATTGCGGAGCTTCAAATTTTATTTGATGTAATATTAATAAATTAAAATTAATTAGGTGAGTTTGACCGATCGAAAGACCTGGGCTCGAATCCCAGCGCAGTCGAAAGCGTCCTTTTTTCCACAGAAAGATTTTCAAATTCTTTAAATATTATTAATCGATTTTTTACAATCAACTCGCTGTTTTTCGTACAAAGGGCATAGCCGGGTTTCCATGTGAAATTGGCCTTAAGACCAAATCAAATTTCGCATCAACCATATAGAAGGGGTTGGGCAAGAGATTATTTTGCCAAATTTTCAGATCATTATCTGCCATTTTAGATGAGTAATGGCGAATTTGACCATTTTCGTTTTGTTCTTTTTTTAGCTAAACTAATAGGAAAATTTTGAAAAAAATCAGGGTTGTTTTTTCCAATAGAAGACATATTTGTAAATGTTTGCAGATCTTTTCATGCATAATTCGCGATGCAAAAAATTGCGAAAATTTTTGCACGCAATTTTGTTCATGTTTGAATTGCGCGACCACTTTTTTGAATTATTCTATTCATTAGTTACCTATCGATGATTGAAACAGAATTTTTGCAGATTTTTGCAAGGTTCAAGTATACGAAATGCACTTTTATTTATTCTTAAATTTTTCAATTTAAAGCATTAATTAATCTTTCTCTTCTGTTTTGCAGTAGGCTCTTAGACAGCAATCCCATCCAAGGACACAAAAGAAGTGGGAAGTACCAAAAATTAGCCAGAGATGACAAGGCAGGGAAATTAATAGAAAATGTTGTAGGCTTCAGCAACAATTTATAATTTGATTTTTATTTTCAATAATAATAATATGTATATTTAAAGAATTTGAAAATCCTTCTGCGGAAAAAAGACGCTTTCGACTTTCATTTGAAATAAGATGTATAAGTAAACAAAATAAACTTTATAATTTATGAAAAAATTTATTAAATTCGTATTTTTATTTCTCACCTAAATTATAGAGGATATTTTCTTAAAGATATCTTCGAAAATTCCCAATTTTTAGACAATATTCCCCAAATATTTTGGGAAATTCCCAGTTTTTGGGGAATACCCCCAAAAAATATGTAGAGAAAATAAATTAACCAACATACATTTCGGGATTTTCGAAAAAAAAATTTTTTTTAGAGATATATTAATTTAAACTTTTGATAAAATTGGATAAAATGCTAAATTCTCTTGTACTTAAAATTCATTATCTCCAGTTGAAATAATGAAATCGATTTCAGGTTCGTTTCATTTTTTAGCTTATTACGTTACGTTTTCAGATAAATATTTTAATAATTTTTATTTTGTTGACTAACTACAGATATTAGTAGTTTAATTGTTTAAACAATTTTCGCACGTTTGCCCCCTCAGTGAAAAAATTTGGAAAAAATACTGTAATATGCGCTCTGTCTCAATGTAACTAGCACATATTTAATAAAAGTGGAGACTCAATTAGATGGGAAGATATTAAATATTTTTGAGCGCGCGTCGCGCGCGACGTGATTAATCATGTCCGAGTCGAGACGCAACTAGCCTTCCTCGAGACATAACTCTCTTCTGCGATTTGATTTCGATTAAGCAAAAACGTATAATTTCAAAAAATGCCAAAATCATGAAAGCATTGAAAGGGTCAAATATCCGAGTGGACAAATGTTTTGATCCCTTCAATTTGTCCCCTCATTCGAAGATACGTACGACCGAGACCCTCAAAAAAGTTACAGAGAAATTTCTATTGACAACAAATAAAACTGTAACAAAAAAGATTCTGAAGCAAAAAATTTGCAATACGTGCCGACTTCAGTTGCTTAAATTATCTATGAAAAAAGACGAAAGACGTGAATCAGACCAGGAGGTACGTTTATTATTTTTCTTACTACCCTAGTCGAAAGTACGTGGTTTCGGCACCAATTTCACGGCAGAAAGTCTAACTTTCATGCATTGGTCAAGCTATATGCGCGCCCTCTATAATAGCGGGAGTAAAAACGTAAATAACCTCAAGCGTCAAAATTTGTCCGCTCTCTGCTAATGTTTATTAGTGGCAATGAGTGAATATTATTTAGAATGTAATAGTAGTGACAGAAGTGTAACAAAAATAAAAATAAAAAAATGAATGACATATCATCTGATGAATCGACAGATGAAGAAGACATTAATAAAAACTTTGAAACTGAAGCTCAATTAATAGTAGAAACTGACACCTTACCCAAAAAGTCCGTTGACAGATACATGCTAGTCTATGATAATTACCAAAGATGGAAACAAGGAAGTAGAAATCTAAACCTTAATTCATAGATGTATTTGATGCCTGCCCCCCCGACCAGCAGCACTCGCTCCGCTCGTGCCGCAAATGTCGGGGCAGACATCAATATATTCCAATGGACACATGCAATTGTTTTCGTACTTTCGACCGGGTAGCAAGAAAAATAGTACATTACATAACAAGGGCAGAAAGTTGAGATTCCTGCACTGCGCGCCATAATGCCCGAGGCGAATAGCCGAGGGCATCATGGCACGCAGTTCAGGGCTCTCAAATTTCTGCCCTTGTTATGTAATATACTATTTCTTACTACCCTAGTCGAAAGTACGTGGTTTCGGCACCAAATTCACGGCAGAAAGTCTAACTTTCATGCATTGGTCAAGCTATATGCGCGCCCTCTATAATAGCGGGAGTAAAAACGTCGATAACCTCAAACGTCAAAATTTGTCCGCTCTCTGCTAATGTTTATTAGTGGCAATGAGTGGATATTATTTAGAATGTAATAGTAATGACTGAAGTGTAACAAAAATAAAAATAAAAAAATGAATGACATATCATCTGATGAATCGACAGATGAAGAAGACATTAATAAAAACTTTGAAACTGAAGCTCAATTAATAGTAGAAACTGACACCTTACCCAAACAGTCCGTTGACAGATGCATGCTAGTCTATGATAATTACCAAAGATGGAAACAAGGAAATAGAAATCTAAACCTTAATTTATAGATGTATTTGATGCCTGCCCCCCCGACCAGCAGCACTCGCTCCGCTCGTGCCGCAAATGTCGGGGCAGGCATCAATATATTCCAATGGACACATGCAATTATTTTCGTACTTTCGACCGGGTAGCAAGAAAAATGGTATACACTACATGGGCAGAAATTTGAGAGCCCTGAACTGCGCGCCATAATATCCTCGGCTTCGCCTCGGGCATTATGGCGCGCAGTGCAGGAATCTCAACTTTCTGCCCTTGTTATGTAATATACTATTACTTCATAGTCACATTCTGAATTGTACTCTTTTTCCGGAAAGATTATACGTATAAAAAAATGCGTATTTATATTGAGAATATAAAAATAAAATCATGTTCATTGAGCAATTGAAAATAGAGAAAATTGTTGCGACGTTTCGTTGGCTATGGGTTTGCCAACCTCATCAGGCTTTATTAAATTAAAAAAAACACCAAATATTAAAATTGTCACACACAAGAAAAATAAACATTAAATTAACTTAACATCCAGAACATACACAAAATTGTTAAAATTTTACCTTTATAAAAAAATTATATATATAAATATATAAATTCAAACAGTTAAGTTAAAATATTGATTACAGTTATTGTAAACACAGAATTTGAAATGTAAACAGACATCAGCTGGAAAGCTATCATGAATTTAATCTATTAAGTAAGGAAAAATAAATTCTATTCAAAGTAAATATGTCTTCTTTTTTATTTATACTAAATTTATTAAATTTTATATGGATCATCTCTGATGTTAATCTTTTTCGATAGTCAGAGACATAATCAACAATCTTGGTATTTTCCCAATCAAATTCATGGTTGAATTCCAATTGATGTTCACAGACTACGGATTCACTGTTTTTTTTATTTTTGTGTTCATTAATACGAACTCTTAATGCTCTCATCACGTCATTTTATTAAGTAAATCATGACTTTTATTATAATTTTATTTTCTCGACATTACTCATCATGAGTTAAACTTCTTTTATAAAGGTAAAATTTTAACAATTTTGTGTATGTTCTGGATGTTAAGTTAATTTAATGTTTATTTTTCTTGTGTGTGACAATTTTAATATTTGGTGTTTTTTTAACTTAATAAAGCCTGATGAGGTTGGCAAACCCATAGCCAACGAAACTTCGCAACAATTTTGACACTATAAAGAGTTTTTTCCTTTATATTTGACCCTCATTGATCGTAAACCAGCATTTTTTATTATAATAAAGATCACTGTTACTTTGAAATCTTGATTTTAATCAAAACTAATATTTGATGTTTAAAAGCAAGAAATAGTCGAAACTCTTATTAATTTTAATGTAACTTGAATGCCGACAAAAAAATTGCTGCTGGAAAAAAATACAATTTTTCTTAGCTGTTCCTGGTCCAAAGAAGTATCCGTCTTTAGAAGAAGAAGTAATTGATTTGATTCTCAGCTTTTACGAACTTAATGAGAATAGTCGTATGTTGCCAGGAAAAAAAGAATTTGTTTCTGTAATAGTATATTATGTGCCTAGGTACACAATGAGGGTGATTGCGTGACGAGCGACAATGTTCGCAGGAGATCGAAGCCGAGACGTAGCTGAGGCAAAGCCGAGACGAATCCGAGGCGCGATCAGTCCTGCGAGCATTGTCGCGAGTCTCGCAATGTCCCGAATTGTGTGCAATGGCACATATTCTATTTTATGTGACTGTGGTGCGGATACGAGTTTTTATGCGTACATTGGAATCTAATCTAGTACTTATTGTAGTTGTTTGCTGCGCTAGTTGTACGAAGCGGGCGCAAATTGACGACTAGTCCCGGCCATTTTGATTTTATCGGTCTTGTGTAGTAGTCAGTGCTAACGCTGTACGAAGAAGAAGTGAGAAAAAGAAGAATAAGAAATAGATTGCGTTCCGCTGTACGAAGAAGAAGTGAGAAGGAGAAGAATAAGAAATAGATTGCGTTCCGCTGTAAGACTATAATGCACATGCGCAGTTCAATTTCTACATTGTATTCCTCTGTAACGGAATATACAACATTGCTTTACTCTCAGCTGTAACGGAAAAATGAGTTTCCGCGGCTGAGGCACATAAAAGTAAATAACGAACGTCTTCACATGCAAAAAAGATTACTCTTGATAAATTTGAAAGAACTCCATCATTTGTTCAAGGAAAAGCACCCAGAAGTAAAATGTAGTGTTTCCAAATTCGCAGCTCTACGACCGAAGCATTGTGTTTTAGTAGGTGGGTCAGAATTTCTGAAACGGATCACCCGAATTGGATGAAAATTCAAATCTACTTCAAAATGATTTTTTACGATAGTGTTTACCATTCCTGACATAAATCTAAAGTGATTTCGTTCAAAAATTTTTTTTGTTTATAATATTAACAATTAAAGATTTTTGTCACTTTTCACATTCTCATCATGGATGAGAAGGTATTGGTTTTATGTGAAAAATGACTTTCGAAATTTTCATCAAATCTTTACATTTTGAGACCCCCTGAGTCAGAAAAAATGGTTTTTACGAAAGTGTCTGTCTGTCTGTCTGTCTGTAGGTCGTGTGCGGCATAACTCTCGATAGAATTATCAGATTGAATTGAGCTTTGGTACACTTTATCGGAGCCGAAAAAGTAAGGACAAGTTCGTTAACCAGCCACATCCAATCAAAATTGAGGGATGGAGCACTACTTTTGTGTTTTTGAAAATAACTTTTTGAAAAAATAAAAAATTTCAATACTGGTTTTTTATAGTGCTCATAAATCTCTACAAATTATCCCGATAACATTTTTTGATTAAATCAAAATTAGAAATGTTACAGCATATTCAAATTCGAAAAAAGTCAATATCAAAATTCCATTTTCCAGTTAAATTATACGAGATACGAAAAAACGTTATGATACAATATTTTTTTCTACATAAAGACCTACAAATTTGAATTGTAACATTTTTTCATAAGATGCATATTTTTCTTTATAATTAAAAAAAAAACTATTGAAAATCCAAGATTCAATTTTTTAACAATAATATGTAAAATACGAAAAAAACGTAAGAATACAAAGTTGTTTATTTCAAAAAGATCTACAAATTTTGTCTGACGCAGTTTCTGGTTAAACATATATTTTTCGTTTCAATTCCAAAAAATACGTTTAAAATTCAAAAATTCCATTTTTTAGACAAAATATGTGAGATACAAAAAAAACGTTTATATGGAAAATTGTTTGCCTAAATGAGGTTTACAAATTCTCATCAAACCATTTCGGGACAGGATGTATATTTTATGTTTTGATTTTTAATATTAAAAAAATTCGATTTTTTTCACCAAAATATGTGAGATACGAAATAAGCGTTGTTCTCCAAAATCGTTTCCTTAAATAAAGTCTACCATTGTTTTTCCTTTTTGAGATATTTGGAAGAAAATAAATTATTTTAATCATGTAATTTATTAAAAAGTTACTGAAATGTATACAGAAAATCGAGCGCGAAGCGCGCGAGCGCCATGATGAGACACCTGTCAACAACGTATCCTATCTGATACGCGACTAGTGATTCTCCGATAATGTAGGCAGTGACAGAAATTTCAAACTCAACTAATTAATTTGATATCATTTATTACCTAAAATTTCCTGCTCTTTTCGGATCTGGTGTCAAAAATAGGAGTTTCATTTTAAAAAACGGTCTTGACCTTCAAATGACCTCGAAAATTGATCTGAGGGTCAAGGTCATGAGTGCAGATAAATGACCCCTACTGTTCTTGACAATTTTGGTCAAAACCTTTTTTTTGCAAATGACGTATTTTAGGGGATATTTAGATCAATCGATTAAAATGGGACACCCTGTAGATTACCTGTAATGGTTGTCTTAAATTTTCCAGTCAAACTGAAAAAAATAAAATATGTTTCAAAACTGTTTATTTGAATATCAAATTAATGGAACTTCTGTTTTTCCATAGAATTTCACTGGAAAATGTGAATTTCAATATACAAAATGAGATCGAAGTTTAAAAAAACATATATCATTAATTTAAGGACACTATGATTTCACTTATCAATAAATCAGTCATTTATTGTATTAATTCATTTTTCGTAAGCGCTTTTAGTGCTCTTGCCGACAATGCTTTGGTGACAGTCTCTGCTGTATCTTCTATAATGGGACTGGCTATGTCTAAGACTAGCCGTGGATTAGAGTTGAAGAACGCAGCAGCTGCATCAGCTGAAAAAAATATGTAGGAATAATTTTAATTTTCAATCTAGAGATTACAGATTTAAATTTGAGTGAAAATGTTGAAATTAACAATTTTTGGATAAATTTATTGTCGTTTTAATTATTTTTAGGAACAAATGAATAAACGCAGATGAGAATCTCAAACAAAATATACCAATGAAATTTATTTTACTTTATCGTTCCCTGTATCGATATGGAAGGTCGCTAAGTGATATTGTTTCTCCGTATTTTTTAATGAAATCCATTAATATTCATATAGTACGGTATCGGTTTAAAAATTTGTGCGCCAGAGTGAAAAAAAACTTCCCTTTATATGATTCAGATCTATTTGCCAACATAGTCTTAATTTGATTCGACGAAGTGAGGATGGCAAGAACGCGACTTCTTGATTTATAAATTATCATTTGCGAACCGAAGAAACGTATGTCAGTGGCACCCTTCCATCATATTAGATTTCATCCAATAAATTGAACAACGCTGTGCCCCTTGACATGGGGCTTCTCTTATGGGAGGTCACTATCCTCTTTTGACGGGTTCTACGCTACAGTTTAAGGTGGAATTCGAACCACCAAAATCTCGGTAAAAGTACTTAAAAGAATTTCCATTAGTACCGACTCAGGGATTGAATCCCAGATCTCTTAGACGCGATGCCCGGAGTTCTACCACATGAGTCACCGAGTCTCTTTTAGTAAATAGTATACTGATAACCAAAATTAATACAATACAGAAAAATTAGGTTTGGAGTCTTCATCTCATAAAAATGCTTTCTTACCTGTCAAAGTATGTTGCGGTGGAGCTTTCAAGTCAATTTTTCCATCATCAATTCGAATTTTTGTTATTAGTCGATCGATTTCAATTCTTTGAATACCTTTTGTGTCCGTTACTTCTTTCCCTTTAACACTGACTTGAGCTTGTGTGTTTGCTGAAAAAAGATCAAATTAAATATATAATTTTGCAGAATTTAACTTGGTTGTGACAATTCTTTAGTCTGATATTTTTTGCCATTTTAATTTCAACGTATAAGCTTAGGCGTGACAGCAAAAACACTTGGTTACTTGTGAACATTAATTTATTACTTTTAAACATTAATTTTTCAACCGACTTATTTTCAAGTTCAGTTTACGTTTTGTTTTCTCATGTGATCCTCGGCTTTGGGGTCTACCTGACCCCGACATTTCATACATACCTGAACGCAGAATTTAATGCTCTATCGAGTCCTTCTATTAGTATAGTTGTAGGTCGTGTCATTTGAGTCATTCGGTTTATTTATATGTACAAACTTTTTAGACACAATACACGTATTTTTAATGCGCGGTTAGTATTTGTCTGATTTTAAATATAAGTTGCTCATGGTTTAAAATGTAAAAATCAACTTATTTATTTTGCATTAAGTGCCCAATGAGCACACGATATTAGAAACGTTTATGTAACATTCTACAAACGTTCTAAGAACATCCGAATGTCCAATGTCCAAAAGACTTTCCAAAAACGTTCAAAGAACGTCTTTCGGACATTGGAAATTGGGATGTTCCTAGAACGTTTATAGAATGTTACATAAACGTTTCTAATATCGTGTGCCCATTGGGTGTGTACAAAGGTTGAGAGTCAATCCACGACGCGCATAGTTTGGTGTTCTGCTTGTCTAGACCAAGGTAGCATACCAATAAACTACAAAAACTGCAGTGGAAGGGCTGATTCAAATTTCAACATTGTGACTAATGAAAACTAGTGAAAACTATTATAAACAGAAAATATGAATAAGAAAACGTCGAATATTGACCTAAGGCGAGCTGGTTAGTTTTACTGCTATACAGTGCCAACGTATCACCTAATAAAAAAGAGTCGGAGGTACTTACAAAAACCCTAACTATGTAAAAACTGTAAGTAAAAGTCTAAACTGTCCGGAGAATAATTTTTCTATTTAGGTATAAAAATAATAAGTTCGGAAATCTGCTTCAAGTCGCCACATAGTATTTGTATTCACGCTCAAACCTCCACTATTGAGACCTTGTGCATCAAGACTTTATTCTGAACGTTATTGACGTGGTAGCGTATAAGCTGTAAAGGGGAATCGTGTCGACGGCGAGTATAAAAAACTGCGTCATCCAGTAACGTGTAGAGTAGAGTATACACTGAGTGATCTATTTGCCCTGCTGTCGTCAACATTATCCTTGTTTATTTTGGTTTTCACGAATGACTGACTCCTTTCGATTTTTGAGACGCCATGTCCGAACAGTCTTAATAGTTAAGGTTTGACGTTGTAACACAGATTTTACGAAACGGTGAGGCGCGGGGCACGAGATTGGAAAGGGCCGACATGGGTCCGAGCTGGGGTGAAATCACCCGAGATATATGGTAATTTAAGTGCTACGATACTGGTACTGTTGGTTTGTAAGTTCTATTTTTCTAATATACCATTTGTCCATTGCTTGCTTATTTTAGCAAAAGCTTTAATTCCAACATTAGAATTACGTTAGATTTAATAAGTACGAGTATGTGTATAGGCAATACCGATAAATTTAGTTAAGAAGCAAAAAACGGAAGAAATTCTTGAGAAATTTAAATTGGAAAGTAGTGCGACTAATAAGTAGCTGGCTATATAGAGGAATAAAATTTTAAAAGGTAAATAAAATAAATTTCGAAAGTAGCTAGATTTAGCCGAGAAAAAAGAATAGAAAGAAAAAGGAAAATTCCACATTGAAATAAAAACACAAAATTAATAAAGGCTGAGAAAAGCTAGAAAGTTTAAGAAATATTGGAGGGTCAAGAGCAAAAGCGCGCGGCCAAGCAGCACGCGTTCGCCCGTCAATGGGTACAAGGTCGAGCGATATCTTGTAAACAAAGAGTCTCTCGGTGAAAATAAGACTTGCAAAAAGATAAAAACATACGGAATTCGTACACCGAAAATTTTTTTTTTCCGAGAGTCAACTATCACCCATAGTTAAGTCTAACCTAGTTGAAATAACACGGATTCCTGTTTATGAGAATCACGTACATACAGTTGAACAAACCAATATAAACCTTCCCTAGCGAACTGGCTGAACGATAGCTTACGCTGTAGCGTAAAGTTATCGTAACATTATCGTAAAGTTATTGTAAAGTAGCATTATAACTCATGAATGTGGAAAAATAAATATTCAAAATGTTTTTATCCTTATTCTACGTTAAAAATAACGTTAACTAGTAATTGAAATATGCAATAATTTTATTTATTAACGCTAAAAATTAAAAAAAAACATAATACCTGTCATTAAAGGCAGTGCAGTGGTTCATCACTTTCCATGTCTTCACCGTCAGGATTGACTATTTGTTAGAGTGAGATGAAAGTATAGTTGTGTCTCACTCCAACCAATGGTCAACTTTAACCGTGGAGACGTTCCACAAAAGGAGAACCACTGCACCGCCTTCAAGGACAGATATTTTATTTTTTTAATTTTTAGCGTTAATAAATAAAATTATTGCATATGTCCATTACCTTTTAACGTTATTTTTAACGTAGAATAAGGATAAAAACATTTTGAATATTTATTTTGCCTCATTCATGAGTTATAATGCTACTTTACGATAATTTTACGAAAACTTTACGCTACAGCGTAAAGCTATCGTTCAGCCAGTTCGCTAGGGTTGTTACAGAGAAATAAAGAATACTAGTTCTATTAACAATTAAATTAAATTAATATTGCTACGCTGTTATTACAAAACTCCGCTGTAAAAAGAATATCTTCTGTATTTATTACTTTTTCACTGTGTAAACAAACATTTATTTTTGTCAATAATTCTTTAAAATCCACTTTTATCAATATAAATTTTGCTCTAGTAGATCATAAACGTAAAGTTGTTTATTGGTTACGTTTAATACATGCGCCTGAAAGGATCTCTCTGTCAAATCAACTTGCTTTCTTTGTTTTTCTCACTAAACTTGAACTTTGTCATTTCAACTAGGATTGCAAAGTTGGCGCCTGTCCTAACTAGGCAAAATAGTATACGGGTACAAGGAATTTTTTTCGGTGTAGATGACAGAAATTAAAATATTATTTCAGAGCTTCAAAAATGATATTCCATAAATACAGTCAAGTCAGACAACTTTCGAGTACAGTAACCCAAAATTGTCACGAATACAGGTTATAATACAGTGACGCGTTTAGTATCTAACTCCGAACAACTACACGCGTTACGAAAGGAAAATAGCAACCAAAAGTAGGAAATTAAAGTTAATTTGGATAAAAATAAAATTATTTAAATTAATTTTACTTAGATCAGGCCGAATTAAGAATAAAATGGGAAATAATAGGCTAACAGGACCTCCCCAGGAAATAGAACCTGCCCAGGAAAATTTGGATTTCGAGGAAGCAAGGGGGCTTCCAACTTCTAAAATAAATTTGAGCAACGTATCAGTAAGACAGTCAATAACTTGAAATAATACAGGAACAATTTCTAAAATAATAAATCGCCCTGCAGGACGTGGTAGAGGTTTTATTCGGCCAAATCCAGAAAATCCACAAAATAGATACAGTATGACAAACAATAGGAAAACGGTTCCAAACAATCCCAACCAATTCTTACCCGGGATAATATAGACTTGCCTGCTCCGGACTTACCGAAATCAACCAATCCTTATTTAGGGAAGGAAGTAACAGGCAACGAAACTTTTCAATTGGTTTCTTTTCTAGAGAAAAATAACCAATTTATGTTAGAAACCGACGAGTTGATAAAAAATTATGACGAACAAGTAGCTAGGGAATACAAAAATTTTTAAGAATTAGAAGAAAAATACAAAAATAGAAAATTTAATAAAATAACTAAGCCTTCAGCTCATAGCTAATTGAAAGAAGAATTTAGAAACAGCGAAAAATCGAAATGGGAAAATATGGAAAACAAAAATGATGTAGTAAATAGGCAATTGGTCCAATTCAATATAAGAAACGAACCTCGTGAATTAGGGCATGAAGAATCGCAAATTCACGACAATAGAAGGAATAACTGGAGAAATTTTAATACGAATGATAGTGAACCAGTAGAAATTAGAAAAATGTTAAATCAAAATAGAACTCGCCGATCGACAATTCGGAATAGATCAACGAGACATTCGCGAGTACACCTATATAATCGAGAAATAGAGGACGATTCAGACCAAAGTGACAACAATTATACAATTTCAATAACACACTTTCCCTTTGGTACGACCCAAACTCCGTTTTAGATACTGAGTAATTGGGCACTCAAATTTTAAACAATAAAGAGGATATCTCAGCTCATTTTTGGAATGACCTTAAAAGATTTAAACATATATATAACAGCGATAGGAATACGGGTGAAAATAACAAGAACAAAATGGAATACAATGACTGTGACTATTAATACAGAAATCAAAATATCCAAAATGGGAGGCAACAATATACATACAATATATATACAATATATATAATATATATATATATACTCGTGGTTACGAGGTAGCCCACCAACTGGCTACCACATGGAGGCAATGCCTAATTCCGTATCCAAACCAATCACAGAAGACCCTATACAGAATAGGAGAAAAGGGGCAAAAACAAGTAATGAGGGTAATGACAAAATAAAAGAACAAAATAGTCATGGTAAAATTGAAAACAGCGTAAATAGTCGGATTAAGTTAGGGATGAAGGCAAAGAACATAATTATAAGGAATTAAAATTAAAATCCGGGGGAAATTAATTTAAAAACCGGAAACGAAAACATTAAAACCGTGTTAGGATGGAACAACGAGCTAAGGCAACGGTAGAATTAGGAACCCGGGTAATAAAAGCGTAATAAACAAGGTAGCAATAACGACAGGCATTTCTTATAATAGTAAATTACCAGAAAAAGTGAAAAAGGATGTTGAAAAAAAACTTGAACCTAGGAAAACTCAAAATTTGACCGCAACGACCGAAATTAGAAACAAAAACTCATGGATTAATTTTATTAACAGGGCAATTTTATCGAATAATATAAAGTGTAAACCCATGGAACTAGTGGAACCAAAGGATAACGCAGCAGAAGTTTGCGAAGTTCTTATTGAACTAGATGAAAGTCAACAAGCTAAATTAGAAGTAGTGAAAAATAAAATACCGGAATTAGGAACAGAACTAAAACAGACACACTTTACGCAGCATAAAATAGACGTTTAGGGCCATGATCCTATCAAGCAAAGATACTATCACATAAGCCCTAAAGTAAAATAGAAATAAATAACGAAATAGATAAAATCCAAAAACAGGGAATAATAGAACCTTCTTGTCCCGATTGGTCGAACCCAGTTTTCATGACTGAAAAACCAAACGGAGAATACAGGTTTCGTCTTGATCTTAGAAAAGTAAATAAGATAACTAAAAAAGATTTGTATCCAATTCCATTAATGAATGAAACTTTGGATACCTTAAGATTGGCCAGATTCATTTCAAAAATAGATTTGAAGTCGGCATATTTACAAATAGCTTTGGAGGAAAATTCAAAACCTATCACAGCATTCACAGTCGCTGGAAAGAGTATGTATCTATTTAAACGGATGCCATTTGGTCTTACCAATGCTGCGACAACTTTCCAGAGACTGATGGATAAGATTATTACTCCAGATTTAAAGCCAAACGTTTTTTGTTACTTAGACGATATTATTATTCTAACTCAAAATTTCGACGATCATTTAAAATACTTAAACCTCGTATTCGATCAAATTAAATTAGAAAACTTGACAATAGGACTAAACAAGTATGAATTCGGTTGTTCAGAAATGAAATACCTTGGTTTTAAAGTAATCGAAAAGGACTTCAAATTGAAGATGATAAAATTCAGCCAATCTTGGAATTCCCTAACCTAAAAATATTAAGCAATTGTAAAGATTAATAGGAATGGCAAGTTGGTATAGAAGGTTTATACCACACTTTCATAAAATAATAGAACCATTAAACAGGCTATTAAAAAAGGATAACAAGTGTGATTGGGGAATAGAACAAAAGAAAGCTTTCGAAAAAATAAAAGAACTCTGCACATCAGCACCTATCTTAACCTGTCAAAATTTTTCACAACCTTTCCATTTAGAAAAGGATGCTAGTGACAGAATTGGGAGTGTTTTCAACTCAAACCATAAACGGAACAAACTATGTAATTGCTTACGCAAGCAGAAATCTGAATAGTGCAGAGTGACGATACTCACAAGGGGGGTGCGTCAATTTTCCCTGAGCTTTCTGCACGAAACTTGCAGTACCGAAAGTTCGATATGAATGAGTAATAATGCCGGAGTGACAGGACCCATTACCTCAGTTATTTCGAGAAATTGAGTTTTGAAAGTTGAGGTTTTCGCACGCGCCGAGTAAGTAAAGGCCGGTAAGTCCTTCAGCACAGTAAAGCGGTGGCGTAATGGTTATGGCTATCGGCTGGCATGCTCGTGGCGCGGATTCAATTCTTTTTGCTGGTGATTTTTTATTTTTTTTATTTTTGTACATTGTTAATTATGTATAATGTAATTAGTATAAGTTTTGATAATTTGTAATGAATTTAATTTAAATAACAAATACTAAAAATTATAAATGATAATTAATGCTATCAATATATTTTGCATAATTAATATTAATATTAATTATTTGAAAGGTACATTTATTTTACACTTTATTAATGCAATAATAAACATTCATTTACATATTTAGGAAATATTACTTCAAAGAATATTCTATCAGGCATATAAAAGGAATTTGAGGCTTCACTGTTATGACCTAATAAACATTTATTGTTAGTTTTGAATAACTGTACAATATCAATTTTTTAAAAAGATTTTTACCAGTTTTCTGTATCTCTTCCTTTACAACCACGAGCGTGATACTTATCATAAAAGCAAGTAAAACATACATTTTATCGAGACCAGGAACATTTAATAAACGCTACATTGCTACATGAACAATTTTTCTTCAATAAAGCAAGTGGAAAGCAAAGTTCATTCAAGTTTAAATTTATTACAAATGATCAAAACTTATACTAATTACATTGTAAATAATTAATAATGTATAAAAATTTAAAAAAAAATATCACAACTTATCACAATTAATTCACACAATCAATCACAACTTTTAAGTAATGAAATTTAATTATATTTATGCAAACATTTTTTACTAGAAAAAATAACTTTTTTTTTCAATTTGTAGATTCATTTTGTTTCTTGACAATGCTCGATCTCATCCACCCCTCGAAGAGCTGAAGGCCATCGATCTTCAATTTTTCGTCATGTATTTGCCATCGAACGTTACTTATTTATTGCAACCCATGGATCAAGAGGTCATTTCAGCTTTGAAAAAGAAATATAAAATCTCATTTTTATTTAAACTCGATGCTCAAAATCTTCAAACTTCAATTAGACTCGTCGAGTGCACAAAGTAGTGGACACTCCTTGAGTGCTCCTACATTCTTGCAAGTTCTCGGAATGAAGGCTCCCAAAACACAGCAAAGAACGCATGGAACAAGCTTCTCAACCGACCACAATCAAGTCAAAATATGGAATTTGTATCCTGTACTAACATCCCCGCCATTGTTAGCCGTTTTCCAGACTGCCCACGAATGACTCTTCAGGATGCTAAAAAATGGGTGAATTCGGACAATGAATTTCCTCGCTAGAAGCCATTGAGCTTTGAAGAAATAGTCGTAATGTCATCCAATCCTTCTTACGAGGATCGTTCATTTGATTTATTGAATAAACGATTGTAGATGCGGAAGCGATTCAAAATCTAATTCATGCTTTTTTGCAGGTTGGTTGCTTCCAGACACTGTAACTTGCAAACTAATGAATGCATTTGGCTCAAAAATTGACAAAAGAGGTTTAAAGAATAGAACTTGTCAACAATGATAGCCGTTTGGTATTAGTGGCAACCTCTCATTGAAATATCACGTTAATATTGAACACCCTTGTAGATATTAGGGCCCCTCATGGGATCTTATACTGAAATACAATTGCTTGAAAACATATATGGTATCTAGTGTACATGTTCTTATATTCAGTTTTAGAACTTTAAATAAACATGTTAGATTTTCTTTAAATTTTGGATGTATTTCAAGAGCATCACACTCGATGATTTTGGAAATTGGATCAAACTACTGCGCACCTGTATAAATTCTATATGTATCATCAAACAGGTCTTTCTAAAGTTTTCTATATAGGGTGTTTTAGGAGGATCTATATTTAAAATTTTAATAAAATACTGCAGTAAATTGTAATAAATATTAATACTTTTATGAAATAAAGTGGAAAATGTTTATGAAAAAAGACTTTTATAAAGAAAAGTTTGCACAATTTTGAGCATCTCGGCCCAGAAAAAGAAATTTTGAAAAAAGAAGGCCTTAAAATGGTTTTGGTAGATAACACAAGGTGGTGTAATCATCGAGATTATTTTATAAATTTTATACGTAATTTAAATCCTATGCAGATAGTTGTCGCTGAAGGACAATTCGAAGTAAAGCAAGAAGTGAAAGTCCATGTGCGATTTCGCATTAAGCTTTTGAACCAGTTTGCGTGCTCATAAATAAGTGGGAATATGTGCAGTGATATAAAATTGCACGGACGAAAATGGAATCCAAAATCTATTTCAATGCTATCATTTCGGACCTCATTTCTAAACGAGTCCTGCTTTCCAGATCCAGAATAAGAATTCAATGAATGATTCACATGCAAGCCTTATGATTAGGGGTCAAGCGGCCAGGGCAAATCAGTAGGCACCCCTGGAATCTGTCCGGTCGAATCTAGTAGTCAGTCCTATACAAAAAATAAGGTGTGCACGGGCAACTAACGTATCATTGCCCACGGTAAAGACAGCTACTACTGATATATTTTAGCAAACGGGAAAATAACGGATAGCTGAATAAAAATTAAAGCTCTCTGTCATAGGATATAGTGATTTAATGTAATCTTAATAATTATATTAATTAGTAGTATAGTAATAGTTCTATAGAATCTGAAAGTAAAGGCAATACATTTTCTATTGAAGTCTCCTTGAAACTTTAGAAAAATCTTCATTGAAAGGATGACTGATTTTTGAACGATAAATAATGTTATTCATATTATTATGATTGAATACTTAATTTTTTTTAAGTACTAACTTATATACTAACTCACTACTGTACACACTTACTACACATATAATTGCTTGTTTAAACGATATTGAAAGTATTATTAATCACTGCGGGTTCGAACCCTCTATACTTATAACAAATGCATACTAGGCTACTGATTAAGCCTATCGGTTACGCACGCTTAGAGTAATTGAAAAAAATATCTGTTATAAACTGCATGAACATTTGAGACGCTTGGCGCGGCGGCATGGTGATCAACTTTACAAATTTTACGAATCACGAGAGCTCGAGGTACATTAGCTTATGTATCGTCTTCTGGAAGTATAGGACTGACTACTAAACGTTTTGAAGTGTGCGGAAAATAACACTTACAAACTCCACGGTGCGTTCTACAATTTGTATTATGACATATTTTTTTATCAGTTCCATTGCGTCTACACATGGTAATAAGCTTTCATTTTATAATTCCAGTTCCAATGATTAGTGAAATATGTATTTTCTTTAATAGAGCACAAAACTTTAGATTACGATTACATTTGTAACTATATACAATCATAAGATACCTTCAGTTTTTCTTTCTTCAACAAAAGGTATAGAACTAGGACATATAATGGCACTCAATTCCGTTAGTATATCAACTATTTTGCAATATATTTGGAAGTCATTTCAATTATTACTTACGGTTGCTGAAATTTATAGAAACAGAATCTATATTCATGTATTCTTTCCTACTTCAATAGCACATTTTTTAAAGTTTCCGTATTTTCGAAACCGAAATTTTCATTTATCACCGTGTGTATGGTATTATTACTTTAATCTAGACTAATTTAATAAATTAATGTTTTTAATGTAAATCTTATCGTATGGTTTACATGAATAATATTAGAATATCATTAAAAATTTTTTACACAATATGCAGATCCTACAATGTATGTTAAACTTTTATTTATTCTTAGAATTTAAAATATCTCAACGCTAATACTACAACGACTTCGAATTTCTCATAAAACCAAGTAATATTCTTTGACCTTTGACTCAATATTGTAGAAAATCTCCAATATACAACTATTGTTCATTATTTAAACAATTTGAATGAAATAATGCATAAATTTCTGTTTTGAATACGAAGATTTTGAGTTTTAGTAGATTCAGCTACAGATATTGTGTGGAAGGTGCTTTCCTGTAGAGATTTATTGACAGATATCTACAACATATGCATAGCTGAGCTTTTAAGCTTGTATTTGTGACAAGGATAAATTTTTCAAGAAAAATTCAATCTAGTTGGATATTAAGTTCAAAGATTCAGAGGCACATTCCCGTCAGATCGTAAAATAAAAAGCTTTAAAGAATGTTCTAAAAAACTAAGAGAAGAAGGATGAAAGCATTGAAAAGGTCCATTTCAGAGGAGGACGCTGGTTTATTTAAGAACTTACGCACTTTAGACCAGGAAACTGCAATTCATATTGTTAGAAAAGGCGTTAAAAGTGAAAGCAAACCAGAATTAGAAGTGCAAAAAGTAGAAGCAGGAACTTTACAAGCTACAAATCCAATGCCATTGACGAATGACGAAGCACTTGCACTTTATACAGAAATTAAATTGTCCAAAAATTTATACGAAGTCTTTGGGAAAAGTTTGAAAGAGAAAAACGTTGATGTTCTTCTTCTATATAAGAAAATTAAAAATGCCAAAACAAAGTGTTATCCACTAAGTTCGACAATTGAAATGAATGAAACAGGTGCTACTCAATATAAATTAGAAAATAAGGTGTAACGGACCGTAATGGTGTGCCACTGCGTCGCAGGTCCCCTACCGCGGCGTTCGGAGGGGTACTCCCACCACCGTTACTCACGTGAGTACCCCCATCGACCACCGAGGTGCGCGTATAAAAGGAATCTCGGAGGACCGAGATGAGGCAGTTCGGCTGGAGACGGGCGGCATGGAGAAGCCTCTCCCGATGGATGCTTCCATGAGAGGGTATCTCTGACCCCCCAATCACCTGGTGGAGCCGGACCGAGCATCGACAGATAGGTACCACCAAGCACCGACCGATTACCCGGAGATGCCGCGTCTAACGCCGACGGATGGATGCTCCCATGGCCGGCTTTCGACACGGGCTAAGGCTCAGCGTCAGGTGCTGTTGACTGGGCGTGGCTCAGGTGAATTCTAGGTCAACCAGACGTACCCGTCCGTACCCTAACGTAACCGATCGTAACCTAACGATACCGATCATAACCGGAAGCTACCAAGTATTACAACGTCATCAAAGTATTATTAGTATTGAAACGTACGTATTAAACGTACAAGTATTAAACGCTACCGAACTGTATCAAATGCTGGCCAAACCTTACCGAACGTTTCCGAGCGTCACCAGAGCATTACAAAAAAGTTTCCGATTGTTACCAATCGACCGACATTAGTACCCACGGCCCCCGCATTTACCGCCATGACCGAGATTTTGAGGGTAGGGCGCCAAACTCTTATACTGCTGAGTGTGCCCCTCCTTAAAGACCGTGGAAGGACAGTGACAGACTGATGAAACGTCCGGACAAGATTTTTGAGTAAACGCGCCCCCCGAGGAGAACCAAGCTACTACACCAGTTGTAACCTTTTCTTGTACCTTTATTTTGTAAATTTTGTAATAACTTTTCTTAAATAAATCTCAAAATTTATATATATAAATATCCGTCTCTAATTATCCCCTCCCCCCTCCGCCCCCTTCATACCGAGCCCTGGCTGACTGAAGCGCCTGGAAACCAGGGGGAAAGTAGGGATGTTACAAAGGAAAGTTGTACTTCAAGTATATTCTTGATGTCAATGGTTCCGCTTTGTCTTCAATCCGAAAACGATTCAATAACAGTTTAGGAAAACCTTCGGGTTTCCTCTTCTAACTCTTGCTGGCCTATAACATTCCATTTTTGACCAGAAACAAAGAGCATAGAATTTATTTCAAATAAACTTCAGAACATTAAAAACAAAATCAAACGATTGAAAGCAGGTAAAATAACAATCAATGATACTGAAGAACTGGTAGTGTCACCCTCCATATTAATATTATAAAAGATACTGGTTTGCAATCAATGAAGGTCAAATATAAAGAAGAAAACTCTTTATGATGTCAAAATTGTTGCGACGTTTCGTTGGCTATGGGTTTGCCAACCTCATCAGGCTTTATAAAAGAAGGTTAACTCATGATGATTAATGTCGAGAATATAAAATTATTTATATTATTGAGGAAAGTAGATGGTCTTTCCGGTTTTTTGTATAGATACATAAGTTCGTGAAATATGCAAGATGGATAATATTTAGATGGAAGAATATTTTTAGACCGAAAAAAATTTGAAAGCGTGCATCTTGCATGTGCCAGGAGGAATCGAACCTCCGAATATACATGCCTATCCAGGGACTTACTGTGATAAACATGTATATTCGGAGGTTCGATTCCTCCTGGCACACATCGCGTGATTGCTCGCTTGTAAAGTGGGTATGCTGTCATCTCGCATAAAGGGAATGCTACTTTTTTAATAAGTTTGATGGTATAGATGTACGATCGTAGGATAACACCATGCCTAAAAATAAAGATAATTCACACCAAGTTGAGGACGAACAGCGCTCGACGCATTTAGTCCTGCAGTTGTAACACTGCTAAGTATATGTAAAAATTTTGAGAAATACAATTCTTAATGTTATTACCAAAATAATATCATTTATAAAGATATTTGATATTGACTTACTAAAGTTTCCTTTAAAATTGCCAACACCTTTGAGCGGGAGCAGCAGGAGTCTTCCTTGAACATTATAATCACCCTCGACATGAACGAAAGGCATTCGAACCTTGATGAAAACTGTAAGAGCATCAGGGTTAGCGTGAATTTCATCAACGAAGAAATCTGTAGCTCCATAAACGTAGATTTTACTCATATTTGCTTTGATCTTTAATGCATCAAGATTCCTGTCAACTGTCAATGATGGCAATAGTAAAGGATCAAGTGCTGGAAGTTTTAAGGATGGGATGCCTTCCTTCAAATATGGTGTTATAGCCTCTAATTGTTGTTTTATGCAATTGTCATATTGGTTCGAATTCTTCGTGCGAGGACACGATGCCACACCAGGAGCTGAAATTTTAAAAAACGTGATATTATTCAAAGTCAAGTGGCACCTTTATATTGCTAAAGAAAAGAGTTTCAATAAAATTGTATGAGCATGCAAAAATATTATTAATGAATCTATCTTGAAGCATGATAAAAAATAATTCAATATATTAGTTGGGAAATGGAATGTTTCGTTTTCAATAAAATCTGCTACAACACAAAAATGACAGAGTTTCAAATCGATTGCCCTATACCACACGGCCAGGATTTTGTATATGCAACACTCAGAAAAAAGTCTGGTTAAAACGACCAGAATTCGGGTTATTTCAACCGGATAAAAATGTTGCGGAGAGCCTCATTAATAATTTCAGTTAAAAATGGTAGAAATTCTAGTAAACATTTTTCGCTTTTTTCAATCTTTAATTTCAGTTAATGTACACAGTGTGTTCCAAAAATAACCGAAATTTTTGGATATAGAATAAGATACACATTATATTATCTTTGAAAGTTATTATTTATTCAAAATAGGTTCCATTTGACTCAATACAACGTTTGCAACGATCAACCAATTTATCCATAGACTTTTTAAACTCGGTTTTTGGGATGCTCTTTAGCACCTGTGTCACAGCTGATTGAATGGTTGGAACGTCATCGTAAAAAACTCCTTTCATTGCAGTTTTTGGTTTTGGGAACAGAAAATAGTCACACGGTGATAGATCAGGCGAATACGGAGGGTAGTCCATGACACAAATCTGTTTTTTCATCAAACATTCGTTGACTTTTTTGGTCTTGTGAGGTGGTGCATTTAACTGATGTGGAACAAAACTTGCAAAGATCTTTCTTTTACCCAAATCTTCAGTTATTATTGTGTAGATTGTACAGTAAGATAAATTTAATTCTTCTGCCAGCATTCTCACAGTGAGATTTGCATCGATAGCGATTGTTTCACGTACTTCTTCCACTAACTCAGCACGATTTGATGCTTCTGGTCGTCCAGGTCTTGGATCATCATTTAAATCGTCACGGCCATTTTTAAATCGTGTAAACCACGTATAAACTTGAGTACGACTCATACAATCATCACCATAAACTTTTTTCATCAATTCGTATGTTTCAGCGAATTTTTTTTCAAGTTTAACACAAAATTTTATATTTGCTCTTTGTTCCATTTTTGTTTTGTAACATTAGCACACTGTTTCTTTTATTAAAATGGCTGTAACTTTCACATCTGTCATACGATTTACATGAATTTAGGTGCGTTTAAAAGAGGATGGATGTATCTTTTTAATGCTGCAAATTTTCAATAGATGGCGCTGCATGTTGTATGGTTTAAATATAAAGTTCGGTTATTTTTGGGACACACTGTGTAATAAAATTTTCTAGTTGTTATCGCCGTAATTTTTCTAGTAAAAAATTTCTCGTTACATTCATAGTCATATTTCGGTAAATTTAACTAATTTATTCCACTTAACATTACCATATGCGAGATCTTTAAGGGGCTACACCAGTTTCTCGGGTCTAAAATCAAGGTTTTTTTCGGGAATTAAAAAAAAAACTATAGTACGTGGTCGAATCGTTTTAAATTTCGCGATTATATTTAGTAACTCTTAAAAAAAATTCTATAAAATTTGAAATATAAATATTAATCTGAAGACGAGTTGTAGGTGGTGCTGCGAAGGTCCTCTAAAAAGATGTTCAAAACGGCTACAGTTGTAGGTCACGTCAGGATGCCTGAAATCAAAAAATAAAAATTTTCCGTTACACTATATGAGATTCTCCACTGGATGAACCACTGTCTCTTGAAAATATTAAAAATTGGAAAAATAGCAACGTTTTGAAAAAAAAATCGATTTTGCACTAAAAAAACGCGCGTTTATCGCATGGCGAAATTGCATTTTTTTGAAAATCAGAAAAATAGTGCTTTATCCGATGCAAAAACATATCCCGAATACTCGTATAAAATTTGAAGTCGATCGGTTAATTAGTTGTCGAGTTGCAACTGCAGCCATTTTGAAAAATGCAGTTTTGAGAAAAACGCGTTTAAAGTTTTGACTACTGATTTTTAAGTTATAAAATTAAATTTTTCATACATACAGTTATTCTTCTATTCCAGGGCCATACAATTCGCCTTCCTCTTTCTCATAAAATGATTTCTGCTCAGCTGCAGCTTTTCTACGAGCTGTCCGAGCCTCCTTCATGGTCTCTTGGTGCCGTTTCTCAGCCAGCTCCGTACGCCTCATGTTGCGCCTCTCGGCATATTCCCATGCAAATGAGCCGACAATCACACCCATAGTTGTAAACATTTGAAGTATTGACTTCATGCCGTCGTTGAATATGCCAACAGTGAAGAAATTGGCTAATTCAATGGTTTTTAGACCGCTATGGAGGTGTTTCGGTGCAAAATGCCACAGTAAGCCATTATAACTTTCGTTATTATTTTGAGTGTTACTCCCCTTGCACCTTTTTAATAATTCGGTTCTTGACAAATCCGTATGAATGGGGTATAACAGTTCTAAAACAGCCGGGTCTAATGGAAGATAATCATGTCGAAACTTCGTCATGTCAAAACCCTCAGCTTCCGCTCTGTGATACTTGCACTAACTATCCGCGCCGGCTGTGCAGTTTTGATGTTGTGGCTTGTCATCTGTTGATCCCATATGAAAATATGTGGCCCGAATATGTTTATACATTTCTTCTACACTATCCTGGTGCCTTAGTATGGCTAAACCATAATATTTTTGGAGGTTATTTATCGTTTTGTCTGTTCTTTTCGCGGTATCATTGCTTCGTCCACCCAAACCCTTGACTTTTTTCTTTTCATTTCGGCAGCGCGTTTCCATTCCCATTCATGTAAATAGCATTCTAGTTTTTCAATTGGTACGTCATATGGATTTAAATCTAAAAGACCTTTAAACGTAGCACTGTCTCCGTCGCCGATGTAGCGCGTATACTTTACGTTATAATTTTCAACCGAGCGAGCGAACATGTCTTTCACGCTGTCGACTTCCATTTTCGCAGCTGATCCGTTGTGATTATGTAGATAATCATCATGACTTGAGAGCCATTCTCCATAGCCTTCTGGATCATTTTCTTTTTTTTTCCCCAGGTCCTACACGCTTTACAATAAGTTGGTCCAATCTTTTTGGCCAGAGGTCGGGCCATCTAGATAAATGATAACGCTATACGTTCATTGGCGTGAACAGTTGGCCCGACGCTGGGTCCCGGAGATAGTATAATAGCTTGTATAATCTATTTCATAATATGTCGAAGATGAGTTCAGCCATGGCCCAGAGTTGGGCCGACCAAACTATCACGGTCATTTAAGGTAATTCGCCAAGGATGTCCCAACAATCGGATCGAGACTGGGCCATAGTTGGACCGACAGTTGGTCGTGCAATGGCAACGGAATCTAGTTAATAATATGCCGAAGATTGGTTTAACCGTGGCCCAGAGGTGGGCCGACCAAACTATCACGGTCATCTAAAGCAATTCGCCGAAGTTGGCCCGGCAGTCGTTTCGCACCTGGGTAGCGGCTTGCGGAGCGACACAATGGGAGAAAATACTCTTAATTTATTCAAAACTGTCCAGAACCTTCAATTTTAATACGATTTTTAATTTTTTTTTTAACATTAAAGTGCATTAAATTCTGAAGAGCTCCAAGGTCAGAAATTTTGTCTCCTCTATTTGTTTTTTAATAATTTTTTTAGTCAAAGTATGGAAAACTGAAATTTTTTACGCTTTAATAACTTCTTAGGTAAACTATATAAAGGGTTTCCCAATAAGGGTGATATGTTTTGAAATTGAAAAAAAAACACTGAATATTCATTCGGAATTGATCGAAATCTTTTTTATTATATTGGATATTCTATGCCATTTATGATTTAAACAATATATCGGCCAAATGTCCCCCGAGACTTGAGCCAAAAATGCGCCTCATCAGAAAAGATGATTTTTTGATGAAAATTGGGATCATTTTCAATTGATTCCAGAGCCCAATCCGCGAACTCCCGACGCAAACGATGGTCATTAGGCTTCAGTTCTTGGGCCAGAATCATCTTATAGGGATGCAGGCCAAGATCCAATCGCAAAATACGCCAGGTAGTCATTCTGGACAGGCCCAATTCCTGAGATCGGCGTGGCACGGACAATTCACGGTTTTCCTCGATACTGGCCTGTACGGCGGCTATATTCTGTGTAGAACGTGCGGTACGCATACGATTTTTAGGCTTAGTATCCAATAGAGTAAATTCACTCTCCAACTTATCGATTATTCGACGAATTGAGAGCGCGGATGGAGCAGAATGACGACCATATTTTGCACGATATGCTCTTTGAACACCGACAAAACTTCTCGAATTTTGATAAAATAATTGGACAATTTCCAAACGTTGTGGAAGCGTGAAACTACTCATGATTAAATGGCAAACCTTACTGATGACAACTGACAGCAGACGTCAAAAATTTCAGTTCAAATGAGCCCGATAGGGACATTCAAAATCATATCACCCCTATTGGGAAACCCTTTATATACCCACGCTGTAGCAGTGTGGAAAAACATTGTTAATGATTTTTACTTGTCGTTTTTTCTATTGACAAAAATTTCGGATAGGGACATCAGGTAACGCTTCAATGAATTTAATCATACGAATAAATTGATGTTGGGATCTTGCTATTTGTGTGTCAATTTGGCAAGTCCCGTGAACGAGCCTTAACAGTTCACCATTTAAATTTTCACACTCAAAGCACGAATATACCCATAGCGGTCCAAGTCTTTCAACAATATCGGAAAGGTGTAATAATTGATGTACATTAATTGAACAAAACAGAAGCCCATACAAATTTTCAAATTCTCTCACAAAATTTAAATAATTGCGAGATATTTCTATCATTTGAGGTGTTATCCTGTCAGCATTAAGAAGTGATATTGCAAATGCTAAAAGAAGATAGTGGTCAAAATAATCTTGTCTTATAATTCCTTCAAGAACTGGAAGTGAATAGGCCAAAAACCATAGTTTTAATTCGGAAATTTTCCAACGCACTAGATTGAATTTGAATATTCTGTTGTTAATAACATCGATGAACCCGTACAAAGAAAAAGGTTGAGCGCGGTGTTCAACACTAAAAAGTAAGGTCAACATTTTTTTGACGACGCCACCTTCAACACTATGTTCCGCAACTAATTCAGAATATTTTATGGATTCCTCTGATGTTCCTAATTCTGTTTCATTTTCATAAGGATGCACATGAACTTGCCCGTTTGTAAAGACAGGAACACTCGTACCCTTACATAAGCAAACGGAGCAACCATAATCACCGTTAAATTGTATAAAAGTCATACATTGACATCTTGCTACTAAATCACACGTTCCCATTGATAAAATTCCTCTTACATTTATTGTAATATCGTTCAAGGGGACATGTATTTTAATACCGCCAGCAAGTTTCTTCAAATCTGCACGCATGGCATAGAGAAATCGGTTCATATTAGGCTTTTGAGGATCGTACCACAACCCTGCAAAAAGAATATTTTCTCTTTTTTTCCTATCGGCAAACGGTACCTGATTAATCGTCAAATAAATAGGTGTGTCGCTAATTTTTGCTGATTTAAAGACTGCTGCACTATCAACATACCAGGTACAAGATATATTATTAGGATTTGAAAAAATGCATTATCATACCATGTACGATACAAGCTGCAGTCATAAACATCAGTTATAATACCAGGTGGATATTGTAGCCTATGAAACCGATTCTGACAAACTATTGTAAAATTCCTTTCTTTTGTACATTTCTTGTAGTTGTTCAAGAAACGGTAATAATACAAAGTAAGAACCATTTTTCCTTGGGCAAGAGGGACACATATCGTCTAGTGACTTTAAATCTCTTAAACAAGACAAACAAAAAAAGGGTTTTTGAATAGTCGTATTGCCAAAAGAAAATTTTTTTTGAAATTTATAAAGTGAATTTTTCTTTTAACCATACAATGCACAGTGTAAATTTATAACCATTATTATGTCAGGAAGGCATTGCATTGTGACATTATGATGTAATAATAAACTTAAGACTAGAAGCATGCTGTCGATAATAGTCAATGGAGCATCTCGATAAAGTGGTGCAAATGCAGCAGCGAAGTTATTATTTTGCAGTTATGCTTCTTCGTTTCCTTCTTCCTCAATCTAAAGTAACCAGTATAACATATTTTCTAAAACCTATAGTGTTTAGAAATCCTCAATGTCTTACAAATTCAACGACTCAATTGTTCATCGCCTAGTGTTTAGAAAGTTATGATATTTTAGTGCTTTAATCCTATAGGTGTCTTTCAACTCACGTAGTGTCTCTTCTTGAAGGTTTAAGTTTTATTATGGCAAAAATCTGTCTCCGGTTTAGGAAATAAGTCTGGGATCTTGCCTAATTATATTTATTGCACTTTGCTGTAAATCGTACCTCATCGACGCTGCTACACAATGGTTGGGTTTTTCCGAATTGTAACCAATGGACGTCGAGGATACATTGCTCCTGCCGCCCTCTCGATGTTTGACCAATTACAGAAAAACTAGAAAATTTTGTGACACACCTTCTATAGCGTAGTTCACTCTCAACTTTTCCGAAGTTAGTTTTTAAGTTAGATACTCTTGACCTTTCAACAAGAGAAGTAAGTTCACGATCCTTGTATACTCCTCCTCTAATTAATAAATATTGTTAAGAGTAAGAAATCTAACAACACTTTCAAGGTTTATTTCAATCAAGAGAAGTTTCATTCCATTCAACCTTAATACTACTTAACATTTTGGTCCTTCGAGTCGCGGATGTTTTGTAAAAGTGAACACGCGTCTAAGATAATCGCATCGGTTCACGTGAATGCAAAATATTGCTTTTGTTTCACAACAGACAACGCAGGATTTCAAATCTAGTGAATCTCAATGTGGTGATTTTTAAAGCCAGGGTTTACTATTGACAATTTCATAGCACTATAGACAGTGACAGCACAACTTGTGAATTTAAAACTAACTGTCAAGAAACAATCAACAAATTAGTGCGTTACAACTAGTGAATCAAAATCGGATTATTAAATGCAGTGACTTAAAACGAGTGAATAAAACGAGTGAATTGGTAAACAATAACTGGCAAACCTAGTAATTCCAAAACTAGGGAATTAATAAACAATAACTTTCAAGTTGGTGAATTTACAACTAGTGAATCCACAAATAGTGAGTCAACAAACAGTGATTGTTATACTGAACTTGACACAAAAGCAAACCAGCAACTTCGAGGAGTTTTCATTCTCTACACTATTTCAACTCTATCACGTCATCTGAGGAGGTCAACATTCTAGACCACACATTTCCAAGGAGGCCATATTTTCTAGATTAAATATTTTCAAAAATTCCATCGCTACAGTCAACCGGACTTTTAACGTCAGTGACAGCAGCATCAGAAATCTCAGCAAGAAATCAGCCGAGGACTACTCAGCAATCAAAGTAAGTCAAGAGAGTTCCAATCTTATGTACAATCATTTCTGTATATTCCCATAGTACGCCTCAATCTCGTCGCGATATCGACAAAGTATATTAGATAACATTCTTGCTCGAAATCATGGCTGAATCCACACTTACAAATTTAAAAAAGTTGCGCGGTTCAATAAAGCGCCAGTTAACGAACTTTGAAAATGTATTAAAAGCAATAAAGGAAGATACGGATATAGAAGCGCTTAATTTAGAAGGTAGACTAAACAAACATCTCACTTATTGGGATGAATTTAAAGAAATTCAAAACAAATTTGATGATCTAGCTGTAACTTTAGAAGAGCAGGAAATTAACGAGTCAGAAAGATCCTCCTTTGAAAGTCGTTTCTACGCTATCAGCGGATTAGCCTAAAAACATTTAAAATCGCGTTCTATAGGTTCCTTATCAATAGCGTCCACATCGCTCTCCCCACCATTTAGTATTTCGGGCAGAAATAAAGACCATGTGCCTCGCGAAAACTTATGTCGACCCGTGTCACGCTTTGAGTTTCCGCGGCTTCAAACACCCACATTTCACGGCTCCTATGACACTTGGCTTAGTTTTCACGATTCCTTCAAGTCAATGTGCCACGATAATGCGGAAATTCCAACAATACATCAACTTTATTATTTAAAAGCCTGTCTAAAGGATGAAGCAGTGGAAATCATTGCGTCACTCGAGAAGACAAATAAAAATTATACCGTTGCTTGGGAACTTTTCAAAAATCGTTACAATAATCGAAGATTTATCGTGGAAAGCCACGCCAGATCGTTATTGGAAATCCCACGCGTTTCCAGGAAATTTTCAGTACGGAATTTAATAGACAATGTACAAAAACACGTGAGGGCTCTTAAAGCACTCTCACAACCAGTTGATACTTGGGACACACTCCTTATTCTTATCGTGAAAGAAAAACTCAATACCTATACGCGAGAAAAATGGGAGGAATCTAAAAGGAACAGACGTGCCTCGGTTTGAAGATATGGTCTCATTTCTCGAACATCGAGCGGTCATTGAGAGTGATCAGTCATTTCAAAGGCAAATCCATTCTCAAAAACAAACTCAATATCATAAACAAAATCAATTTTCAAGAAATACTTCAACTAAACACAATTCCAAACCATCACATTTATGCAATAAGGCAACAATATCTCATAATTCAAAAACTTCACAAGTTACTTGTCACATTTGTTCAGAGCAACACACGCTCCTTTCGTGCTCCACCTTTCAAGGTATGTCACCTAAAGAAAGGTACAATGAAATTAGAAAGACGTCTTTCTGCCACAATTGTTCAAAGGGTTATCACCGTACCATCGATTGCCGTGCGAATACCTGTGAAAAATGTCAAAAGCGACATCACATTCTTCTCCATTTCGAGAGAGAGTTCCCAGAAGGTTCAAAGCCTTCCACCTTAAATTCAGCCACTACTTTAGTGAGTTTTCAGACTCAATCAACAACGCAGGTTATCTTAGGAACTGCACTTGTAGACATTTTAAATTCTAAAGGGGAATACCAATCCTGTCGTGCTCTCCTCGATTCTTGTTCACAATGTAACTCAATGACTGAGAAACTCGCCAATGCATTAGGGCTTCAGAGAAAAAGGGTAGATATTCAGCTGAAGGGCGTGCAAAATCTCCAGTCGAATGTGAAACATGTCACCTCAGCACAAATAAAATCTCGTTACACTAAAAATCGATATTAGTCTTTCATGTTTAGTTTTCAAGGAAACTTCAGAAACAATGCCAAGTCTCCCTCTCAATAAAAAATCATTTCATATTCCTGAAGACGTCATTTTAGCTGATCCAGATTTTGAGAAGCCAGCTGAAATCGATCTTTTAATTGGTGCAGAATTTTTCTACCAGCTTTTACGCTCTGGTCAAATTCGTATCAAAGGTCAATCTGCCGTATTTCAAGAGACCTATTTAGGCTGCATTCTTGTTGGTCGTCTCTCAGGTCCTCACGTTTTCAAACCTTCGCTTTCAACTACCTGCAACTTGATTAAATTTCAAGAATTGCCTATTCTGTGGGAATTAGGTTCTGACTCCCCTTCCAACGTAAGATCGGAGGAAGAACTGGCTTGCGAAGAACACTACAAGACCAATGTTCAAAGAGATGAATCTGGTAGGTACTGTGTCAAACTTCCTTTTAATAGTCGAAAGGACTTCCTGGGAAGTTCAAAAAATACAGCTGTTCAGCGTTTCCATGCACTTGAACGAAAGATCCAAAAAGATCCTGACCTTAAAAGGCAATACACGGAATGTATTCAAAGTTATTTTCAAGAGTCACACGCGAGTCCTATTCCAAACAATGAAATGATCGATCACGATTATTATCTCCCACATCATGCTGTTGTGAAGACGTCCAGTCTCACCACAAAAACAAGAGTCGTTTTCGATGGCTCTGCAAAGACATCAACCGACATCTCGCTAAATGATTCACTGATGGTCGGTCCGACCATTCAAGAGGATCTTTTTTCCATTATAACGCGTTTTCGAACCGTTCTCTATGCGTTCGCCGCTGATATCGAACAGACGTACCGACAGGTTCGAGTTACACAAGAAGATAGTCGGTTTCAAAAAATTCTTTGGCGTGACAATCCCGACGAACCAATCCAAACCTACAGTTTAAACACAGTGACTTTCGGCACTGCTTGTGCTCCTTTTCACGCGATTCGCACCCTTCATCAATTAGCTGAAGATGAACGCGAATCCTTTCCAATCGCTTCCAGTGTTCTGAAACGAGACTTTTATGTCGATGACCTTCTCACGGGAGCCTCAACGTTTCAAGAGGCACTCAATCTTCGAAATGAATCAATCGACCTCCTGAAAAAAGGTGGGTTCAATCTTAGAAAATGGGCATCCAACGACCCTCAATTAATTAAAGGTTTTTCAAACGAGCATTTTAAGGCTTTCATTTCTTTGGATCCCTCAGAAACAATAAAGGCTTTGGGGATTCACTGGGATGCTGCAGCTGACTCAATCCTGTACACTGTTAACTTGTCTAATTCACATAAACCTGTTACTAAGCGTTCAATGTTATCGCAAATTTCGAAATTGTTTGATCCATTAGGATTACTGGGTCCAGTGGTAGTGCTAGGAATAATAATGATCCAACAGCTTTGGAAACTCCAACCTTCATGGGACACTCTTGTTCTTCAAGAAATCCAGGACTGCTGTATCACTTATCAAAGACAGCTGCAGCTTCTGAACAATATAAAATTTGATCGTTGTGTGTTGATTTCAAATGTAGTCGAAATTCAATTGCATGGTTTCTGCGACACGAGCGGAAAGGCCTATGGGGCCTGTATTTACCTTCGCTCCACAGATCAAAGGGGAAATCATTAAAGTGCCTTGATTTGTTCGAAATCACGTGTCGCACCCTTGAAAGTCGCTACGATACCTCGATTAGAGCTCTGCGCAGCAAATCTTTTAGTAAAATTATACGTCATCACAATCAAGGCTCTTCCATTGCAAGTGCACAAGACTCATTTTTGGACCGATTCAACGATTACTTTAAATTGAATCGACACTCCTTCTTATACTTTGAAAAATTTTGTAGCCAATCGAGTTGTTGAGATTCAGGAAACAACTCAAGCTCAGAATTGGCATCACGTCCCTACAGAAGACAACCCTGCTGACCTAATTTCACGAGGTCAAGTCCCTCAAAGCTTCTTAAAGAACAGTCTTTGGACTCACGGGCCTCAATGGCTAAGTCAAGACATTGATACTTGGCCTCAATTGTCCTTCAAAAAGCACGAGATTCCCGAAACACGCCGTGATCCCTCAACTCTCTCGTGCCTACTGACTCAGGAATATAATAAACCTGAGAACGAAATTCTGAAACGATTTAGCAGTTTTCAAAGGCTTAAATCCATCGTAGCTTATTGTCTTCGTTTTATAAAAAACATCAAAACCAAGGAGCATTTCCAAATGAGCTACGATCGCTATCAAGAAGTGAAACAATAGATTCAAAGGGTAGTATCTTACAGTTAAATCCTTTCATAGATCAAGGACTTATCAAGGTGGGTGGCAGACTGACTCACGCCAACCTACCAGACTCGTGAAAACATCCCATCCTACTTCCAAAAAATCATCACATTTCAAAAATTATTATTCGCGATGAACACATCAAACGCATGCATGCAGGAGTTAGTGCGAGACTCTATGGCGTTTGCGAAACCTTTGGTCATTTAAAACATATTTCACGCGAATCGTAGGAACATCTCTTTTAACCTACGAACAATTACACACATATGTTGTCGAGATCGAGGCAATCCTGAATTCGCGCCCTCTAACTCCACTGTCTTCCGATCCCAATGATCTACTTCCCTTAACCCCAGGTCACTTCCTTATTGGAACCCCTCTGACGAGCTTTCCACAGAAAGACTTGCGCAACCTTGCAGCCAATCGTTTAAACTGCTGTGAACTCGTGCAACAAATGCGCCATCATTTCTGGGACAGATGGCACCGGGAATATTTAAACGAACTAATATCACGAAGCAAGTGGAAGGTATCTACCAAGCAAGAGGATATCGAAATCGGGACTCTGGTGGTTATCAAGGAAGATAACTTACCACCCCTGAGCTGAAAACTTGCACGAATCACAGCAACTTATCCAGGCCACGACGGGATAATTCGGGTAGTTACTGTCCGAAGTCCTTCAGGCACTTACAAGCGAGCCCTGAAACTCTTGTATCCCCTTCCAATATACAAAGACGATTAGCGAATTAAGACAATTCTGATATAAGGTTTATGCGCAATGTTATCTTCATGTTTCTCTTGTTTTCCTATCATATTACATCATTGTGAATTTGTTTAAAAATTTTAGCATACCTTATTGCAGGCATCATTGATTATGAACAATTTATTTCTGATTTTGAATGCATGGCATTCAAAGCGGGCCGGCATGTTACGGCGTAACAATCATAAATCTAAAGTCTTCAGTATATTAGACTAGAGAATTGTCATGAATTCAATACCTTTTTGTTCAATACCAAATCCTCAATATAAAGTAACCAGTATAAAATATTTTCTAAAACCTATAGTGTTTAGAAATCCTCATGTCTTACAAATTCAACGACTCAATTGTTCATCGCCTAGTGTTTAGAAAGTTATGATATTTTAGTGCTTTAATCCTATAGGTGTCTTTCAACTCACGTAGTGTCTCTTCTTGAAGGTTTAAGTTTTATTATGGCAAAAATCTGTCTCCGGTTTAGGAAATAAGTCTGGGATCTTGCCTAATTACATTTATTGCACTTTGCTGTAAATCGTACCTCATCGACGCTGCTACACAATGGTTGGGTTTTTCCGAATTGTAACCAATGGACGTCGAGGATACATTGCTCCTGCCGCCCTCTCGATGTTTGACCAATTACAGAAAAACTAGAAAATTTTGTGACACACCTTCTATAGCGTACTTCACTCTCAACTTTTCCGAAGTTAGTTTTTAAGTTAGATACTCTTGACCTTTCAACAAGAGAAGTAAGTTCACGATCCTTGTATACTCCTCCTCTAATTAATAAATATTGTTAAGAGTAAGAAATCTAACAACACTTTCAAGGTTTATTTCAATCAAGAGAAGTTTCATTCCATTTAACCTTAATACTACTCAACATTGGGGTTCAACAATTTCTCTGTAATGAGAGTTATTCTTACAGCCCTCTAATAAAGAAAAAGAAGTAGATGTCCCACGTGCCTATTTTAATTTTTTGCAAAAATAAAAATTCCTATACAATTTTTTTATAATTTATTCTCTCAAAATTTCTTGGAATGAACATGTCATTCCATTAAAGTGAAAATGAAACTACTTTTAAAAGCATTGAAGCTTTATCTGAGCTTAGTGAAATTTAGATTATAAATAAATTTCACATTCAATTTAAATCTCAGGCATTATTTACTGCACAAACAAGTTCTTTTCTGATACGTAAACATACGAAACATGGTATAAAAACACCTCCAAAAAACTTCAAACTTAAAAATACAATTTAATATCTCAGTAAACTCTATGGCAGTAAATAAATAGGGTGTGCATGGGAGATTTGTGTTCTATACTTAAAAAAATTATAATCACAAAAACATTGCAAGTTTTATTAAAATTAATGAAGGGAATTTGCAAAACATTTTTCATATATATTGTATATCACGGAAAAAAATGTTATGTTACGGGCATGCGATAGTATAAAACATACCTACCTTATTGGTATTTTTTCCGCTTATCCAACTTCTACAGAAATAGGAATATTGGATCGAAATTTTTGGAAATGAAATAAAAGACACTGAGTAACGTTTATCTGTTATTACATTTTTATAATCACGACAAAAAAATTTTCAATATAATTTTTTTACTAATTATAAAAATTTAATAACAGACAAAAAGCAGACGAAACACTCTGTAACTCGCTTCACTTTTCTCTCTGAAGTCGCGTCGTTTTCTGTTCAAAATGTTATTTTACATGAAATATTTCGACGTTTATTTTGAGATATGGCACCAAATCGTAAAAAAAGATTTGCCCTTATTTGGTGGGTTAATAGTGAATACCGAGATACGATTGAACTAACACATTTTCCGCAAAAACAACGGAAAATAAATGATATTGCGACGCTTGTGTGGCAGAATCATAAAACTGGAGAAAAAAGTAAGTCGCAAGCTAGAATTACATTTTCTCGAACGAAATTGTAGTCTCCTGGAAGCCTATAATAGTATATTCTGTGCCTAGGCTCATAATGAGGGTTATTACGCGACAAGCGACAATGCTCGCAGGAGATCGAAGCCGAGACAAAGCCGAGACGCAATCAGTCCTGCAAGCATTTTAAGCGAGTCTCGTAATTACCCGAATTGTATGCATTGACACATATTCTATTTTATGTGTCTTCGGTGCGTATACGAGTTTTCATGCGTACACTCGAATCTAATCTAGTATTTATCATGATTCTTGTCCATTGCACTTGATATTTCGCCACTACTTCCGGCCATTTTGATTTTCTCGATCTTGTGTAGTAGTAGCGTATTGTAATAGAGAATGCGCAGTTCAAATGTACAAGGCTTTGTCAGTACGGTGCCAACGCTGTACGAAGAAGAAGAAGATTACGCTCCGCTGTATGGTTATAGGCACATGTGCAGTTCAATTTTTACATTACATTCCTCTGTATCGTAATACACAACATTACGCTACTCTCAACTGTAACGTAAAAACGGGTTTGCGCGCCGGAGGCACATAACAACATTTTTGAATCCTAATTTTTGAAGGTCATTTCCGATGTGGAATTTAATTGCGCATCTTCTGCCTCTAGAAAAAAAGTTGTAGCTTTTTTAGTGTCCTTTGAGTTATAAAAGTCGATTTTTAAAATGTTTGTTCGAAAAATTTTATTAATTTTTTTACTGACGCTTGGAGCAAATCATCATTAAATTTTCAAGAGATTTATGTGGCCTGATTTTTGAAATTTTTTTTTTGTTTTAACTTGTACAATATGTTATTACTAATGTCGAAAAAAGTGTCGATTTTTTTGTTTTTCTTAACTTCTTGTGAAAATTTTCCCTATACTCAGCGCCACCTGTCAAGTTACTGTGCCAAGGTTATTGTTATAAACAAATTAAATAAACAAAAAGTCTGCATTATGGATTGTTTGTTTGCATAGTGTATTTATGCGTTTAAATTATTCTCTACTATCGACAAAGTAATACTTGGTAATGAAGATTTATCATCCGATATTATTTGGTAATTTTATAAATTTATATGAACGAATGTACGCTGAGAGCATTTATGGTAGGAACGAAATCGTTTTCTCTCCTCTTTCTCCTTAAATTATGTTGCTAACTGTGTTTAGTAAAGGCAATTTGTCATCTGATATCGTTTGTTAATTTTATAAATATTATCTGTTGATTTTATTAACAAATTACGTAGACAAATTTCTTGCCGAAAAAAATCGATTTTTTCCTAATTCTTCTCAAAGTATGTTGCCAATTGCGTTTAGTAGTGGAAATTTGTCATTCGATATTATTTGTTAATTTTATAAATAATATAATTTATATGAAGTATAAGTCGTTTTATCTCTAAATTTCCCTCGAATTATGCACCGAGAATTCATGCTTTTAGTGTATGGTATACTGACTCCTACTTTTGAAGTTAGCACAAAGTTGAACTTCCGATGCATGAAAATGATGCTCTTTGAGTAATGTAAACAATCATATTACATTAGTATGAATATCCACTCATTACGTACTTTTAACGCATGTACTACAAATACATGATTTAATAGACTACATGCAACAGAAGCACAGCGCTTTTCGCAGCTCAAACGCTAGAGAGACCATACACTGAGAAAAAAGTGCTATTAAATCAAAAGCATGTACACTATTAATTCATAAAAATATACTACAAGAACCAATAAATATGTTACTAATTCTATAACATATTGATTTGAATCCTTGATATACATGCTTTTGGAAAGAAATGCTTTTGATTCAATAGAATTTCTTTCTCAGTGTACCCTTTGGTATGGGAGATTGAGCGTTTTGACATTAAGGCTAAGCCCACTCAGAAGTCACTTGGAAAAAGCTCAGTTTTCCCATACCAATTTAAGCAATTTAAGCTAAAAATCTTTGCTATTCAAGCAAAAGCCAAATGCTTCTGGATTAGAGATGACAGTGTGCGTTTATACTAAGACTGCAGAGCGATTTAAGTTTCATTTTTATGCTATCGAAGTTAAATTGAGTTTGAACTTTAAATTCATTGGTTTTTCATACACCAAACGCATCGATTTTTTCTCGGTGTGAATTGAATTATTATATATATATAATTTAATTTATATTTATATACAGTAATGTGCGTTGACGGCATTTATGGGAGGAAAGAAATAATTTTATATCTTAATTTTTCTTAAATTATTTTGCGAATTGTGTTTAGTAGATTTTTACATTCTCATCATGGATGAGAAGGTATTGGTTTTATGTGAAGAATGACTCGAAATTTTCATCAAATCTTTACGTTTTGAGACCCCTTGAGTCAGAAAAAAGGGTTTTTACGAAAGTGTCTGTCTGTCTGTCTGTCTGTAGTAGGTCGTGTGCGGCATAACTCTCGATAGAATTATCAGATTGAAGTGAGCTTTGGTACACTTTATCGGAGCCGAAAAAGTAAGGACAAGTTCGTTAACCAGCCACATCCAATCAAAATTGAGGGATGGAGCACTACTTTTGTGTTTTTGAAAATAATTTTTTGAAAAAATCAAAAATTCCAATCCTGGTTTTTGATAGTGCTCATAAATCTCTACAAATTATCCTAATAACATTTTTTGATTAAATCAAAATTAGAAATGTTACAGCATATTCAAATTCGAAAAAAGTCAATATCAAAATTCCATTTTCCAGTTAAATTATACGAGATACGAAAAAACGTTATGATACAATATTATTGAATACATAAAGACCTACAAATTTGAATTATAACATTTTTTCATAAGATGCATATTTTTCTTTTTAATTAAAAAAAAAACTATTGAAAATCCAAAATTAAATTTTTTAACAATAATATTGGAAATACCAAAAAAACGTAAGAATACAAAGTTGTTCGTTTCAAAAAGATCTACAAATTTTGTCTGACACAGTTTCTGATAAATGATATATTTTTCGTTTCAATTCCAAAAAATACGATAAAAATGAAAAAATTCCATTTTTTAGACAAAATATGTGAGACGCAAAAAAAACATTTAGATGGAAAATTGTTTGCCTAAATGAGGTCTACAAATTCTGATAAAGAAATTTCGGGACAGGATGTATATTTTATGTTTTGATTTTTAATATTGAAAAAATTCGATTTTTTTCACCAAAATATGTGAGATACGAAATAAGCGTTGATCTGCAAAATCGTTTCCTTAAATAAAGTCTACGATTGTTTTTCCTTTTTAGATATGTGGAAGAAAGTCAATTCTTTTAATCATGTAATTTATTAAAAAGTTATACTGAAATGTATACAGAAAATCGAGCGCGAAGCGCGAGTGTCATGATGAGAATGTGTTCCTTAAGGCCGATAGAGCCTTAAGTAAATTAAATGTCCTGTTTCACTTAAATTCAAAAAGAAATTCAGTGACTTTGAGAAAATGTGTAATTCACATCATCTGTAATATTATTATAAAATTGGTTTGAGCTTCAGTATCAAAATATAAGAAATAAACTTAAATGTATGCGAAGAGCACAAGACCGAGCGCGAAGCGCGAGGTCCAGAAAGAACGGAGCGCGAAGCGCGACGATCGAATCGCGCGCCTTTGGCGCGCTCAAACTTGCGAGCGAAGCGCGCGATGAGAATGTGCCCGCGAAGCGGGCAGATTTTTTCTTATTTTTTTAGCAGCATATGAATTTTACATCATAAAAACGACACTTTTTTTGAGGCTATCCAAGAGTCGACCCATTTTTTGGCATCTTTATAAGAACGAAAGGGCTGCTCAGCCAGGCCCGAGGGGCCGTTCACTCAAAATCGATTCTACATGAGCATAATTATTCCGTAAGGTAGCTCACGATTCATGTGATTCCACACTTGAAGCATGATCCGCTTTGATTCTGACAATTAGAAAAGAAATGTATCGAATCCTACCTCAGAAGAATCACAGGGATCATTCTGACAGTTGCGCGCATTGAGCTGCATCATTACAATTGATTCCTGTTGATTCCGCCTGAGTCCAGTTGATTCTTTGTTGATCCTTAATTGATTCAAATATTACAGCCTACACTGAGAAAAAAATGCTATTGAATAAAAAGCATTTCTTTCCAATAGCATGTATACTATTAATTCATAAAAAAAAATACAAGAACCAATAATATAGAACTAATTCTGTGGCATATTGAATTGAATCCATAATATACATGCTTTTGGAAAGAAATTCTTTTGATTCAATAGCATTTTTTTCTCAGTGTACACCGGCGATGTCAGCTGAGAACCAATACAGCTCTATAGCTCCACGTATGTGTAGCCTGCGCGCGAGATTGCGCATTAGATAAGTTGTAACGCGTTGATCTGAAGTGATCTCAAGCTAACTCGAGCTGACTCGCTCTATTCCCGGTGAATTCTATGAATTTTGGGTCAATATAATAGCAGACATGTTATCAAACATGTCACTTTAAAATTCTTCTGAATCTTACTAATGAACGCGGCTTTCAAAATTTCAGAATCAATCTCTAAGATTTTACTGAATCAAGCTGATTCCCCATATGATTCTGAATAATCTTTCGAAGAGTCACTAATTCTGAATCAATTATAAGTATGGAAAATCATTGATTCTTCTAATGAACGGCCCCTCGTTGCATATATGAAACAAAACCTCGAATATCAAGTTCGGATATTAAAATTCTGTGCCAAAGCTTCTTATGTCATCATATAATAGTAAAATGATAATAAAAATTAATAATAACAGTAGAATTAATTTATATGATTAGTCGTATAAATTAAAGATAAGTTTCTCACTGTGACTCGAAATTTCACTCTTCTAAAATAGTTAAGGGGGCTTGTGATACTCACCGAATTAGCAAGTTTTATTTATTTTAAGTGTCTACATGTTTGTGTCTAAAATTAATAAAATTTTGTTATCAAATTTTTTTGAAATGGTGGAGAAGATAAAAATGGATGTCATCAGATAACTTTTGGTTTAGAAAATGAGAAAAATTTCAATTTTAGCAAAATCTATCCGACAATTTTTTTGTTTATCAAAACTAAAAGTAGTCTTTCTACGTCTGTGTTTACCTTCACTACTATTTCAAAAACAAAATTTTCTGTATCGTGGACGTAAACATGTACAAATTCAACCAATTCGTTCACATGAACTTACTATTCCCCTTAAATATTACATGCCCTTCAATTTCTCATAAGCTTAATTATTGTTCTTCGTATGACATCATTTTTATTTACTGGGAAAAATTCAAATGGAATTAATTCAACAATACAACTTTAATTACTATTTTCTAATGATTAATATTGTGCACTATCATTTATTTACAACGAAAACAAAAATTGAATATATTGTTTTAATTTACTTACGTAATTCTGAATTTGCAATGTTTATCAATCCAAGCAGTAATAAACCAAATAGTTTTGACATTTTGATTGAAGAAAATAATTTTTCAAAGTCAATTTTAAAATGTTATTAAAGTTAATTGCAATTAGAGTGAAAGCGAAATTTAGAATGCTTACGAAGGCATAGTCAGACCTGTATATATAAACTAAAGTGCACTTTCTCTGAATACCCCACTCTTTGCAAAAAGTGAATTGATCACGGTGGAATAATTCCTTGTGTCTCTGTCAAGAACGTATTATATTTTAACACCATCATAATACCTCTGTATACCCACATTATAGAAGTACTTTTTTTGTGTGCGATATATTATAATAGTGACATAATACATTTTAGAAATGCAGAAGGCTATCAAAATGGGGATTCAATTTTCTCTCATGTGCTAAATAATAAATCCCATAAAACTTAGAAAAAACTGAATTTTTCCAAACAGTTTGAGCTATATTCAACTCAAAATACATGCCAAAAAATCCATAAGAAGTGGATTTTTGATTTTTTATTTCCGAGTAATATTCCCAATAAAAATCTCTCAACATAAATATTTTGAAATTTATCGAATTTCCTGGATAATTGTAACTTTAATGAATATTATAGCTGCCAGTATAGTAGACGAACTGCCAAATTCTACATTTTAATTCATTTAATCTATAAAAATGATCAGTAGATAAAATTTTCAAAGTTTTTATCCGTTTTAATTACAAGTTAAAAATAAGTCAATGAATTTTTTAAAGCTCTGTGATCATGTTGTGTATGATTTATTCAAAATTGAAGAAAAGAAGAAGTATTCAAGGTGCGAAATTGTAATCATTTCACATTTTTTGTGGGTCATAATGTTAGGAGAAGAATTATCACTGTTCGATAATTTTGCAATACTAGATGTCCACACTCTGGATGTCTTGAGGTAATTGATACCTATTGCCAAACAAAATTCTTGCCCACATCATCATTTCTTGTCTTTCAAGAAGTTTTAGATTCATTTTGTAACATTTTCCTGTACATATTCCTTGTATCATTGACCCATAGTAATTAATTTGTAATCATTGATTTGGCATGAAGTCAGTATTTTTAAAAAACTATTTTTAGGAGCTGAAAATTTCAGGAGTATCTCAAAATCTAATAACTAGAAGCTGAAACTCGTGCAAAATTTTATATTTTTTTTAATGGAAATGTTACACACACATGAGCGCAAAACAATAATAGAATTTCGTAAACCTTGTTTTCAGTTTTGAACGGTGATGGACCAACACTTGTCGAGAACATCCGTCTCGTGTCAAAAAGAAAAAAGATTTAAGGAAGGGAAATCTGGCTTTAGGAGACTTGTGTCAACAAAGTGTTTATATTTTTGCAAACTATGTGTTAGAAAAACTCGTTTTTAAAACCTCCAAACCTATCCTACTTAAAAGCCTTCACAAGTATTTTTTTTATTATTTTAAGCATTATACGAGGTAAACATACATATTGTAAAAAGTCTTTAATTATTGGGGCATTTCAGATTTATTAATTGGTAAAACTACCATTGTCCACTTTTTGTCACTAATAAACCTGCAAAAGACCACCAATAAGTCGGAACAATTTTTATAAACGAGAGACTGTAGTAGATTTAAATACTTGTATGATAAAAAATTGACAGTTATACATTTCATCTAAAGAAACCATGATTGAACATAAAGCAGTGAACGATGGACAAAATTATCATCAATCAGAAACTATTTAACTCTTATTATGTAGAAGTGGAGGGAGGGGGGAAGGTAAAAAATTTAGTTATTATAATTTATTGATCGTTTGTGTAATTTGGTTAACGGAATTCAATCATTGACAGTGTTATATAAATAATTAAGTAGAAAACCAAAAATTATATTGTATATTTGATGTGTCAATAATAAACCTGTAAGTGGCCATCGTTGTTATTAATATTAACATCAAACGAATATAATTAATAAAAAATAAGTAAACAATGGATAGTTTTTAATTCTGTAAACAAATCATAGTAAATGTCAGTTTGCTTAGTTGGGGTAAAAGTAATTTTTCAAATTGGATTAGGTGTTTGCATTATTGAATTAGATCAAATATATTTTATTGAATAAATAAAAGTTATGAAATTGTTATAAAGTCACTTAATTATTAGTTAATGTTGCAAAAATAGGTAACACTCCAAGTTTCTTTAGTTTGTATGATACTGGCATGGTACTGATTTAGGCCCAAATGACAATGATATTCAGTGTTGAATTAGTACTGGAGGTCGGTATTGCGCCAATAGCTCAAGTCAGAACCGGCATTGTATTGACTCGGTTGGGAGCTGATAGTTAGTACTCGGCTGGTATTTGAACTTGTTTAAAAGAACGAAGTAACTCGTATATCTATATTTTATGGTATTTTATTATTACTTTATATTATTTGATTCTAGAGTGCAATATCAAATCATTGATTGGATATGCCAAATAGTTCTAACTTTCAAAGGAACGTTTTACGTTACGAATCCATAAACTGAAAAAAATAATCATATAAATATGCGCGATAGCAATACACAGTGTAACAGAAGAAGGAATTGCATTAATTGACAATAAAAGCTTTTCCATAAAAGTATTATGAAAGTTGCGTTCATAACACAACATGGCAAAAAATAAATAACTGTTCATATGTAAAATTGATTGTAAAATCAGATATGCAAATGCAATCATTTGATTGGTATTGCCGTTGAGTGAAGATAGGTATAGAGGAGACATCCAGGGCGATTGAATGGTCCAAACCTTGCGGGAAAAGACGCCAGGGGTAGGTAAAGTTCCAGAACCAATCACGGGGATCGACACTTTCGAAAGTCACCAAAATCTCACGGATAAGAAGTAAGTTGTAGGAGTAAGGCTCAAACTTGTGTTGGTGAGTCTGCTGTATTCATGATGGGTCAGGTAGTCCTCATCAATTCAACCCTAGCTTGTCGACAGAATTTCACAAAATAGCTTTTTACCTCTTTTCCTTCCACTTCGCTCTTCACTAGGCTTTTCCTAAAATCGGATATATATTTTTAAAAAATATATACATAAAATAATAAAGGGTTTCCCAATAAGGGTGATATGTTTTGAAATTGAAAAAAAACACTGAATATTCATTCGGAATTGATCGAAATCTTTTTTATTATATTGGATATTCTATGCCATTTATGATTTAAACAATATATCGGCCAAATGTCCCCCGAGACTTGAGCCAAAAATGCGCCTCATCAGAAAAGATGATTTTTTGATGAAAATTGGGATCATTTTCAATTGATTCCAGAGCCCAATCCGCGAACTCCCGACGCAAACGATGGCCATTAGGCTTCAGTTCTTGGGCCAGAATCATCTTATAGGGATGCAGGCCAAGATCCAATCGCAAAATACGCCAGGTAGTCATCCTGGACAGGCCCAATTCCTGAGATCGGCGTGGCACGGACAATTCACGGTTTTCCTCGATACTGGCCTGTACGGCGGCTATATTCTGTGTAGAACGTGCGGTACGCATACGATTTTTAGGCTTAGTATCCAATAGAGTAAATTCACTCTCCAACTTATCGATTATTCGACGAATTGAGAGCGCGGATGGACTAGAATGACGACCATATTTTGCACGATATGCTCTTTGAACACCGACAAAACTTCTCGAATTTTGATAAAATAATTGGACAATTTCCAAACGTTGTGGAAGCGTGAAACTACTCATGATTAAATGGCAAACCTTACTGATGACAACTGACAGCAGACGTCAAAAATTTCAGTTCAAATGAGCCCGATAGGGACATTCAAAATCATATCACCCCTATTGGGAAACCCTTTACAAAAAAGAGTATATTTGAAATATTTTATATTATAAATTTTGTAATATAATATATATATATATATAATATTTTGTATTATAATATATAAAAGAATATATATAAATACACCATGTATTGAAATTAACAATTTTTTTTTTTTTGAAATTTATTACAAATTTATTGACAAAATGTTTTCAATATTCTTTTATTATCTTGATTACAATACTGAAGACATATAGACAATGGAAATAAATTATCAATGATGATATTTTGAAAGTTTAATATTCATACAATATAATTTTCGTTTATACAATACGGTTACAAAGTTATTATTATTCTCTATAGGGATACAATAATAATTGCTTTTTTAAAGAAATTTACAATTCTTAGAGAAATTAAAATTAAAACAAAGTATTGCTTTTTTGTCAATTTCGAAATTTGCATAAACATATAATTTGCAAAAATGTGAATTTTGAAAAAAAAAATTCTGCTGAGTTGTGCTAGGCGAGCTTATTAAATCTCTTCCACAACAATTTTCTCGCAGACGCATCCTTTTTAAAACAAATACACGTTTGTCAATTTCGAAATTTGTTTAAATATATCATTTTCAAAAACGCGAATTTTGAACAAAATATAAAATGGTTAAATGTTTAATCATAACAAATTCTTACAAATTTATGACTAGAAAGAATATTGTTATTTGTACGAATGCATCAATATTTTTCTTTGGATTTAAAAAAATTTGATTGCAAACTAGTTCCTGTAAATTATCTGTCTTAATTTAGTCGATTCAATGAAATTTAATAAATAGTATTTATTCAATAAAAAATAAATGACAGAATTTACGTAAATCAATTATTTGAGTCCCCAGCAATTTTTATTTATGATTAAAAATGTTTTTTTATTACTTAAACAGAGAAAAATTATTTCAATTAATGTATAGTAAAGAAGTAATAAAGTTAAAATGATTCATTTGTTATTTTTGGTTTGTAATATGTAATAACTTCCAAAAAAAATTGTGAATATCTTCATTTTTTCAAAATATAACTGGTAATTGAAATATGCAATAATTTTATTTATTTACGCTAAAAATTAAAAAACACATAATACCTGTCATTGAAGGCAGTGCAGTGGTTCACCTTTTATGGAACTTCTCCGTTAAAGTTGACCATTGGTTGGAGTGAGACACAACTATACTTTCATCTCACTAACAAATATTCAATCCTGACGGTGAAGACATGGAAAGTGATGAACCACTGCACTGCCTTGAATGACAGGTATTATGTTTTTTTCAATTTTTAGCGTAAATAAATAAAATTATAGCATATTTCAATTACCAGTTAACTTTATTTTCAACGTAGAATAAGGATAAAAACATTTTGAATGTTTATTTTGCCTCATTCATGAGTTATAATGCTACTTTACGATAGCTTTACGATAGCTTTACGGTACAGCGTAAAGCTACCGTTTAGCCAGTTCGCTAGGGTATGTACACAAAAAAAAAAAGATAACTTGAATTAAAGAAATACAGAACTGAATTCGTCCTATATCAAATATTTTTTGGATCGAAAGAACTTTTTTGAAACAAAACGTTTTTTTCATCTAAAATGTACTATTTCTCAATGCAAGGAAAAGTGCTTTGAATCGAAACCATATTTGATTAGAACGTATTCAGAAGTACATTTGTTTGATTAAAAATTTTTTTTTCTCTGTGAAAATATATAAAATACAAATATGTTTTCATCAAGAAAATTTTTTATTTAGTGTTTTTTTTTTACAAATTTTTCATACTAATAACATTCATTATAAACAATAAAATACCTCCCATCTGCTGTATTTTGTATCCAAGTTGGAAATTTACTGAAGATATCGTCGATATAAACTGAAACTAAATCGTTAGTTGAATGGATCTCATACGCATTTACATGGCTACAGAAACCTAATGTTTTAAACGTTTTTGTGATAAAAAGACACTTTTCTCCTGAATTAATTAAAATATTAAGGATTTGTGCAAAGTTTGGCATAATATGGTCATCTCTTGATATAGCTAGCACCATATATGGCTTATAAGTTATATTATCGATTCTCAACCGTGAGGGCGAATTTACACCTGAATCATTTAGAAAATCACTACTTAAATACTCTCGAAAATTCATTAATTTCTCGTCATATAAGGTGTTTGTGTAGCACCAAACTCTACGTGAGAAATAAGAGAATCTTGACACATGAAATCATAACATTGTTGATATTGATGCTTAATTGCTACCGTCAGTGGTAACTTTACAGAAGAATTAGACAAATGTGCCGCTATTTTAGAAGGTCTATGTTTTGCTTCTGTTCTCATACAACAAAGATTTTTACAGGGACCTAAATTTTCAATCATTTGGGGATAGTGAAGAAGAAAATGGTTTTTTGGTTTTAAAGTTTCTCTAAAGAGACTAATGTATAATTTGTGATGATTGGAAATGAGGATTTTAAGTAAAGCAAGGCAGTTTTTATTAATGAACCTAGAGCTGAAAAGATAGTTAATTTTTTGCAAATAAATTAATAAATTCCAATGTTCATCATTTACAGGTATAAGATCTCTAATCATGAAACCCAGATATTTAACGAATGTCTTTGTTTCCGACGCTGAGAAGCCTAATTTGCCGTTTTTTTAGTTTGTCTTTCTTTGAGAATGGAACTTTATTTTGTTTAATTGAACCATAATTAAATCCGAGTTGAAAATACTGTCACGCGATCACGTGCAGCGCTTTGAGCACAAGCGCTAGCAAGTTTCAACCTGCGGAGTATTCTCGAAGGTTTTTTTGTTTTCACCTACTTTTTCGGAGGTTGTTTCAAATATTATTGTTTAAGTATAAAAATGAATTTATTCTCACAAATCTGACTTGTATTTCGTATAATAATCTATACATAATTTACATGAATACAGCATAGTATTAGCCATGTTTTTGTATTTTAATACTCAGTAATGACACTTTTGTTTTATTATTTCCAATAATAACGACGATACATAATTAAATTAAACAATTGTTTAATTTAATATTTAATTATGTGTCTTCGTTATGTCAAAAATTTGTGAGTTTAGGATTAAGAAAGATATCGATGCTGCGAAATTCGTGTTCAATATAATGTGAAGAGAATAAAACTCATATGAATAATATAAATGTTATTACTGGAAATAATAAAACAGGAGTGTCATTACTGAGTATTAAAATACAAAAACATGGCTAATACTATGCTGCATTCATGTAAATTATGTATAGATTATTATACGAAATACAAGTCAGATTTGTGAGAATAAATTCATTTTTATACTTAAACAATACAATTTGGAACAATCTCCGAAAAAGTAGGTGAAAACAGAAAAAATCCTTCGAGAATACTCAATCGGTTGGAACTTGCTAGCGCTCGTGCTCAAAGCGCTCCACCCCAGGCGGAAAAATCGGTGTACTGCCAATCCTTACAACCGGCGCGGTACCGTTCCGCTTGTAACCCGTGAGTAATGCCAGTGCTGCCGATCAGCACTGTGCCAAGCTTCGGCACACCACTGGGGCGGCACTAGCTAAACACTGGCGCAGTACTGCTTTTCAGTGCTGGCAAACAACCAACATTTGTGTATTGACAAGCATCGGTGCAGCACTGAATCAGCACCGGCGCAATACCAACATTCAGTGTTGACAAACAACCAACTTTTGAGTAATGCCAAGCGTCGGTGCAGCACCGGTGTGGTACCGCTTTTCAGTATTGGCGATCAACAAATATCGCGTAATGTCAAGTATCGGCGCAGCACTGGATCAGCACCGGCGCAGTGCCACCGTTCAGTGTTAGCAAACAACCAACTTTTGAGTAATGCAAAGCCTTTCTATCGCCTTTCATTGCCGACAAACATGTTAGTAATGCTATGAGCAGTACTCTAAAAAAAATCAATTACATTCTACACATTAGTTTGTGTGCCCGCATTGGTGTGATGGTAAGTAAAATTTCGCTGATCGAAAAACATTTTTATTGAAGTAAACCAAAGTTTATTGCTTGAATTAGTTAAACTTTCGTTCGATTGGTTTTATGATTGTACCAAAGCATGCTGCGGTTTCATTCGAATGTTTTTGTTGAATTCTCTGAATTACTTACATTTTATTGTTAAATCAATAAAAAGTTTCGATAAAAACAGCAAAATAATTTTTTGATGTAAAAAAAGAGATAATTAACAAATTTGCTTAAATATAAAAAAATAATTTAAATTCAAAAAGGGGGCGATCAATGATCATATTTATTTTAATCTGATAAATTTTTTTAAAGTACTGCTATTCATCTTTTTTTGACTTGGGTGATGCATGATCCCAGATTACGAATTCTCTACTTCAGCTAAGTTATTATGCAAAATGGATATTGTCGATAACCCAGGCGGAAAGTCGGACTTATGCCGGATCTTACGAACGGCATGGTACCGCACCAGTTGTAAATGAGGAGCAATGCCAGTACTGATCATTAATACCGCGCCGAGCGTTGGCGCGGTACTGATTAGTACTGCCCCAGTAGGGAGTCCATGTGTACTATTCTTTTTAATAGTACTTCATAAGTTGGAATAACTTATTGCGAACTTGAATGCATAAATTCGATGGGATAATTTTCTTGATTCCAAAGTTTCATCATATTTTTGAAATTGAAAAAACTCAAAATTTTCAGATTCTGAACATACGTTGATTTTACTCATGAAACCAAAAGTTAAAAGAATCATAACCTGTATAAAGTATCACTAATATACAATAATAAAAGTTAATAATTCTAAAATGTATATAAATCTTTTTATTATGTAATGTTCTTTAATTCAAAAATTTGATCACTTTCTTTCAAAAATATTTTATTTTATAGAAAATCGATTGAATTATTAAAAATCATAAAAATTTTAATCAGAATCATAAATTGGGATAAAATCTAAAAATTCCAGATTACACGGGGCCTATGCACTTCGTACACGGCCCTGCAGTAGTTGAAGGTTATAAGCGCTATTTTCTTTCTTGAATTCCAAGCGTGCGCAGCCGAGAGGCTTAGTCGTTAGGTTAGTAATGCGTTAATTGTAAGTAGAGAAGGTTCGAACCCGCAGCGTTACGAAAAATTTCAATACTACGTATACGAGCGTTTGTGTAGTGTAGAGGGGAATGTGTGTTTGTAGGTAAGTTTGTATATGAAAATAGTAAGTTAGAGTCTGCTTGAAAGTAAATAAAATTTTGAAATGTACTAAGAATATTCATCGATTCAACTACTGCTCTTATTTGATTTACCTATGTTCCTGTACACTTAACTTAAAAAATGACACTGGGGCCTTTACGAACTACGGAAAGTAAGTTAAAAAGTAGTCAAACCTACTGAGGTTTTTTTTCAAGTGCAAGGGTTACATTTTATATTCTAAACTGCTTTTACAGTGAGCTGATAGAAAAAAAAAAATTTCCCGAGTGCCGAACTTAAAAAAATTATATCTCGAAATTTTCGACTATCACATTGACAAAAAAATACGTATCGATTATTTTCAAAGTAAGAAGGCAAAAAAAAATATTTCGTCGAAAAAAAAATGTTGACTGAAAATTTCCCATGAAATGACCCATAGGTATTCTTTACTAAATAAGGAAAACAAGTATCTTCAAAATTACAAAGTATAAATGTAAGTTCAAAGAAATTAAAAGCTTTTTAGAAACACTTTTGTTTCTAAATAACGACAAAAATTGGATTGGTATTTCAAAATTTAAGTTCAAGTGTTTTGAAATTTTGAAGGAATGTTTGTTTTTCTCACGGTTTGTCTTCTAGTGTTCTGTTGAGGTGTGGTGATTTCGGTCCAAATTTGGTTGTGTTTTATGTGTTTTGAGGATTCGATTGGTTTCGAATCCTTGAAATTTTTAATTGTGCTTTTGTTTGGACGTTAAGAGGAATCCGGGTTAGTGGTGATACGGGTTCAGGTTTAAAATTTATTGGTTTGGATTGGAGATGAAATTTTAATAATTGCTTTTAAAGTGTTTACTATTACGTAAAATAATGTTTTTAAGTGGGATCAAAACCAGATTTGGTATTGGAGCATTTGAAAAGGTGAGACTGTGGTGCGATATTAATTAAAAAATTAGAATTAATATTCTCCAGAGGAATTATTTGATAGAATGTAGGAGGAATGATGTTTTACCTCAAAAGATATTCAATTTAAATTCTAAATTTAATGAATTCAGTTTTCATAGTAATTTTTGTAAAAGAAAATTCCAGCACAGTCTCAACAAATTTAAGTGTTCTCTTTTGAATTTGCAAATCAAGGATGTCTCGAATCGTATTAATTTCTTAAAGAATAGAGTTTTTACAATAAGGAACGAATTGGAGAAGTGTTTGCCACAGGGAATAATTACACAGGTCTGCAAATAATGGGTTTGTATTTGTTGTTGGGAAACGACATATTATTTCCAGTGTAATTTTTAACGCAGAATCCGAATCCGAAATCAGAATCAGCCTATCACGTCAGAATTTTGAGATATTTGAGGTTATGTGCTCGAAAAATGGGGTTTTTCGCTACTTTTGAGGTTATGTACAGGGCGCAAGAAATTTTTTTGTTTTTTTTTCTCAAATGTCATCATTTAGCACTGCTTTTTCTCTTCAAAATAGGCTATTGAACAGTCACGAGCGATTTTTTTTCACAAAGATACGGCCATATCTGATTTTGACATTTATCCGAACAACCTTATGAGCATTCACATTGACTTATCGGTGCATACCATTTTGCATTCGAAAATTTATCTTGAAAATTCATGCTTGCGGGTTTTGATGGTCTGAATAAGAATTTACAGTCAGAAAATTGACTATTGCTGGTGTCTCCAACGGCATGATCCAGATGTTCATCATAAAAGACGTTCTGAGTCAAGGACTTTACTGAGTAAAAAAAATAGATTTTATTAGTAAAACTTAAGTTGTTTCAAGATAAAATTAGAGCAGCCCCCTGAATCTTGCCGTCAAGTACATAAGAAAAATATTACGTGAAAGTTGACTGCCGCCGGTGGCGGCGCTGACCGTTCATAGGCCCTAGATTCAAAAAAATGCATGGTAAAAAGCATAAATATTTCATTTTCTCCTAATTAAAACTATTTTATCGCATTTTCTTATACATGACAATAATCTAATAAGATCTTCATATTTTTTACAAAAATTTATTCTCTTCGAAAAGGTTAAGAAATTCACATTAGGAAAAAATCTAATATCCAAATTCTGGCGGGAATTGCATTATTTGTGTCATGTTCTTTATTTTATAATTGTTTTAAGTTAATTTTAATATGAATACTAATAATTAACATTGTTATTATAAAATTACAATAAATATAATATAGTATATAAACTATATATTACTACTGTAATTAAATAAAACTTTTTTTAAAATATAAACATTTCAAAAGTAGTGTTTGGATTTTGAACTGATAATTTGTTAATATTATACTATTAAATAAATTATTAATTAATGAAATATATTGATAATATATTATTATTATATATTATAGTTCAAAGCAGTGAAATAGTTGAGGTCTTTCATAAGTGCTCAGAAAAAATTTCTTTATCTACAAATATACTTTACTTATTTTTCTATTTATGTATTTATAACATATTTAATCAATTTTTTGTAATTTCTTAATTTTTTTATTTACTTCTTTTTTATTTATCTGCGTTGTATTATTTTATTTTGAAATTCATGTATCGTAAAATTATGAATTTAAGTTTTTAATTTCTATTACATTAGGAATTCCATGTAATTCAGTAAAAATATATGCATTAAAAAATAAGGAATCTAAATTAACAAAAAATTTGAACTTATAATCTTTTTTAAAATCCAAAACTTTATTCTAATAACAGAATTGTTAGAAATCGGAAATTTTTTTCCACTTCGAGACAATCCAATTTTAACAAGCTCACATTAACTTGAATTCAGAATTATAAAGAATATTCTTTATCATCTCCTTTTTATTTTAGTCACTTTCATTTATTCATTTTTTCACTTCTATTAAACAAAATGTTTGCAACTGAATTTATTTGCGATAAGTATTTAAGAGACATTTATTGCGGTGCAAAAGAAATTCAATGCACACGTAAATACAATTAATTAATATTGAGACATTAATCTTTATTATATTATGTAGTTAATTACTAATATCTCTATAAAATGTTTTATTTTAAACTAATTAAGAAAATAAACAATATATTCGTCGTACTCACTCTTCCTAAAACTTTTACCCCATCGGGCGCATAGGTTAACCTCTCTTGAAGAATATCTTCTGGCTTAAAATGCTTTTCGCAAATCGCAAGACCTGCTTTCAATTTCATATAATCCCGAAGGATAGCAATTTGCCGTAATTTTATTGTATTTTTATCCTTCGGTACAATGAAAAAATGAACTTTATCGCAGCAAGACTTATATCCCGATTTACACCCAAAAAAGACACATTTCACCATTTTTTGCACCAATTTTTTTAGAAATTTGTTTCTATACTCGCGGAATTTATCTCAGTACCGTTCAAGAACTCGAAAATTTGAAAATTACAGGGAAAAGCTTAAAAAACTACATTTTATAATGTGATTTTCATGTAAGTCGGCCCAATGAACAGTCAGCGCCACCATGGAAGCCAGTCACAATTCATGTCATTTTCAACTCAGAGATGCAGGGGGCTGCATTAGAGACGAGTGAATTCACTTAAATCAGTGTTGCCAGATGGCTGAGTCGCTTTCCCCTAGATAAGTTCCTATTTTCCACTAAATAAAAAAAATTTCCACTAAATCCTGAATTTTTTTTTTTTAATAGTAAAATCCGTATATGTACACGACGAATTTTCCATTTTTCAATATTTAAACGCTTTGTATATATTGTTTTTTAAGAAAAAAAGAAAGGATTTTAAAGGAATTTCTGAAGAAATTTGAGAACGTTCGCTTTTGATAGCTGTGCCGACCTAACGTTTAATGACGCGCGTTTTCGAAATTAGGGATTTATTTCAAAACAGTAAATAATGAGAAATTATATTGATTAATATTAAATCGCTGCTAATGCCTTTAAAAGTGTTGATAAAATCAAAGAATATTATAAATATGGCTCTTTTTTCAAGAAATTTTATTGACCATTTAAAGGGAAGATAACAGTTATAATTTACTTGTGATTGGTCATGACAACACATTTGCACAATAAACTAATGAAATTGAGCGTTAATATTCGGTTAGGAAGTACAACCAATCACTTGGCTTATTTCAAATTAAACAATTAGGGTGATTGGAGGATATTAGAGATTTTAAAATAAAATAAGATAAACCCCTAAAAAAACCCTAAATAAAAAAAAACCACTAAATTTTCCCACTAACGAATTTCTCCCCCTAAATTTCTCACTGAAAGACCAAAAATCCCCTAAATCTAGTGGAAAACCCCCTAATCTGGCAACAATGACTTAAATTTAGCACACGGGATCGTGAGCGAAAAGGAGACTCATGTTAAAAAAAGACCCCCGAATGGTAAGAGACGAGGGGACTCACATAAGGGGAGACTCACGTAAATAAAGCACCCCAAAAAGGACAAAATCCTATTAAGTCCACGTCGTAGTTCCTGGGTAACGCTAAAAATAGGAATTTTCGGACCCTGAGAAATTTAAGGTTGTTTATGCTAGACCAGTAAATTGACTCATGAAAGTCGACCTTCGTAATACACAGAAAAAACTTCGCATATTGTACACATGCATTCGTACTCAGTGACTCAAAAAACTCTCAAGAACAGAATTTTAGAGACCAATATTGTTTTCCCCGTAAATTTCAGTTCGCCATTTTAAAATAGCCGGCCATCTTGTAAATGAAAATGTCAATCTTGCGATCTCATTTTCGTAATCAGCAACTCCGAAACCCCCGAGTAAGAGTTTTTAGAGAGCGAAATCGTTTAATTTCGTAAATTTCGATCCACCATTTTGAATCCGCCATCCTAGAAATGGAAATGTCAATTTTCTGACTGTAAATTCTTATTCACAGACCATCAAAACCCGCAAGCACCAATTTTCAAGATAAATTTTCGAATGCAAAATGGTATGCACCAAAGAGTCAATGTGAATGCTCATAAGGTTGTTCGGATAAATGTTAAAACTTCATATGGCCGTATCTTTGTGAAAAAAAATCGCTCGTGACTGTTCAATAGGTCATTTTGAAGGGAATGAGTAGTGCTAAATGATGACATTTGAGAAAAAACCAAAAAATCTCTTGCGCCCTGTAAGTAACCTCAAAAGTAGCGAAAAAACCCATTTTTCGAGCACATGACCTCAAATATCTCAAAATCCTGACGTGATATAGGCTGATTCTGATTCCGGATTCGGATTCTGCGTCAAAAATTACTCCGGAAACGACCCATAGCTTTTCAACAACAAAACCTTGCAGACCTGTGTTATTGATCTTTCGAAACATCAAATTGTCCCGAATAACAGATTTTTAAACAATGATAGAGGTCACATGAAAAAATTAAATAGTGCTATTTTGTATAGTACCCAAAAGCAAAACTTAAATTTGCATAGAGTTTTTGAGAGAGAAAAGAGTGATCCTTGGTTTGTTAATTTGACTGATGTTCAGATGCCAGATTCTGTACAGAATATCCTTAGATTGGGAAAGGACTTCAGTAGTAATATGATTAATGATAAAACAAAGAAGATGATAGAAATCGTCAAGGATATTAAAGCTAATATACATAAAATTCTGAAGTCAGATCAGCAAGATTTCAGAAACAAGGTTTTGCACTTATCCAAGGGTTTGGTTGAGAAAAAAAGTTTGCATATAGGTAGTATAGATAGAAAATTTGTAATTAAAAAGTAGTAGTTTCAGGATGGCGGATAATTGGAGGAAGAAGGGACTATTGGGGAAATACACCAGATGGAGAGATATTGACACAACTAATATTGTTTTGGCTAGATGTTATGGATTGAGAAAGATTCATAAGGAAAACTATCCTTTGAGACTAGTTGTTTCGACTATTAATACACCTACTAGATTTTTAGAAGAAAATTTTAATATGATACTTAAAAATTCATTATCAAAGTCAAATTATACTGTTCAAAATAGTTGGGAATTTCAAAAGATTATAGTCACAAAGACGATAACTGATGGTCATGTAATGATTTCTTTGGATGTTGTTGCAATGTTTCTGAACATTCCGTTAGATTTAGTCAAAAAAGCTGTTTCAAATAGATGGATAAAAGTTAAATCATATACAAAATTAGATAAAAAAGAGTTTCTCAAAGGATTAGATTTCATTATGAATTCTACTAAATTTAAATTTAATGGTAAATTCTATGAACAAAAGTTTGGTACTCCAATAGGTTCTGTTATTTCTCCAATGTTGGCTGAAATAGTCATGGAAGATTTGGAAAAGACTGTCTTTGAGAGGTTGGAGTTTTTTGTGCCCTTTTATTTTAGATATGTTAATGATACTTTATTGTGTGTACCTTTGGATAATTTGCAAAAAGTTATAGATACTTTCAATGACTATCATCCAAGAATTCAATTTGCCCATGAAATGGAAAGGAACAATAGAATTAGTTTTTTAGACTTGGAAATAATTAAACTTGATAATGGTAAAATAGTGTCAAATTGGTACAGAAAGAGTACATATTCTGGTAGAATGTTAAGTTTCATCTCAAACCATCCCTTTCAAAATAAAGTTGCTATTATTAAAAATCTAGTTGACAGAGCTGTTTGTTTGTCTCATGAATGATTCCATTCAGAAAATTTAGAAATTAGAAAGATTTTATTTTTTAATCACTACCCACAAGATTTGATTGAAAAACATATAAAAATTAGAATTCAACAAATCAAAAGTAGAAAGAGTAGAAACGTAGACACGGATACACAAAGTGAAATTTTTGATAAAAATAACACTAGTGTTCTTCCATATTTTGGTCAAATTTCAAAAACAATTCAATCTATGTTAAAAAAAATTTCAAATCCATACAATTTTTAAAATACTGTTTAGGATGGAAAGATTTATAACTTTGGGTAAAGACATCTTGAATAGATTAGAAAAAAGTGGGGTAATATACAAACTGATTTGTAAAAGGTGTAAAGTGACTTATGCGGGACAAACGGGCAGACTTCTTAATACTAGAGTAGAAGAACACAAAAAGAATCTTGGGAGAAAGTGTAAATATCATAATGTTTTGTCTGATCATAGAAAGGAATCGCTGATCATGACTTTGACTGGAACAATATAGAGATTTTACACTCGGAAAGTAATAAGGGAAAAAGAGAATTTATGGAAATGTTATATATAAAAAGAGAGGAAACATATTCTATAAATTTAAAAACAGATTTGGTTAAGTACAATGGATGTTATGACACCATGATAATGATAAATGTTCTAATGACAATGTTACTAGTAAATATCCTTGAGGTTTCTAGATTCTGCGAAACAATTTTAGGTTTGTTGAATGACCCTTGGGGTCTTTCAGGTGCTTGGGAGGGAGGGATGCACGGGGTCTTGTTTCAGTTTCCTGTTGGCGTTCCGTGGAGGAGGGTCTGCGTCCCCATGGAGGGTGATAGGAGACACAACTTTATTTAAATAATTTTTTTCTTGTAGTGTTACAGCTCTGAAGAGGGTGCTGGAAGAGCACCGAAACGTCGGCGAAAATTTAAATTTTATTTATGTAAATGCAGTCAAACCTCATTTATCGGGACGCCCTTGAAATGTAAACACCTCGTTTATCGGGATTTGGAGGGGCTCCCCACTACCACTTACAGTCTCATGGTGGGTTGTTGTATGTTGACATTTAGTAATGGTTATATACAATGCAAAAAGTGCTCGTGTACATAAGTTGTAATTTGGTTGCAAATTGTGTAAATTTATTTGGTTTTGTATGATGGAGAATAAAGATAGAAATATAAACGAAGGTATATAAAAAAATTTACATATGTAATAAGACTCCTGCAAATGAAACATCTGGAAAGTTGGTGATTCTGTTGCAAAGTAGTCGCAATTTTAGATTTACAAAGTTTTATCTTCAATTTCAAATTGACATGTTTGGTAACATGTCTATTATTGTATTGACCCAAATTCATATAATGTTTGTTCATTTCTTTGGCATAGAGTCAGTTTCTTCTTATTTTCATTGATTAAAATTATTATTACATTTAAAAATGCGCAAAAAGAAAGAAAGGCAAACGTTTCGGCCACATATGGGGGCCCTCTTCAGTGCCATAAATTAAAAGATTAATTCAAAATTTATGTAAAGAATTACAATATAGAAGATAATCAAAAAAGAATTATAATAAAAATTAAAAACTTATCACATAGCTTGCAATTCAAAATGAAGTAGTCCAGTATGCAGCATCACGAATTGAAAAATTACGTGAAGTTCACTATGAATAAAAAACCGGATAAATCAAAAACATAACAAATTTTGCACACGAACCGACCGGAATTTTTTTCAAAAAATGTTTATTATTAATGAATGATGCCAAATTGGTTCACAATGGCAAAACGCGAACAAGTTTTACATTAATGAAAACTTCTCGTGAAGACTTTAATACCGGCGTCTCTCACAGAATGATCTGAACTGTTTTAAAAACCGACTCGGGACATGTGGCTTTGCTGACCGAAAATTTTTCTCCTATAAGCAATCCTGAGAGGTTCTTTTCCGAGACGCCGGTATTAAAGTCTTCACGAGAAGTTTTCATTAATGTAAAACTTGTTCGCGTTTTGCCATTGTGAACCAATTTGGCATCATTCATTAATAATAAACATTTTTTGAAAAAAATTCCGGTCGGTTCGTGTGCAAAATTTGTTATGTTTTTGATTTATCCGGTTTTTTATTCATAGTGAACTTCACGTAATTTTTCAATTCGTGATGCTGCATACTGGACTACTTCATTTTGAATTGCAAGCTATGTGATAAGTTTTTAATTTTTATTATAATTCTTTTTTGATTATCTTCTATATTGTAATTCTTTACATAAATTTTGAATTAATCTTTAAATTTATGGCACTGAAGAGGGCCCCATATGTGGCCGAAACGTTTGCCTTTCTTTCTTTTTGCGCATTTTTAAATGTAATAATAATTTTAATCAATGAAAATAAGAAGAAACTGACTCTATGCCAAAGAAATGAACAAACATTATATGAATTTGGGTCAATACAATAATAGACATGTTACCAAACATGTCAATTTGAAATTTAAAAATGGCACTTTCACTATAAAGTTAGAATATCTAACAGTTCTGACCATTTTCAGAACTAGTTGAATTTAATAATAAATTCAAATGTGATAATTAATATCACGAATATTCAAGTTGCATTTTTATTAATTTTTAAAGATAAATTTATTATCATTTTTCCAAAACATCTCAGAATAAATCTGAATGTGAAAATAAACAACTTTCAATTTTTTTTTTTTTTTTTTTAAATATGGAGTAAAATTACATATATGGATATTATAATATTTTATCTTTATGTAACGTCTTGCTTGCAAATTCAGTGTAAAATGGATTGTCCGTGAAGCCTATATACAAAATCGTTTTCTTGAAAAATAAACGCCTTCGTCCACTCGTGAAAATCATCATAAAAGTCTCGAATTTCTTAACTAAGTACAGGACAATAGTCTTCTTCAAGGAGGAAAAGAACCTCTCAGGATTGCTTATAGGAGAAAAATTTTCGGTCAGCAAAGCCACATGTCCCGAGTCGGTTTTTAAAACAGTTCAGATCATTCTGTGAGAGACGCCGGTATTAAAGTCTTCACGAGAAGTTTTCATTAATGTAAAACTTGTTCGCGTTTTGCCATTGTGAACCAATTTGGCATCATTCATTAATAATAAACATTTTTTGAAAAAAATTCCGGTCGGTTCGTGTGCAAAATTTGTTATGTTTTTGATTTATCCGGTTTTTTATTCATAGTGAACTTCACGTAATTTTTCAATTCGTGATGCTGCATACTGGACTACTTCATTTTGAATTGCAAGCTATGTGATAAGTTTTTAATTTTTATTATAATTCTTTTTTGATTATCTTCTATATTGTAATTCTTTACATAAATTTTGAATTAATCTTTTAATTTATGGCACTGAAGAGGGCCCCCATATGTGGCCGAAACGTTTGCCTTTCTTTCTTTTTGCGCATTTTTAAATGTAATAATAATTTTAATCAATGAAAATAAGAAGAAACTGACTCTATGCCAAAGAAATGAACAAACATTTTATCTTCAATATTTTATTTTCCATTCTTTTGAATTTTGTCGCAATTTGAAAGTTTTGACTCTCTTAATTTAATGTTAACTGGGCTTTATTTCTAGCTTTATTTCAATTTTGAAGTTTAATATTACAAATATTATTTTCTTTTTTATACAGGGTGTTCCTGAGGAAATGGGGCATCGATTTGAAAAGGCGGTAGCACTAATTTAAAAGGGTAATCTTATACCCTTACCCTTGTAAGGAACTAAGATTAGTTTTAAATTGTTATTTTAATTAACTCGTATTTTTATGGGCAATAAAATTCATTAATTTTCAATTTTATTAAAAATTTTATTCCACGATTCAATCGATACATAGTGAATAATTTTTTTCTCCCTGTACAGGTACTCTTTATAAGGTTCTAAGATTATTTTAAGATTGTTAGATGCTTAGTGAATCTTAGAACCTTACATAGTACCTGTGCAGGAGAAAAAAATCTTTCTCTACGTATCAATTGAATCGTGGAATTGAATTTTTAATAAATTTGGAAACTGATTTATTTCACTGTCCATAAAAGTACGAGTTAATTCAAATAAAAATTTAAAAATGATCTTAGTTTCTTACCTTATTATTACCCTTCCAAATAAGTGCCACCATTTTATACAAATCGCCCCACTTCCTCAGGAACACCCTGTATACTGTGAATGTTTGATTTCTAGAATTTTAATGTTGCAATTCCTGTTTTTCAACATTTTCCACAACATTATATATTTTCAAGAGTTGACTTCATTTTTAATTTATTTTGTTTCGCTAATATGATTTTTAGAATATTACATTTTAAAAGTAAGAAAATTTATTTTTTTCGGTTTTTTTATAGATAATATCAGAAAGAAACCAAAATACAAGCAACTTTCTTTAGAGCAAAAGTTGGACATTATTGATCGTGTCGAAAAAGGAGGAAAACAAGCTAAAATTGCTTCTCAATTTGGAGTCAGTACGACAACAGTATCACGCGTTTTTATAAATCGAGAAAAATATAAAGTATCTTCGCTTCAAAAGAAAATTTTGAAAAATAGAACACGAATTGACACTGGCAAATACAAACCTCTAGAGGCGCTTCTGTACGAGTGGATAAAACAAAAGCATAGTTTGGGAATTTGCATCTCTGGGCCTATCATAAAGGAGAAGGCTTTATACTTCAACGAAGAACTGGAAGGGTCATTCTCATTCAAGGCCAGTGAAGGCTGGCTAGAAAAATTCAAGAAAAGATTTGGCATTCGTCAAGTAAGCGTTCAGGGAGAACGTTTATCTGCTGACAACAACGGAGCTGATGAATTCAAGAAGGAATTTACAAGAGTGATTGAGGAAGGGCAGTATTCGTTGGATAATGTCTATAACGCCGACGAAACAGGACTCTTCGTGAAATCTCTTCTTGAAAAAACGTTGCTTTTGGCTGAAGAAAAAGAAGCATCAGGTCATAAGCAATCAAAGGAACGAGTCACAATAATGAATTGTGCAAACGCTTCCGGAAGCCACAAAGTTCCTTTACTGTTAATAGGAAAATCTCTGCGCCCGCGATGCTTCAAAAATGTTCCTGAGTCCCAACTGCCCTTGGTGTACAGGGCCCAAAGTAATGCTTGGATGAATAGTGAGTTTTTCATTTTGAACAGTGGCATTAATTATTTCGTTGAATGAGGCGTGCTTTTTTCATTACATATAACATTTCTGAGAACAAAATAATGTACAAAAAATATAATACATAATCAAAACAGATAAATATCAGAATGTCTATTTTAATACACTGAGAAAAATAGATACTAAAAATGAGATACTAGAATGTTGGATATTACCTTACATCATCTAGATTATACTACATAATATCTAATATATTCTTTTAAATATACAAGATATTAATCACCAATAACAGTTTATATTCAAAATTTACAATATTAGATATTAAACTTTAATATCTAAGATTTTTATAAACAGTAGCGTGCACGTGCCCGAGGAAAAGTCACGTGATCAGAGTCTTTGAATTCCGATGTAATTTGTCTATCGCGCTCGCACATAGTTTTGCGGGTCGCATGGTTTTTGGTTTCGACACTGAAATAATAATGTTGTGTCTATATGAAGTTTTGAAGTGTGATTTTTGAAAAATTTTTATATTACCAGTACTGAAATCAGTAAGTATCTATCTATATAAGTATATCATTTTTATACTAAAAGGTATTTGAAATAGTAAACATACGTATAGAATGAATAAAAAGTGAAAAAATAAATATAATAACTAAATAAATTATAAATAAATTGATAAATGTATAAATAAAACATTAATGAATAAATATTTAAGAAATCATAGGAAAAATAAATCACATAATTAATTGCAGGGTAACAACGATGCTGAAAGTAACGACGAAACTGACAGTAGTGATGAGATCTCCAGAAACGAGGAGAAGGCCCGAGACAACAATGACGTATCTTCAGAAGACCAAGACGATCGTCTGCTACAAGAAACACTAAAGGAAAATAAAATTATTCTGAAAGATATTTACAAAGGCTTCAACAAATTCAAAGATTGGTACGAAACGTGTGCTGAGTGTACTCAAGAAGATGCGTGTCGTTTGAATCGCATGCAATCAGTAGTGGAAGAATCTTTATTAAACGAAATTCTCGAGAAAGATTAATTACATCAATACATTTGCAATATATTGATGCAAAGATAAAACTACGAATGTAAAACTGAAAATGTAAAACTTTACGTTACAGTACTTTTGAATAATAAATTTGTATATAATATTGTTGAAACAAATTATTCATCAAGTTTTGAAACAAATTTTGTTCATAATAAATTTTAATCTTAAATTGCGTTTCATTGATACGATTTTATTTACATGTGCTCATTTCAAATGTCAACATTTTTCATGATTTCAAAATTTTCCTTTTCAATGTTCTTGAAAAGTTAAAATATAAACAATACATGAAGGTTTGATCGCAAATGATCAAGAAAACGAATTTTAAATTCCCGCTACTCCCACCACGCTTTCACCTTACCCCACTTCATGTTACTACGTACAAGGAGTGGTGGCTGGAGGAGAAACAAAATGTCACAATAAATGAGGTTGCAAGATCCCGATAAATGAGTTGCCTTCTTCTTTTTTCTTTCCTCCTTTTTTTTTTGTTTTTCTCACGGTTTGTTTTCTAGTAAGTTAAAGTAAATCCCTACAATATGACGTAGAAGATAACGATCTGGCGGGAGTGTAAGGAACCGTGAGGGAGACAAGCGTGCCTTAAAGGTATTGTTCAGTTACATCGTCACCGATCAAGATTCGATAATGAATCGGAAATAATTTATATAAATTTTTATAACGCCACGTGTGGCAAAGAAAGTAAAAGTTTGTCAGCGTGGCGTCAGTTATGAATAGCTGCTCATCCTGGAATCTAGAAAGAGATATACAAAATGATATGTCTTTATAATTTTGGGTCTACGCCGCTACTGATCACGAAATCGTACATCTGATCTGTTTCTCGGAAATACCCCATTTGGAAGAGAGATTTCTGATGAGTGATTGTCCGATGCACTGGCGATATTAATGGATGAGTATTTTTATTCGTTATATTCCGATTATCGACATAGTATTATAATTGACAAGATTTGTGTGTTTGTGTTCTGATTCATTCCGGCTCCCAACGGCTGGTGGAATCGGTGGTGTTTTATTGTTAATAGTTCTGCGACAGGCGCAAACTTCATGAGTTCATTTTTTTTATCAATGGTGAATTTTGTCCCTTTTTTAATTCGATGTATATATGTATGTATATTTATTCAAATACACGATTCGTCAGCTGACGCGGCGTGGCTTGCGATGGTCGTTTCCCGCCTATTGCTGCGCGTAATTCTGATGACTCATACATCAATATTATTTATTTATTTGTTTATGATCTTTCATATACTTATGAAATGTGTGAGTTGAATAATAATAAATGTCTGTATTGTTGTTAAAGAATATTTTAATCAAGTATTTAAATGATGTGAGACTAATTTACCAAGATAATTCATGTTATATGTTTGTGCCACGATAATTCACCAAACCTTATAAATAAATTAGTTGTTATCTCTTTGAAAATTCTTTCCGTTAGTTTTTTTTTATATTTATGTATCGTATGTCTTATTTTGTAAACGTCGAATGATGAGTCAAAAACAGATATTTTGTTCCAACGTATTTCGGAACGCAAAATGCGATGACCGAAACTTTTTATTCTTGATGCAATTCTGGCTCTAATGGATATGAAGTAAAAAAATTGAACGTGAGTGTCCTAATAAGAATGTGTTCCTTAAGGCCAATAGAGCCTTCAAAACATCGAATTTCCTTTATCATTTGAAGTTATAACAAATTTAGTAACTTTGAGAGAATTCAATTTACATTCGCGATATAATAGAATTGAGTTTCAATATCAAATTACAAGACCTAAATTTGAATGTATGCGAAGAATACACGACCGAGCGCGAAGTGTGACGTCGTAACAGAAGGGAGCGTGGAACGCGACTTTAAAATATTTTGAAGCGCGAAGCGCACGATGAGAATGTGCCCGCGAAGCGGACACATTTTTTTCTTTTTTTTATCTTTTTACCTTTACACTTCGATGTTTCAGGATATAGTAAGAAATCCTGGATTCTACTTTCTACTCCATATTGTTCCGCAATTTTAGCTATGTTATTATCTAAATCTGAACTGCTCGCTTTGCAAGATACATGTATGGGCCCTTTATATAAAATTTTTGCATCGGACAACTTTGCTTCTTTTTGATTCAATTAATCTGTTACTGCGAATAAACTACAGGGAGAAAACTGGAGTTAAAAGATCTGGTGATTAGTGTTTAAAATTTAGGACTCACATACCAAGATAAATAGAGGAATTCATTCCCACGATGTCCAACCTTTGTCGAATAACAGACAAATTCTAACACTGAATACAACATAGCGTTTAGACTCGTCGGTACACAGAGAAAATTAGTTGAAGTAATTTTACCCAACTTCCGATCAAATTTGGGACATATGGACAAGCTAGAAGTTATTTAGTATAATTGTAATTATTTGTGATATATAAAATGTTCAAAAATGAATTAAAGTTGAGTAAAATTTAGAAGTGTAGGGTGAAGTATGAAAGCGTGCATTAAAAATGTCTAAATATATATATATTATTATTCGTAGTATAATTATAAAAAACCAATCTTTTATTAAATCACAAAAATAGTAGTGTTTCCCGTTCATTCTACACTACGCTTCAATCGGGAGTTCAGTAAACCGTGAATCGCAAGACTTATTCCACCAGCTATATCTATTCACGTAGGAACGAATGAAAGTAATTTGCGCCTTGGGCACACATAAAATATTTTTAATTTGAAAAACGTGTTGAATTTTCAGTATACTGATGTTTCAAGTTATTATATTTAATATTCAAAATCAATTAAAAACATACAAAATACAATTACAGTTCATTTTAGTACTCTCTAAATTCAAAATAGTGGATTCCACTTATAAACTATTGATTTTAAAAATTCATCGTACTGCAGTTTGATCATGTTTTGTCTGTTCGTCACGAAACTTTCGTACATGCTCCGCAGTGTTAACCACTATTTGTTTTAATGATTACCCACAAGTTTATATAATTTATTTAAAAGTTTTACATAATCTAGTTGTATGGATTCCGCAAGTTTAATAAATTCTTGATTCATAATTTGTTCTTAATTCATTTATAATTACTTCTTTATTTTTCACTTAAGTTTTTTAAAATAAATCCTTTTTATGAAAATTTAAACAACAAAAATCTTGATAAGTGTGTTACATGAAATTTGAAAAATCTACACAGGATTTAGAATGCACATAAATTTATTAGGGACAATAATAATTTAGAATTCGCAATTGTAAAATCCATATTTTGAAAATATACAACACAGAAAATGAAAAAAACCTTCTTTTAAATGGTTTTACACAAGATGCTTTTCGATAATAATGCAATTTTTAAATGTACATTTCAAACTTTATACGTAGTTATAATAAAAATGTATGTATAATTTAATCGCAGGATTGTAAGACAGCGTGTCCGTGATCCGACGAAAGCGTATCGTCCTCACTGATCTCTATAATACACTGGATGCACAATGCCAATGGGAAAGTCCGCAAAGTCGTGTGCCCAATTGAAGGCTGAGCCGCCATATTTACTTAGGTTGATTACAAAGAATGTTGCGGTAAATTCAAATATAGTAAAAAGGGAAAAGTGTAAATATTAAAGAAACAATATGAAACCTATGCTTTTTTACCGGTATTAGTATTGATAGTATACATAATTAAACTAATGAAATGAAATTTATTGAATAATACTAAAATATAACTGGGTAATATTTATTATTATGGTATATAATGTTGTATATATTTAAATAGGCATATGTATTTATTTCTTAACTATAATTAAATATAAATTTATTATAAATTTATCAAATATAGATTACAGAATTCAACAAGTAAACGTACCCTGGAGTAGTGTAAAAATTATCTCACGTTCTGAACGTGAACTATTAATAATAGTCACATATAATAACTATTTTTAGTATAAATTAATTCGGGTTTCATAATTCAACCCTTATGTACCTGTACATAAACGGTTTTAAAAACTAAAAAAAAGCTCCATCCCCTTCTGTTTTAAAAAATGTTGAATTACTCGATCTTGTTGGCGTATTTCATCATACGTTTAAATTTATCAGGAGTAATAAGTTGCTCCAACTGAAAGAAGTAATAGAAATAATTTTAAATATATACAAAAATTATAAACTATTGTATTTTGGTCGTTTACGAACATTTTAATTTATCAGAAAATAATAAAATTGGAAAAGAAACAAACCCTAAAATATAATTAATACTGAATGCAGATATTACATGAAAATTAAGTATGTACATGCTGTGACTAGTATGTTACTAAATAATAGAATCTAATTCTATAAAGACCTAAGTTATAATATAGAAGATTATCACTAAATAGTACAAAACATCAGGTACGAAAGTACTTCACAAGCAGCAAATCACTTAATTAAAAATTACCAGAGTATCACAAACAAGAAGTTTTAAATCTCAAACTAAAGTAGTGACTAATTATTTTTTTATTATTTATTTCAATTTATTTCAATTGGGCACACGACTTTGCATTGATTGTGCATCCAGTGTATTATAGAGATCAGTGATCGTCCTATATATAAGTTTTAGTTGGTAGGTTTATATTTATGAAGTTGTATATTTAATTGTATTTGTGATAGAAAATATGATTGACTACGACTGAATGGTGTGAATATATTTGTATGCTGTTTATGTATGTATGTATGTATGTATCAGACGACTATTGGCAGACTCGAGGTAAGAATTGTTTTTATTTAACAGAACCATACCATTGCCAGTTGAAATAATATGCCCGATGCCCATTTTACCCAACTACGGTTTGAAGCACCTCAAGCGTCGGTGATATACTTGTAATGAAATAGTATTCCTATCATTTAAATATTACTGCGCATTGCGCGATCGTAGAGTGGTCGCTGATACTGCACTGAGAGAAATCCTATTAGTTGTGCTGACTAAAAGGTCACAACTATATATTTTTAGTAAGCAGTACCAAAAATTTTGTAAATGCTACTAATTTTTTTTTGTAAAATTGATCAAATTCATTTATTTTGAGGAATATAAATATTTTATTTCCATATGCAATATTTCGTGTGTAAACATGACTTGCAATTCTTTGGTAATAGTAAAATTCAAGAAATAATTGTACAGACGAATTACATTTCACTTGCTTATCAACTGTTTTGAATCATTTTGAAATCGTTACATATATTGATTTCTTAAAATTTTGTTTCTGTTCTTCATCAAAATGAGAAGAATTAAATCATGGTAATTTTAAAGTATAATTGTAAACTGTTGTGCAGTTTTTGATGAAAAACCTCTCAGCAATTATCATCCTTTGTTACATTTTGAAAAACAATAATTAAAAAAGTTTTTCTTCTAAACAATTCTAACCTAAGAAAGTTCCCATCGACATTAACAAAGATGAAATAGATATAATGGTAAATTTAACATTTTTTTCAATGTTGCAATTACTATTTTAATCATGTACGGATGAAAAAAATTAATCAGTTTCTAATTAAGATATTGGAATAGTTTTTGTTACAACTTTTCTCCGTTATATCGAAAAAATATATATTTTTGTAATAACTACACTGGACAAATAGTAAAAGCAATTAACGCAATTAGTAAGTTTTACAAAAACGTATTGGTAACATCTATTATAAGCTCGATACAATGTGGGAATGCATGATAATAGTCGCGGCTACAAAACGGACCGACTAATCGGATTTTGTAAGTTTTACTACAAATTTTAATCATTGCTACTCAGTTAATATTGCTGTGAGAACTAAGGTGCTTACCAGGGGTGTTAGTTGAAGTTTGCCGGTTTTTTCAATAAAGAAAACACTTAATTCTCAAGGGAATCTCAAAAATTTTTTATTCAAAGTATTGACCATTGGATTCTACACATTTTGCCCACCTTTCAGGCAAATCATGGATACCATTACAAAAAAACTTTTTCTTTTTCAAGGCAAACCATTCGACGAGCCATTTTTCGACTTCTTCAAAATTGGCGAAGCGTTGCTCTGCGAGTGAGTGGCCCATCGATATGAAAAGGTGATAGTCGGACGGGGCGAGGTCTGGAGAGTACGGCGGGTGCGATAATATTTCCCAATTCAATGCTTTTAATGTGTTCTTCACCACTTTAGCGGTATGAAACGGTGCGTTGTCATGTTGTAGGATAACTTTGCCATGTCTTCGGGTCCATTCCGGACGTTTTTCGATCAACGCATGATTCAAATTGATAATGTGTTGTCGGTAGCGATCCGTATTCACCGTCTCACCAGGTTTTAATAACTCGAAGTACACCACACCACACTGGTCCCACCAAACACAGAGCATTGTCTTACGGCCAAAGCGATTTGGCCTTGGAGTCATTACGTCGTGAAATTGTGTCCATTTTTCGTCCCCCGTGACAATTCGATGCAGAAAAGATTTCCTTTCGAACCGTTGAAGCAGCATTTCACAAATGGTTTTTCGATTTTCCATTTGTCTATCGTTCAGTTGGTGTGGTACCCATTTTCCATACTTTTGGATTTTTCCCATGGCTTTTAAACGTTGGCAAATTGCTCCTCGGGTCACATTTAGTGTTTGTGCCAATTGTTGTTGCGATTAGGTTGGGTCTTCATCCAATAACGCCTGCAATTCCTCGTCTTCGAACTTTTTCGCTGCACCAGGATGTTCATTGTCTGTTAAATCGAAATCTCCACTTTTAAATTGACGAAACCATGTCTCACATGTTCTAATCACTGGAGCATGTTCACCATAAGTTTCTACCAGCAATCGGTGAGCTTCAACTGCTTTTTTCTTTTGATGAAATAAGAAAAGGAACGAATGCCGCAAATGCGATTTACTTGGAACGAAACTCGACATATTCACTGAGGTAAACAACTATGATGCTATTATTTTGGCAGAATGTAATTGTGTATTTTTGAAGGTTATTGTCCATAGAAAAATATGACATAGATGCCAAATCATAGAAATGTATACATATCTTTAGCGACATCTATGAGTGAAACCAACAAATTTCAACTAACACCCCTGGTAGATGATACAGACTAAAAAACATACTTGTGACTCTTTTTTACAAAAAAAATAGGTAACCACGACTAATACTTTCTCTCAGTGTGAGAACCACTAAGACTAAGAATGATAGAAAGAGATAGAAAAGAGAGACAAGGGCAAGTTAAGTTAATAAGACAGATAAAAGATTTATAAAAACGTATTGATAAAATAATATAGAGCGTAAATAAGGAAGTGATAGAACTTTAAATGTCGTTTCTTTGTTTACAGGTATGATTGTATATAGTAAAAATAATAGTGGTAATTGGATGTGTAAAATAAATAAAATATTTACATTGTCTACAGAGAAAGAATTTTTAGTTTCTTTTACTTTGAAAACCCTCAATAACAGAAAAATTGTCCTATATACTTATACATTTCATGTTAATCCACTGACGCATGTTGGTGCCCTGTCGTCGATAACGTTTTACTCAACTCCTTACTATTCCCTATGTAACGCTTATTGTTATTCACTTTATTTTATATATTATTAAAGAACTTAATTTATGTTTAGTATTAGATACTTGCATATACAAACACTTGTATATATAGGGTGTCTCTGTATTCAAGGTACATATTTATATTTTTGAATCCTAAAAAAAAATTGAGTAAAAAATTCTAATAAAAAAAATTTGTGAAGTGTATAATTACCGAGTAAATAGCAATTAAAGATTAACCAATCATAAAAATGCGTTGGATAGACGACAGTTCATGTGCCATTACTAAGAGAGTGTGAGAATGCAAGTTCAGATCGTATAATTTGCCCTCAGTTTATTCTTGTAAGAGGTTTTAACTCTTTGGTGCAACTTCACACTTAAACAAGATGATTCGAAAATTAATAAGTATCTTTTTCGTAGCAACCAAATTAGAAATCATTGCTCGATGAGTTAATTACTTTACTTAAAATGTATGCGTTGTTTGAGTTCTGTACAATCCTTCTGAATTCTTAGCATTCCGCAGAATTTTCTCGAGTTCTGTGGAAATCCCTTTAACATTTTTGAATTACCTTGAACACTTTTGGATACATTTAATTATTTGGAATTTTAAGTCTTTTAAATACTGTAAATTCCTCCGAATTCTGATACAATCATTGCAGTTTTCCTAATTCTTTCACAATTAGTGTAGATAGTCGACTGCTAAGCTAGCAATGAATGAACATGTATTTTTTAATTGAATCGCGCAGAATTCTCACGGATTTTTTAGAATTCCCATCAAATTCAAATAATTGAAATTCAAAAATCTTTAAATTGTGAATAATTAAGTGTGAAGTTGCAACAAAGAGTTAAAACCTCTTACAAAAATAAACTGAGGGCAAATTATACGATCTGAACTTACATTCACACACTCTCTCAGCGATGGCACATGAACTGTTGTCTATCCAACGCATATTTTTGATTGGTTAATCTTTAAATGCTAATTACTTGGTAATTATACACTTCATAAATTTTTTGTATTAGAATTTTTTACTCCATTTTTTTTGGAATTCAAAAATATAAATATGTACATTGAGTACCGGGACACCCTGTATAATCGCACGCTTGAACTCTTCGAGAAATCGCATACTCGCTGGGTTCGAACCCTACCTAGGTATAATCTAACGTATGCAAGCTAACCAACTGAGCTGCGGAATCGCTTGAGACTGGAGAATATCTTTTTTAATTATACACATTTTACGAATAAGGTGGATTCAAGAATTATTATTTTTTTAAATAATTTCTTATAAAATAAAATATAGAGTAAAATAGAGTAAAAAAATATACTACTGATTATTTCATTCTATTTTTGTTTTAAATTAAATTTTGAATTTAATGGAACAAGCATAAAGTAAACTAATTAATCAGAACAGTCTGATTTTCATGAAAATGTAGTAGAAAATTTAAGCTCCTGTAGTTAACATAAACATAAAATCAGGAATGAGTTGACTTGTTTCCTTTGAAGTTTGCAATATATATCTCATAAGTATATACTTTATTATGTTATGTTCTTAAATTTTTTTTCGTATATTCGATAGGTGGAACGGAAAATTAAATTTTTGATAACATTTTTCACGATTAAAACAAAAACTGTGCGTTTTATCAAAAATCTATTAGCTCTGCAGAATCACTCGTTTGTATGATTTCGCCCATCGTTTTAAAAGTAATTCAACAGTTAGAACGAAGTAAATATTAGCGATCGGAACGGGTCGAGAGAGTCGAATTACGAGAGCTGATGAGACACGAATTGGCGCGCAAACTGATGGCGCTTGCGTTATGCGTATGTGATGATCGCACTTGCGCGCTCATCCGATTTGCGAATTGCGAATCAACTAGATCGGGCGTTCTGAGATGCAGGTCCTTACCCGGAACCTGTCAACTCTTATTATTGATTAAGCCCAACTAATTTTATTTAGTGTATGGAACAGACAGGACAGGAAGCGTGAGTGCGGGTAGTGTTTGTTAATCGTTACGAGTGCTTTCCGGTGGTGACGAAGTGCGGTCTCTCGCCATACGAATTTTTCCCCCGGAACGTAACCCTACCTGCCACACCGGTGAGTTTACTAAAATATCTTCTCTTTAAGTGACGGGTAAAATTTACCACGTCACAACTCCTCCTACCTTAGCCGGGGACTACAGGTTGCGTAAGCTTCCCCTGGCAAGTCTAAAAGCAACATGGAGGACCCGAAAACAAAAACAAAAGAGAAAAAAAAACAACCCCGGGACGCACTTCGCCTCTCCAGCCTGGGCACTCAGAAGCAAAGCATACGCAAAATACTTTAAAATCAAAATAAAAACAAAGCACAAAAATAAGCAGAAGAAAAATACGCAAAAGCATAGGTCCGGAGCTACACTGGTTCCGACCCAACCAAAATCATAGGCCTAAGAAATCAAAATTAGTTCAGCGCATGCCCAAAATCATAATAATCAAAATCACAAAAGGCAAAATCATAAAAGGCGTATGCAAAATCAAGATATTCAAAATCATAAAGGAGAAGAAATAAAGCAATTAGGGAATCACCCGATTTTCCGGTATACTTCACCTACTGGTCACGGTGATTCTGCTCGGAAGTTCTTATCTCTAGCTTACTTTCCTCATTGGAGCTAACTTCCGGATTTTCGCTATGGTTCTCCTAATATCTTCCTAACTCTAGTGAATCTTACTTGAACTTGTAAATCTATCCTAAATCTTTACCTCGCAATCTCTATCTAAATCACTAAGTTCAAGTCTTTACTCTAATTTTTACAGAGGATCCTACGTTACTCATTTCATTCCTAGATTTGCACCCAAAATCATTTCCCCGAGTATTCGCCCTCACTCTGATCACGGCTGGCGACGTAAGGTTTTGAGTGCCTCACGTGCTCCTTATACACGAACTTTCCCCTGGCGTCCACTAAACGGAAAACCACCGGGGATAGCCTTCGCACCACTTTATACGGCCCAGAAAACTTATCGGACAATTTCGCCGCGACGTCCTTTCCCTTATTGGACGACAGCCGCTCGCGTTTAAGGACCAAATCGCCAACTTTAAAATGTCTTTCGCGTCGGTATTTGTCGTAATATCTGGCCTGCGTCTGGTAAGCGCGATCTAAGTTCTTCGTAATCAGGTCCCGCAAATGGATCAACCTCTTCATCCTTTCCAGCCACTCGGAGGGTTCCGGAAGACACCGCGGCTGTTTAACATCGGCTTCCTTGCGCAACGAACGATGTGGCAAAGGCTCCCTGCCAAAATTCAAAAACGCAGAGGTTATGTTAAGGGATCCATGAACCGCGGTATTGTAGGTGAACCGGAACTCGTACAAGTGCAAACCTCCATCCCTATGATCATCCCTGAGAAAGGCCACAATCATGGTCTTCAATACTCGATTAACTCTCTCAGTGGGATTTGCCTGGGCATGGTACACCGAACTAGTGGTATGAACAATGCTGAAGCTCCTGCACGTCTGCTCAATCAGGCGGTTAGAGAACTCGGTGCCATTGTCCGTATCGACGACTTCTGGGGCACCCCAACGCGACACGACCAGATTTTCGAACTGTCCCTTGATCGTGGGTCCGTTGGCAGTCCTGGTTGGCACCACTTTCACCCATTTCGTAAATAGATCCTGGAAAACCAAGACATATTTATGGCCACTCTTGCTGCGTTGAAAAGGGCCTGTCACATCGCTCGCCACCACCGTCCAGGGTTGTTCAACAATGCGTTGCCCCATCAGGCCAGCTTGTCGGGCCTGCTCGACCTTAGACCTCTGGCTGTGGTTCCGAGTGAGCCTCTTTTGAAACCTCTATCCTTTGCACCTCGGGAACCAATAACGACACGTTGTTTTACTTAGAGCAGCATCACCGTAAACTTTTTGGAGCTCTCGATGCGCTTGAGCCGCCGTTTTCTTCGAACGAAAGAAGAAAATCAACACTTCCCGCAAATGACGATTATTAGGCACAAAATCAGACATTTTCACACAACCAAAAGTATATGACGTCAAAACAAAATCACTAATGTGTCAAAACGGTTTGTTTACCATATCAGTGATCCCAGAACGTAGGAGCTGGCGGCCCCCGCCATAGATGCCTCGAGCTCATTGTGTCTTCCTCATTCAACCAACCTATGGCAGTGGAGTGAGGAAGAAACCATGAGCTAGTGGGGCCTATGGTGGGGACCGCAAGCTCCCGCGTTCTGGGATCACTGAACCATATGTCTAAGTTTGGTTCATGACGTTTTGGATATGTCAAAATCGACCCGAGATAGATACAGTTCTCCGGAAAACTCAGGGGTCCTGTATTAAGGCCATGCCTGTATACATCTTAGCCAAGCACCCAACCACGGTCGAACCTCTTTAAATCATGTTCTGTGCTGTAGTAAATGCGAAAACGAAGTAACCAATGTTTAGCAAGCAAGTTTGATTGCCTGATATGCTTCACGTACTACTTGACTAGCACTACTCAACTCTAGCAATGGTTGTGTCGCTATCCAGCTATTGAAAAGAGAACCTATGCGGCAAAACCTAAACTCCAGACAGGAATGTATCGTTATCTAGCTACCAGAAAGGATAACTATATGACAAAAACCCTTTCTCCTGCGTTTTTGATCTGTGAACTAGGGTAAGTTTTATATATAAGTATCTCAAAACTTATTATCATAACTTTTATACTAACATTTATTATTTCAATATACCTTGTAGAGTTTCTATTTAATTACATTTATTATTATTGTGAATAACATGAACCACATAGTTCTGACAAGTTACCACGATTCCATAAAATTTAATAATAAGGATTTACCACTCATTCAATTAGCCAATAAAAAGTGTATAATCTTTCTTGGTATTATTCTCATATAGTGAAGAATTGTAACGATATTATACGAATAACAAATTTACGTATAGAATAATGCATTCTGGTATTTTACAGCTATTAGGCACTTGCATAGATCAGGTGAGTATAGGTTAGGTTCTCGACTGAATCCTGAATTCATTCGCTAAATAATATTTTTATTGTGAATTTTTAACATTTATATGAATAAAAAAATATGTATATCTATGCCGTGTGTGTAAAATGTCACATATAAGAATGAAATTCTTTACTTTTGGCACAGTCTGATTAGACTGTTCTATCAGCCTGTGTTATCACTATAGATGGCATCTTTCAGTAAAGTGACTCTCATATCGATATTGGGTAATAAATACTATCTTTCTTGCACTTTTAGAACTTTCAATTAAAGAACAGTTCTATTAAGTAATTACACAATACAGAGATAATTTCTTAAAAGCGTAACTTTACTGTTTCAAAACGGTTTTAAAAGCATTGATAATATTGGGAAAAATGTGGATTTGGCATTTAGTCAGTGCATGGTCTACTTTTAGTGAGTATATTGTAATTATTGTTCTATCGTGGCAAATAAATTATGTGACATGGCAGAAAAGTGAATTGTGATTTGACTTCCAAACACCTATTTATGTCATAGGAATATTATTGGGTACACTGTTATAAATGTTCTAGAATTTATGAATTTTTTACTTTACGTGTCTAATGGAAAACTATATTAAACTTATGCTACTTTTGAGTTAACATATTATGAATTGTTAAAAAAAATTAATTGAAACTTCTCAAATTTATTTTTAAAATAAAAAAACTGTAATAGAATCTTCAGTCACAAGTAACCGGATAATACTTCCCTTATCCAAAACATAAAACTATTTCTTTCGCAAGTTTCAGAATCTACATATATAACTATCGCAAGTTTTCTAAAATAAATTTTTAAATAACATATTTTTTTCATTGTCGATGATATTTTTGATTTCTAAAAATAAATTAAACCTGTACGAGAGATGAGGTTAGTTTATAGAGATTATTTGGCTACTTGGTTAAAATGATTACTTTGTCTCATTCATTAGATATCAAGATAATTTAATACAATAATTGTCGCACTTGACAACGCAACATTCTGTCTTTCGTTTCTTCTTTTTATATCCTGACTGATCGATACAAATCTTTCTAAGAATTATTTATTATAGTACACGAGAACATTTATATATTGATGTTAGTAGTAATCATGATCAAATTTTAGGATTCTTCTTTTCTAATTTGTTAATTTATGAGTCACGTGTTTCGGACAATTCCGGCAGAAATATCTGAAATCAAGTCCACAGAAATATATAAGAACATATGATTTGTCCTAAAATGAAAAAAATCTTGAACTTTCTAAAAAGTTAGCGAAAAATTTAACTAAACTGGAAACTGATTAATTTTCATGATGATTAATTTTACTGACGGAATTGCATTCAAGCTATGTTTTGATTTTAATTATTTGTCACCTTACTTGTTATAAAAAGAAATAAAAGACTAATGAAAATATAGCCCAATTCATTTTCATCTATCTTAGATAAGTAAGACTATTAAAAATTCATTCATGCATAAATAATTTCTAAAATATGTAGAATGTTTTTCAAATCTATAATGATTTGGAAAAAATTAATCTATACTATAACATAAAGGAATGTCTTGATTGACTAAGTGACTGACTGATGACTCATCTACCACAATGGGAAAAAAAAGTACATTTTGTGGTTCAAAATAACACTTATCAGATAATCATCATCGATTTAGAGATTCTTGTTTTAAAAAAAACGCTTCTAAAGTTTCGAAAAGAGTTATCAATCCCGTTTGTCGTAGATGGATTTTTGAAAATAAACAAGCAATAATTCATATCAGACTTTATCGTAACATTAAATAATGCTAAAGTAAGTCGAGAACTTGCGGAAGATTTCGAAAGCAGTTCTAAATCGACTAAAAGGAGGATATAGATGATGTGGAAAAATGAGTAGAAGTTAATATTTCAACATGTAACACATTTGTTTTAATCAAAATCAGTAGTGTTTTTTGATTTGTTAAACTTGTGATCCAAACCCAAATTTGACATTTTGATACGAAAACAAAGTTACACGCCGTACCAGAGATGGGCACGTAATTTACTCTAGGTGATTCATTCCGATTATTACAGTATTTTACGTCTCTAATTTTTTACATAGCGTATTTTTTCTGTGCTGGGGGTATATTTTACTGCTGCATGATACAAAACTGTGAGAAAATACAGTCAGGTCTTATGGTGGTTCGACCGTAGCTAGGAAGATCTTGGAAAATTGATTAATTACCTCTTTAAAAAATTTTAATGCAGTTATTTAATACATAATATTAGAGAAACATGTTCACTTTGCCGAGAAAAAATTTTAAAATATAAAATATCTTCTTAGTACCAATTACTGTAGGTTAAAGTTCAATGCAGTTTTTTCCAAGTTCACTCACTAAAAATGATCGTTATTAAGAAAAGATTGCTCATTTTCTTCTCTAAACAATTTTGAAATACTAAGACGAAGAAATCAGTCTCTCATTTTCTGATTGTTAATCACAAATGTTGAAAAATTGAATAAGATTTATAAACAAATAGATGTAGTCAAAAAATGAGAAAATAATATGAAAAGTTAAGACTGTGGAGTATTTTGAAATCACATAAAGAAGAAAATAAGCCATAATTTTTAAAAATCCGATAATTTTTAGAGTAAACTTGGAAAAAACTGCATTAAACTTTGACCTAAAGTAATTGATACTAAAAAAGACAATTTTTATACTGTTAATTTTTTCCTCGATAAAATTAAAATTTTTCTCTTAGAATATGTATCGAATAAGAGCTCAAACAGTTTCTAAAATGGTAAGTAATTAAGTTTGGCAAGAGATTCCTAGCCACAGCCGAACCTTGTTAAATTATGAAATTCAAATGTTATATTTAAGGTTATTATTCCAAGAGATAGCACTTTATTGATTCAAGTTAAATTTTGAATGCATATTACAAAGCGTAATTGACTGATTAACTTCTGTAACCAGTTATTATTGACCGACAAAGTTAAACGGTAGTTAACTCCCATTAATCATGGTTGAAACTGTGGTGGAACACAAAGTATTCATTAAATAAAGCTAAACAATGGCTAAGAATCCAATCACTGTTGATGAAATTTGGCCTTATTTCCAAATTTTGTCACTGTCTACTTTATCAGAACACAAGTCTCTCTATTAGATAGGATACTTCTCTGTCACGTGTCCTTGTAGAAAATTTAAGACTCTTAAATCGCGTGAATCAATTAATTTGAATTTAATGAATTCGAAAACTTTCTGTGGAAAAAGATACGCTTTCAACTGTGCCATGATTCGAACATGGATCTTTTGATTGCCGGTCAACTACTCTAACTAACTAAGTTCTGACGAAGTATTTTAGACAGCGACAAAATTATGAACTAAACCATCTAATTAAAAAATATTAAATACTGTTAAGCAATGCTGTAAAGGCAATAAAACTAGGTTTTTTTGTTGGTTAGAGCAATCGACCAGCAATCGAAAGGTCCTGGCTCGAATCCCGGTACAGTCAAAATCGTCTCTTTTTAAAAAAATATTTCGAATTCATCGAATTGATATAAAAGTATTAGAGCCTATAGAAAGTCGAAAATAATATTTACGACCTGCTTGGTACTGAGCCGTTTGTTGCGTCGGCGTTCAGACAGTACTGATCTAGCTACAGGGGGAAAAAGGCCGACTAAACGGTACTAGTTTCTACGTTAACCGTACTCGAACAGCAGGTACCACGTCAACGCTGCAGACTTGCGGCATGCAATCATTACAGATAACTTGGCCTAAATGCATACAATTTTGCAAAAAGTAATCATAAAAAAATGAATACAGTGTTATAACTGCAATTTGCGTGAATATACACTAACGTCGCGGAAATTGTGCGCACGGCAATTGTCATCGCTATTAAAAATCACTGCTGACTTTGAACCACGATATCTCGGTGAAAAAAAGAGATAGGGCATTTTTAAAAATACATTTGGAAAGCTTATGAAATTCCACGTCTAGTGATGCTCAATAAATATTTTTTTGACTTTCTGAAAATAATACAACACGTGAGGAGTTAAAAAAAAAAATTCAAGATTTTTTCAAATTTTCTACCTCAACTTCAACTTTTTGCATGACCTAGGAAAAATGTTTCCAAAATCTGAAAATTATACGACATAGAATCTAAAATCTTATCTTTAATTTAAGTCAAGAAAACTTGAAAACTATTCACGGGTACCCGAGATACGATTCAAAATGTTCAATCGTATCTGAGTTGAATTTTAATCGACGATTACGGTTCTCGGCCGGTTTGTTGCTCGCCTCCTTCGTTGAAGCACGACCGAATAGGCCACGTACAAAGGTGGCGCTTAAGTGAAGCCCTCTTATATGTATTTTTGATTCTGTTCATTAGTAATTTTTATTTCTGATTATTCTAAATTTTAAACAATATTTATTGTTATTTGTGATTATTAAAAATGATTTAAATCCAATATTATCCCCATATTAACGAATAGAACAATGATATGTAAACATTTTTTATTTCTTAAAATTCTTATAAACTAGAACATTAATAAAAATTTTATTAGTCATTGTAAATATAAACTAAGAATGGAAGGAAATTAAATAAAGGAAACACGTTCTTGGATCAATGAACATATAAGAGAGCTCCACTTAAGAGCCACCTTTGTGCGTGGCCTATTCGGTAGTGCCTCAACGAAGGAGGCGAGCAACAAACCGGCCGAGAACCGTGATCGTCGATTAAAATCAACTCAGATACGATTGAACATTTTTAATCGTATCTCGGGTACCCGTGAATAGTTTTCAAGTTTTCTTGACTTAAATTAAAGATAAGATTTTAGATTCTATGTCGTATAATTTTCAGATTTTGGAAACATTTTTCCTAGGTCATGCAAAAAGTTGAAGTTGAGGTAGAAAATTTGAAAAAATCTTGAATTTTTTTTTTAACTCCTCACGTGCTGTATTATTTTCAGAAAGTCAAAAAAATATTTATTGAGCATCAATAGACGTGGAATTTCATAAGCTTTCCAACTGTATTTTTAAAAATGCCCTATCTCTTTTTTTCACCGAGATATCGTGGTTCAAAGTCAGCAGTGATTTTTAATAGCGATGACAATTACCGTGCGCACAATTTCCGTGACGTTAGTGTAACGCAAAATGAAGTTACTTATTCATCTTTACAAATTCTCCAAACATTTTGAATGTTTTCAAATATTCTGAATTTTCCAAACATTGGCAACTTGAAATTAGTGAATATTCTCGAGTTAATTGAGTTTACCTATGTAATCAGTCCTTATAATCTATTTTTTAAATTCGAGAGATAGAATTCTGACAGCACGTCGTTTATGAAGTCCGCCATGTTGACTTATATGTACACCACACTATAAATAGCGCGCTTAAACGGAATTAGGGTACCACCAAGCCAGAAATGCGAGTAGATTCAACTCGGTTGTCGAGCTTGACTTGAAGCGGAGTTACCAACTCGGCCATCTAGGGTTAACGCAAATAGGAGTTTTTCCTCGTGTCGCGAGTATTTCCACTGGTGAGCAGTAAACGGACAGCATCGACCTGATTGTGAACTCCGGAAGACCACAGGCATTTCCGCCTGGGTTTGGCCAAGCATTATCATACAATAAAATGCAACATTTTTTGACACAAAGAATGTACGTCACGAAGAACTCTGTCATAATCCCATGAAAATCGTGTTTCAGCAAAATGGTGTGGATTTTTTAAGTTTTAGCCTTTGATATCCGGAACAAAAGTCTTCCAGGGTACAATCCTCCATATTAAGTATTTCGGCTTTCAGAGAACAACATACAGCTTCAGCCTTTTCTTAAATCAAGTCCACCATAAATCAAGTAGTGCTATAATTTTTTGAAACGTGTATATAGTAATGTAATTAAATGGATACAGGAACTCAGAGTTAGTTCTCGACTGCTCTCAAAATCCATCTCAGCTACCTTAATCAGTACACTGAGAAAAAAGAATATTCGAATCAAAGAATATTTCTTTGATTCAAATAAATGGTTGAGCTGGATGGTGACGAATAAATATTTTTTTAGATCAAAGAAATATTTTTATTGTCTTTGAAAAATGAATAATTAAAGCAAAAAAATGTTTTTCTAGTACTATTAAATATTCATTAAATTGAATAAATATGTTATTAACATTGTGTAGCAATTATTTGATAAGAGAAGTAAATTCTTTGATGTAAAATGATGTGATGCATCTTCAAAGAAACAATACATTAATTCAAAAAAATTTGCATTGGTTCAAGTAAATTTGTTTTCCATTCCAATATCTGATTCCTTGTTTGTAATGAGCGAATTTTAAATTGAGAGAAATATTTCTGTGAAATGAGGAGATAATTTTTGGTAGGATTAAATAATTATTTGCTCCGAAGATGTGATTTACTGTTTAAAATGGTCAAGTAGTAAAGTGTATTGAGTAATAATGGATGCAAAGAACGATAATGTTGCCTATGGTAAGTCAGAGATTTGTGTCAAAAAGATGTTACTGATATGAATAAACGTGTTTTGAAATTTAAGAAATTATTTGATAAATTTAAAGTAATATAAACTTCATGAATTGTAAGGAGTCAAGTATAAACGTTGTCATGGTTCTCTTAAATAACAAAAAAATTCTTACCTCTAACCTGCCATTTGTCATCCGATACATACATATATAAACATCATACAATTTCATTCACACCATTCAGTCGCAGCCAATCATATTTTATATCACAAATACACTTAAATATACAACTTCGCAAATATTAACTTAATAATTAAAACTTATATATAGGACGATACGCTTTCGTCGAATCACGCACACGCTCGCTTACAATCCTGAGACATAAAATTTGGAACTTTCTTATCGCTCGCTTACAATCCTGAGACATAAAATTTGGAACTTTCTTATATAGTGACTGCAAGAGTTATTCAGAGCTTGTGAGAGAAATGTGTCGTTACTAGAGCTTTTGAACCTCACTCAAGTAAAAATAAATCAATTATTTTTATAAATTATTCATAAAATATTTTTTTAAATTATTATAATTACGATTATTGATAAATATATAATATAATTATTAATTAATATTTAGTATACATTTTTATTATAACTATACGTATGAAGTTTAATGAAACTAAATTTTAAAATATATATTCAAAAATTACATTAATATAAAAAAGAATCTTGTGTAAAAACATTTAAATGGAAATTCTTTTATTTTCTGTGTTGTATAGTTTCAGAATATAAATTATACAATTGTGAATTCCAAATTATTATTGTTCCTAAGAAATTTATGTAAAATCTAAATCTTGTGTAGATTTTTGAGATTTTATGTTATAAATTTATCAAGACTTTTGCTGTTTGAATTTTTGTAAAATCAATTGAATTTAAAAAACCTAAGTGAAAAATAAAAAAGTAATTATAATTGAATTAAGTTTTAAATGATATATTTGATATTGTAAATCGAAACGAATATTTCCTTTGAAGAGACTGATAAATCTTCAACCCTATGAAATATATTTCACATTTGAAAGTATGTATATGTATGTTTATATCAACTATGACAAACAGTTGAATAGAAAAAAATGGATACTACGGTGGGACGAATATTTGTTTGGAATGATACATTTCAAGTTGATAATGGGAGCGAATGTTTCTTAGAACGGGAATGATAAATTTTCAATTCTATAGAAAATATGTTTCATGTTTAAAAAACATGTAATCATAACAACTACGCCAAACGTTTAAATGGAATAAACAAATTTTATAAACGAAAAATACCACAGATTTTTCAAAAAAATACTTCTTTCTTTTAAAAAAATGATTTGTTTGGTCTAAATTATTCCATATTCATAATGCAGGCGAATATTTCCTAGGAGGAATCCAATAAACATTTAATTATATGAAATATGTTTCAAGTTTAAAAAATATGTTATCATAACAAATATGGCAAACCTTTAAATTAAATAAACAAATTTTTTAAACGAAAAATACCTACAGTTTTTTCAAAAAAATATTTCTTTCTTTTAAAAAATTGGTTTTTTTGGTTTAAATTATTTTATATTGATAATGTAGGCGGATATTTCCTAGGAGAAATCTAATAAAGATTTAATTCTACAAAATATGTTGCAAGTTTAAAAAGATTGACAATTGTAACAATGATGCCAAACATTTATGTAAAAGAAATTATTTATTTTAACTGAACGTACTTGCAGTCATTTCAACAAAATATCATTTTTTTAAAAATAAATGTTCTTTTTTGAAAATTTCTTTCAACTAAAGAAATAAATATTAATGTAAACACAATATTTTATTCATATGAAGAAACGTTACATTGATATACATGTATCAACTCTTTGAATCGAATAAATATCTTCCTAAATTAATTAATGAATGCCTCAATTAAATAAATATTTCCTTGATTCAAGAAAACCTAAAGCTTGATTCATCCATGGATAAATTATTTGATTCAAATACGTCTTGTTGAATTCAAAAAATAGGATTTATTGAATCAAATAAATATTTCTTTGAGTGCGAAAACAAGATTCAAATAAACTAGGTACTTAGTTTCAAAGAAATGAATTGGTTGAGTTAATTCGCTCACATTCACAAGCAAAGAAATATTTCTTTGTATTGAAGAAATGCCTATCAAATAAATTATTTCTTTGAATTAAAGCACGCGTTTCATGCTTCTAAAAAATATTTAATTGAATTGGGTAACGAATTGTTTGATACAAAGAAATGGAATCAATTAAATACATTTCTTTGGATCTAAGAATCTTTTTTCTCAGTATATATTTACGCATGGTCGTGCATCCTTTATGTAAAATCTGAATATATTGACGCTCATATTTTCGTATATTTTTTGGTTTTCATGCGTGTGTATGTATGTGAGTATATGTACGCTTCCATGTATGTACATAAAGTTAGAAATGCTTTGTAAACCATCTGATCCAATTTGACCCGGACTGGTTAAAAAAAAAACATTTTTATGTATTTTAATACAAATCTTTATTTTAGATCGTAGTTATAGAGATTCTGGTTAAAAATAGATCTTAAACTGGCCCCAGGAACCAAATTAAATTTTTTAAATTAAAACATATTTGTTATTCTGGATCTTTATTTCTATCTAAATATGTGGGCGGTTTTGGGCCTTAAAAGCGTTTAGCGCGTTTAACGTCTGGGATCCATAACAATTAAAATAAAGAAATCAAGGTTCCCTTCAGACAAATAATTGAACATCGAGAAAAAATTGGCTTCATCCCACATTCAAACCGGGGTCCCCACTTCACATGAATGCACAGAGAGAAATTTGAGGTTTCACTGACCAAAGTTTTTTTGTTAAAATCGTCTTTACAAAAATTTTAAAGTTCTCATGACAATCATGGTAGTGGCTGTCATACATTGGAAAAAAAGTCCATCGTAAAGCCGCGCATAGAGTTTAGTTAAAATGACTAAGTCTACGGACAGTAAATACCCAGCCAAAATTATTTTTGAGGTTATAGGTATGTTTCTCTTAGTTATCAAAATACGAATTCAATTTGATTAGAAAAAATAAAGTTTCACCGAAAAGATCTAAGAAAAATAATCCGGTATAATGATATTTATGATAACTTTCGTCGATTAAGTTAAAAAATTGTCACTTTTTTCATCACCATAAACTTTTTTTGACTGACTATAGTTTTGACAAAATACGACGAGACAGCAACATTGGAACGCATTGCATTGTCCCCGAACAAAATCGTTTATCATTTAGAAAGAATTGTCAAACTATATTTATAATAGAATTATTTACCTGATAATGCTTGGCACGGTGAAATATAGTCCAGGAATCGAGAACGAGAATTGGCAGGATTCAACTTAGGCTGCATATCTTTTTGGAAGTAACTACTTATCTCCAGTGCAGTGCAAGTTAAATTGTGTGACTATTACAAGATTTAATAGTTGTCACGACAGGCTTACCTCGTTGTAAAAAATGAAAGTTACACTTGATTTGTCTAGCGCAACAGCGAACGCTGCGGTTGTAGTAACCAAAGGAGCTTGGCAGTACACATAAAGAAAATGTACGTGTACTAACCGTTGGGGTACGTATAAAGCTCATTCTAATCATCAACTTTGGTCACAACAACCGAATACACAAAAAAGTCCAAATTACTGTCATGATAACTATAAAAGTAGTAGCTTCTCTCAACTTTTTCGGTCAAGGCAACTACTGTACAAAAAATTTATGTGCTATGTGCACAGGAACCAAAGCCGATTTCTCTCAGTGTGGTACGATAACTGATCACGTCTCCGATGCCTTAGCAGATCCTTCCTGGTTCTTCATAGTCGCTTACTATCTTTGCAATTAATTCTTATAATTATTCCATAACTCTTCTCTTTAAATTATGAAAAATACCTCGTAATACCCCCCCCCCCCCCCCGCCCTATGTAATTAACCATAATAAAATATATTTTTCTTACTACCCTAGTCGAAAGTACGTGGTTTCGGCACCAATTTCACGGCAGAAAGTCTAACTTTCATGCATTGGTCAAGCTATATGCGCGCCCTCTATAATAGCGGGAGTAAAAACGTCAATAACCTCAAGCGTCAAAATTTGTCCGCTCTCTGCTAATGTTTATTAGTGGCAATGAGTGAATATTATTTAGAATGTAATAGTAGTGACTGAAGTGTAACAAAAATAAAAAATAAAAAAATGAATAACATATCATCTGATGAATCGAAAGATGAAGAAGAAATTAATAAAAACTTTGAAACTAAAGCTCAATTAATAGTAGAAACTCACACCTTACCCAAAAAGTCCGTTGACAGATACATCCTAGTCTATGATAATTACCAAAGATGGAAACAAGGAAGTAGAAATCTAAACCTTAATTTATAGATGTATTTGATGCCTGCCCCCTCGACCAGCAGCACTCGCTCCGCTCGTGTCGCAAATGTCGGGGCAGGCATCAATATATTCCAATGGACAAATGCAATTGTTTTCGTACTTTCGACTGGGTAGCAAGAAAAATAGTATACACTACATGGGCAGAAATTTGAGAGCTCTGAACTGCGTGCCATGATGGCCTCGGCTTCGCCTCGGGCATTATGGCGCGCAGTGCAGGAATCTCAACTTTCTGCCCTTGTTATGTAATATACTATTTCAAATTCGACAGACCGAGTTCTGACAGTAGGTCATATATGAAGTCTGCCATGTTGACCTATATACCACACTACACATAGCACGTAAAAACGACAGTAGGGGTACCGCCAAACCCGAAATGCAAGTAGATTCAACTCGGTTATCGAGCTTGACTCAAAGCAGTGTTACCAACTCGGCCATCCCGGGTTAACCCAACTCAGAATTTTTTCCAGTGTGCTCGATGCAACACAATGGGACAAATATTTATGATAAAATAAATCAAGTCTTTTCTACTGATAACTACTCATAACAATTGATGATTCTCTTAAGAAATTTGATTAAAAAATGCCCTGTCTGGTTATTTTTAGGCGTAGAAACTTGGGTGTTTTAACGTAACAAACTGTTCATAAGTAATTTTTTACCTCTTTTTTAAAAAAATATCGATTACGATCCGGTATTATTATTGTAATTAATAAACCTATTCACAAATTTTTGTTCTTACATACATTTTTAAACAAAAAATTCCGCTTTTCTTGTGGAATATATTAAAAATTACTTAGACGTAGCTCCTTCATATCTTTTGATAACAAACGATGACTTGTTAAACAAATTATCAGACTTTTTACTAATGTACAGATAACACATTTTTAAAATTCTTCATCGAAGCCAGCAATTTTGAAAATTATCTCATAACTTTCGAAAAACTTTCTAGCTATGTTTCTACTATTGCAAAAGCCAGGTACTTGTTTTGGAATGTCCACAATTAAGCGAAGTTGTTGACAGATTTAACTATTAACGAGTTCTTTACTGGCATTGCAAACATCTTTCTTCACATCTGTTTCACATCCCCAGGTTTCATTTGTCAGCCGATAGCTAATGTTCAGTACGCCATTCATTAGTCGACAACGTGACTAAATTTGGATTAATTCATGGCCTTAAATGCTTTCTTATTTTCATAAATTTTCATGATTTGCGTTTAATTACATTTTTATTAAAATTCTTTAGCATAGTCAAACATTATTGGTAGACAATTTTTTGGGAAACAAGGTCGAGGATTTTTCCAAACCACTAGCGATTATCATTATTTCAGGCAATCAAGACAAAGAGTAACCAAGGACATTGAAAAGAGACTTCCACCAGGATTTTTAAAATCTTCGAAAAGTTACTTGTAAGAGTTAAAGCCGGACGTGCCATCACTACTATATTTTAATATCAATTTTAAATACTTCATATTTTCAGGTTCGACTTCTATCAGCCATGCAGCAGTATGATATAAAAGATCTGGAAACCGAACGGTAGCAGCTGTTCTAGCTATCTGCCTAATAGTAATTGATATTCTAGATGATTACTTGGAAAAAGTCACCTGAAACTGTGATCATTTGAACTAGTTGAGATTGTAACTGTCTGTATTTATATTTATAGGATCCCTGATAAGAATTATTCATGTTCCCAAATATAAGAATGAAAAAATATATTAAAATTATATTATACACATTTGTGTTCAGGTTGTAAACATTTTCTAACAAGGAATGTGTTTTAGGTGTCCGCCTTCGATTTTGTCCTCCTTTAAATATGTGATAGAGCATCAAAAACTAAGAGACACGTATTTTTTCCTATCTGCCCAAAATGAATTTTGTGGGGTGAAATGAGCCCCTGAAGTTTCGCTCAAAAATGATATTTTTATTATTTTAAGCACTTATAGCCGACCGATTTGAATGAAACTTGGCAGTAATTATGTGTATTATATGAGAGTACTGATATTATTACATCCTTATCAAAGGGCTAATCACCCTTCGCAATCATAAGTTGCTAATTAAATATAATAATTTAAACTACCCTCATAGAAACTTCACGGAACAATTAAGAAATTTATGAAATCAAAGCTGTGTTTATTATTCTCAAATTATTCACTGTTGAGTTAACATTATCTTATAATGCTGCCTAAACTTTTAGCAATTTATTTGCTAATCTAGAAGTAGATGGTAACATAAATGAATTCAGAAAATTGCTGTCTTACAAGGATATTATTTACCATATTGTACAATGTGAATTGTATAAATGTACATACTACATTAGTTACTACATTACAATTAATTCTTAAATGATTTTAGATAACAATGTAACGATATATTAAGGCTCATATTTGTCGTAGTAGTTATATTCGTGGAAAAAATGTTTTAAACAAAGAGGTTCTTTGCACCATGAGCATCTGACTATTGGTATTTGATCTCAGTATGCATATTTTATTTATGTATTCTCAGAAAAAGCGAAGTCAACGGGATGTTTGAAGTCTCCTAACCTAATTTCTATATACCCACATTTATACCAGGAATACTGAAAAAGATTCGTATACCGAGAAGAAGATAGCTGATTATGAATCAAGGATTGAAGTTTAATAATATTATTTCGTAAATGGAAATTAATGTCTTGTAACATGGCACTCCATGAGCCCCTGCAAAACGGCAACCGTGCTCACAACGCGGCAAGTGAGATAAGCGGAGTGGCCTATGTACAGGCGATCACACTGAGCGCAGACGCAGCATCCCCACCGATCAGCCATGGACCAGAGTGGGAGGCTGGATCCACAAGGATAAAAGCGGAATGCTGAGTCTGGAGAAGCATTCTGACGGCTCGCGAGCGAGCTGCAACCACCCTCAGAGAGACTTCGGGGCAGGTTGAAGGTTTTCTGCCTTCAACCGAGTTTTGAAGAATCTCTTGAGATCCTTCGGGGCAGGCTGAGAGTTTTCTGCTCTCAGGCGAGTTTTGAAAGATCTCACGAAATTAAGGTACGCTGGGCAGGGCCAGAGTTTTCTGCTCTGAGTCCGAGTTTGGCACCCTTTATTTTCAGGGCGACTCCAAGCAATCTTTTATGAACCAGAAGTTCACTAAAAGAAGGCTTGAGGAGCCTAGGCTGCGGCAACACGCGAGAAATCAGAAGATACCTTTTGAGCTTTGTAAAATTGAACAGCGCAGATTTCCGAATTAAATCGTCGATTAAATTAGGGCATTATAGCTACGGTTAAATTCATTTTTCAGATGTCGAGAATTGTATCGCGGTAAATTAAGTAGGTTACGCTAAGGTAGGGCAATCCCTCTATTTGATTGAATCTTTGGAAGAATAGCTAAAAACTGTATTAATAAACATTTTGTAAAGAGGGATTGAATGAATTAAATTGTGGAAAATTGAATCTTTGTTAGATTAAAATATGCGCCTTATTTCTCCTCCCGTGGAAAACCCAAAATTAGTCTGGAAATAAATATAGAGATTAATGAATCTTAAAGATAAAATAAGAAGTTAAAAGTTACATTGGCGTCCAACGTGGGGCCACGAGGAGTCGAAAGAGAAATAGGAACTAGGATAAATAAAATAAGTTAAGAAAAACAAAAAAAAAATTTGTATTACAACAATAATGAAAATAGGACATTGGACAACTGCAAATGATAAGGGCAAACCAATGAATCCATTAGATTTGTTTAACGGACAAGTACCTTTCAAGAGGATATACTTGCAACCGCCAACGAGCCAGAGAGTAGTGCCAAAGGGAATGAAAAACTTGGACAAATTCTTATCTTCAAATAAAGAAACAAAGGATAGGAAAAATAAACAGAATCCAAGGGAAGGAAAGCAGAAGGGTTAGGTACACTATTCAAACGATAAACAGGATAGTTAAAAGCTGCGTAGGAGAAAATGAGTCGTCAAGGGCTAAGATCATCGAGGGCAGAGGATAGTCTTTCGAGAGATGAGCACGCAGAAGATAACATAGAACAAAGTGAGCTGGATCAAACGATAGTAGAGATACCGGAAGAAAGTAGATCCACCAGCAGCACAGATCAAGGGGGGCACACCACAAAGAGAAAACAAACAATGGAGGGACCTCCCGAGTCAATAATAAAGAAGTTGGAAGAGTTAGGAAGGCGAGTAAAGAGGATGGTCGAGGAGGAAAGGAAGAGAAAAGAAAAACTAGAAGCAGAAAAAGACAAGGACCTACTGAGGAAGCTAACGAGGATGGAAGCGGGAATCAATCGCTCTCTAGAGATAACCACGGGAGTTACGCAAACTCTGGAAGAAAGAAGTACGCGCATAGAAGCCCAATTCAGCAGACTGGAGGCTCAGCAGACAAGAATGATAGAAAGGATGAATGCTGAAGAAGGGAGAAGAGAGGAATGCACAGAACCAGAAAGAGGCTTGAGCATCAAGTATATACTTCCCGAGTTCCGGGGAGATACGAGTCCAATTCGCTACATGAATCAACTCAGGCAATATTGGGAGGCAGTCAAACCTAGAGATAACGATACGCATTATCTAATAGAAAGGTCGCTATCAGGACCACCTGGTGATTGGTGGCAAATAATAAAAGATGAAGTTGGTAATCTCCAAACGTTCCTGGACAAATTTTCCCGTAGATTTTGGAATGAGCAAGCTCAGCATGAGCTAAGGAGAAAACTGGAGTTTGGATATCATCATATCGGAAAGACAGGATCTAGAACGGAATATGCAATCCGCTTATATGCGGAGGCCAAGGAATTGCGTCCAGTGATGTCACCGAGTGAAATTATCCAGAAACTCGCTAGACACTTTGATGAAGAAATAAAATATGCGATTATTGGACGTGGAATCACACACATAGACAGTCTAGTGGAACTGCTGGAAAACTTTGATAGGATCGGTCCCAGCAACGTAAACAAGGTAGAGACGAGAGAGGGAAGGATACGAGAAGAAGTCCACCAGAATCAACAAGCAAATAGATATAATGAGCAACAATCCTGGAGATCACAACCTAGAGGGAATGTCCACAACAAGGTGGAGTATCAGCAGCCTCAAAGCACACCATCGTGGCAGAGGAACCAACGAGAAAACTACTCGAATCGGATAGAAAGAGAAACCAAAGGCAAGAGGGAAACGGAAATCAACGAGCCAACGAGAGACCTATCGAGAAGAAATCATGGATAAACAATCCACAATCTGCATATCAAGTACGAAATATAAAAATAGAGGAAGAAATACTGCAAGAGGACAATGAAGAGAAGGAAACGGCTGATACGGAATCGGGAAACGAATATCAGCCACGTCTATAGATCAGGAAAATCATTTGATAGACGTGGCACGAGCAATCACAGCACAGAACAACATGCTACAACACCCCAGAGAGGAGCTTCTGGAAGAATCGGAGGAAAGGGGAATAAGAAAGCGTACTAAATGTTACATAGCAAACATCCTCATGGGAGGAATACTTACGACAGCACTAATAGATACCGGAGCCGAAGTCACGTGTCTATCTGAAGAGTTCGTAGACAAAAACAAAGAGAGAATGCAAGCATGTCCAACACTACCAGTGAATGGAGTAACCCTAGTGGGGCCCATGGGAGGAAAACCAATTCGACTAAGGAAACAGATCTACGTAGATATCCAGCTGCCGAACTATCTAATCCAAGTCGTCTTCCTAGTGGTTCCAAAACTCTCTAGACCATGCATTATTGGCATTGACTTACTAGATGAATTCAGAAGTCAAATCGACCTGGACAGCAAAACTATATCATTTCCACTCCTCGAGGAAGACCATCAATCAGGATCATGAACGAGGACACTATCAAGCAGCCTGAAAGAGAAACACAGGTAATAAACTCTATCACAAATCTAGGAAATGAGGCAGAAGTGAGCAAGGAAGAAATACAAATGAAGGTACAAGAAACAAACCTCATCAGCTCCAAGGAAAAGAAGCAGCTTGAAGACCTTCTCTGGAAACATAAAGCAGTATTTAAGAAGACACCCGGCAGGCTGACCACGTATCAACACAAACTACTGGTAAAAGTAAATCAAGCCTTCATTGGAAGGAGTTACCCGGTGCCGATGGCCTACCGCGATAAAGTGGATCAAGAGATAAAAAGTATGCTGGAGATGGGTATAATCCAACGATCAAGTAGCCCATACATCAATCCAATAGTGCCTGTCGTAAAAAAAGATGGAACAGTAAGATTATGTCTAGATGCCAGGAGATTAAACGACATCCTGCTGGAGGACTGGGAATGTCCAGAACCTGCAGAGATACTATTTCAGAAGTGTAGGGGAATGAAGGTTATGTCAAGTCTCGATATGACCAGCAGTTTCTGGCAAGTACCTCTCGAAGAAAATTCAAAGCAATATACAGCATTCCAACATCGAGGAAAAAGTTATGAATTGAACGTCGTCCCATTTGGCCTAAAAACCAGCACCGCGGCGTTAGTAAGAGGATTGGACAAAGCACTGCAAGGAATCGGGGACCACATAATCTCATTCGTTGATGACACCCTGGTCACATCAGAATCTGTACAACAACATCTTGAGCATATTGAGGAGCTCTTGAAACGACTAGAAAAGAATAATTTAACCCTTAACTTAAGTAAATCAAATTTCTTCAAAAAAGAAACAAAATTTCTAGGCTTCGTAATAACGACCGAAGGAATCCAACCAGACCCAGACAAAGTACAGGGGATCACTGACTTTCCAACACAAAAAATTTTAAACAACTGAGAGGCTTCCTAGGACTGGTAAACTTCTATTCGAAATTTAGTAGCAAACATGCAGAAGAGACAGTACCCCTCCTACATTTAATAAAAAAGGGAGTACCATGGAAATGGGATGAGAACATGCAAGATCATTTCAACAGAGTCAAACAACTATTTAGCAGAGCTATAACCCTATACTTTCCAGATCCAAAGAGGCCGTACTATCTGGAGAGAGACGCGAGCAATTACGCGCTAGGAGCGATATTATACCAAAAGAACCAGAGAAAGGAAAAGGAAATAATCACACTAGCCAGCAGAACCCTTAAAGGTCCTGAATTATCATATTTCACCACAGAGAAGGAACTCCTAGCAATTGTATGGGTACTACAAAAATTCAGGACATACTTACAAGGAGCTCATATAATAAATCGGACAGATCACATGGCACTGACCTTCTTGAAGACATGCAAATTCACGAATACACGTCTGACTCGCTGGATTCTAGCCATACAGGACTACGATATTACAATAGAACACTGTCCAGGAAAAGAAAACACTGCAGCTGATCTGCTTGGTAGACAGCATCCAGAGAAAGACTGGGAGAAGGAAAAAGACATAACCCAGGTTACAATAAACGCACTCAAATATAAATGGTCAAGTGAGCTGGAGAATGATCTGAAGAACATACAAAAACTCCAAAGAGAAGATACGCGGGTTAACAAAATTATTCAAACATTAGAGGAAAATACAAAGCAGACATCTCGCTTCTCAATTAACAAGGGAATATTATGTCAAAAATCACAAGAAGGAGAACGAATATACTTACCAGCCAAAATTCTAAAGAGGTTAATCTGGGAATGTCATATGGCATATGGACACACAGGAGCAGACAAAAATCACAGAATCATCAAAGAATACTTCTACTATCCACGATTGGCGAAAATAATTCGGCAGACTCTCAGCACGTGTGATTCATGCCAACGAAACAAGATCTCGACGAAATCTGTATCCTTCATCCTAGAATCCGTCCAACCGGAAAAGCCACTGGAACTACTGTCAGTCGACTTCTTCGGGCCACTGGTGAAAACAAAATATGGATATGAATATATTTTGGTGGTTATGGATACATTTACAAAATACACAAAGCTATACCCAATGAGAAAGGCAACCAGTCAAGCTGCTATACGGAAGATAGATGATTTCATAAAAAACATAGGGAAACCACAAAAAATACTAGCGGACCGAGGTACACAATTCACGAGTAGGAAATGGAAAGAGGCACTAAAGGAAAGAGAGATAAGATTAATTCTGACCTCTATTCGACACCCACGGGCAAACATGGTTGAAAGAGTGAATCGAGAGCTAGCAAGATTTTTTAGAACATTTCTGCCAGCAGACAAACACGAGTCCTGGTATAACTGGATAGAAGAAATGGAGACGATACTTAATGAATCCTATCACGATACGATAGAAACCAAACCACATGAGGCCTTGGTAGGAACAAAACCAAAAAGAATATGGGAAAAGTGGATCCCACAAATGGAATAACTGACAGGAAAAGCAAGGTGCCTCTGAAAGCTGGGATGACGGTCTCGGAGGCCAACACTGACAAGGTGCAGAAAACGCAGACGCTCCGAAAAAGCGTCGAGACAGATGGATGGCTCCAGACCGAAAATGATGAGGTTATCATACTAAAGGAGATAAATAATGTGAAAAAAAAACAACAGGCTGTGAACGCCGAGGGAGACAGTCTGGCGTCAGCAGACAGGAGAAGTTATATGCTGATATTTTGAGAGGGGAGGCAGAGAAAGAGCGAAGAAAAGCACAAGACAGGAAGAACAAGGAAAATATCGAAGGGGAGAAACGCAAAAGTAGCGAAGAAAGAAGAAGAGTAAAAAGGAAATTAGAAGATCAGGAGTGGCTACAAAGGTTTCGAGAGTGGTCACCCAGCCAAGAATGGCCGATAAAAGAAAAAAAACAACGCATCCAGAAATCCGTCGGAGGAAGACCAACAATAATGACGAACCGGGAGACACGCTTTTTTTCAAAATTTTGATCTCTGTAAGCAAAAGCGAGGTAAATTCGAAGCTGCTCTATGCAGCTCCGATCTGGACAAGTGCCCTTAACAACCATGCTATCCAGAAGAAGCTGTTCTCGGCACAGAGAGGTGTGGTGGTGAGAATTGTCTCAGCATACCGAACTGTGTCGACGAGTGCTGTGCTGGTCCTGGCGAGCGTCCCGCCAATAGATTTATTAGCGGAGGAAAGGCAGGAGACCTTTCAGCTTCACAAGGAGCTTACCTGCGCCGACCTGCAGGAAATCGCTCGCGCGAAGAAGGCCACCCGCAAGGATGGAAGGCGCAGACTCATCGAGAAATGGCAGACGAGATGGCATGGTGACCAAACCGGGAGATGGACACACCGTCTGATCCCGGAGCTAGCCACCTGGCTGGATAGAAAGCACGGTCAAGTCGGCTTTTACCTGGCGCAAGCACTTTCAGGCCATGGTTGCTTTAATGCGTACCTGAAGCGCTTCAAGGAAACAGACGATGAGTCGTGCCGCTACTGCGGTTCCCTTGTGGAAAATGCAAAGCACACACTCTTTGTCTGTGCCAGGTGGGGCGCGGAAAGGGAGGCTGTCGGTTGGAAAGTGGGCGCACAACTCACTCCTGACACGATGGTCTCTCTCATGCTCCAGTCTGAACAGATATGGATGCTTATCGAGTCATTCGTCACCCTGGTGATGAAGACGAGGGAGCTCGATGGGCGTGCAGAGCGCGGCAACAATGGGGGCCAGTAGAAATCGCATCGGGGCTTACACCCGCGGTCATGCGTCTTGGGCGGACTTGGCTGTTCGCGTCGACCGGGGGAGGAATCTTCTTATTCCTTTCCTGGCTGGCGCGGCTAACCGGCCTGCCTAACGGACGTGCTTCCGCGGATGGGAGTCCCGGGCGAACGGACGACGGAAGAGTCATCAAAAAGGAACGCTTCCACTCCGCTGGGTATCGAGCCCAGGACCTTTCGATTGGTGGTCGAATGCTCTATCATCTGAGATACGGAGCAATGTACGCAGAACGTGGACGTAAACAGCCCCCACCATGGACCCTACCAGCTCATGGCTTCTTCCTCGCTCCACTGCCATAGGTTGATTGAAAGAGAAAGACACAATGAGCTCGAAGCATCTATGGTGGGGGCCGTTTACGTCCACGTTCTGCGAAGACTGCTGGGGAGGTTCCAGCACCCTCTTCAGAGCTGTAACACTACAGAAAAAAAATTATTTAAATAAAGTTTTGCCTCCTATCACCCTCCATGGGGACGCAGACCCTCTTCCATGGAACGCCAATAGGAAACTAAAACAAGACCCCGTGCATCCGTCCCTCCCAAGCACTTGAAAGACCCCAAGGATCATTCAATAAACCTAAAATTGTTTCGCAGAATCTAGAAACCTCAAGGATATCCACTGTGTAACATTGTCTTTAAAGATAACTTATCATGCTGTCATAACATACATTGTACTTAACCAAATCTGTTTTTAAATTTATAGAATATGTTCCCGCTCTTTTTATATATAACATTTCCATGAATTCTCTTTTTCCCTTATTACTTTCAGAGTGTAAAATCTCTACATTGTTCCAGTCAAAGTCATGATCAGCGTATTCCTTTCTATGATCAGACAAAACATTATGATAATTACACTTTCTCCCAAGATTCTTTTTGTGTTCTTTTACTCTAGTATTAAGAAATCTGCTCGTTTGTCCCACATAAGTCACTTTACACCTTTTAAAATTCAGTTTGTATATCACCCCACTTTTTTCTAATTTATTCAAGATATCTTTACCCAAAGTTATACCCAGCGGAGTGGAAGCGTTCCTTTTTTCACAGAATAAATTGTTTAAATATATATTGAAAATTCTATCT